>PVJI01000409.1:0-270486 GCA_004026765.1 Micronycteris hirsuta
ACACCAATTGAACCATGTCACTGTATCCTTTAGAACCTCAACTGAGAATGCATGCCAGAGAACGCAACTGAACCTTACTATAGAATGGTCATACTGATGTACCTCTCTCCCGTTCATCGCACTTCAGCTTCGGGGCATCCCAAACCTACTGACTTTCATGTACTTTTCAGTCCATACCATCCACACCCCTGGTTTTCTTTGTTCTTTCTTCTCATGGATTTCACATTTGAGGTGTCTCCTGTTTTATTTCTATTCCACTTGTATCCTCCCCACCCCCCAACACACGACTCAATTCATTATCTAAACACAGCACAGGCCCCCCCTTTTCTAGGAAGATTTCCCCAAGTGCTCACCTATTCCCGCGTGCAGCCCACATCCAAAGAAAGAAAAGGATTCTTGGACAAGGAGAGGGAAAAGCCCAAGGAGCAGTAAATAAGGGCGAGGCCAGAAAGTAAAATGAAATCTGGGGAATGAAACAGAATGGAGAAAAAGAAAAGAGAAGAAAAACTAGGTACAGCTTGTATTGTCTCAGAGACAGCCTCTGGTTTTGTCCAGTTGGAGAAATAACTGGTCTTTGAACAAAAAATCTTTCTGTGGCCATGCTGCCTTATTTCAGCTCTTGCCCTGTCCTCCTAAGCCTGCAAGCAATTTGGAGACTGGGGCTTCCTCACCCGTAGCTCTGTATTAGCAGTGTCTGACACACGGTCAGCTCTATAAATATTTTTTGACTAAGTGGATAAACTCAGTGCCATCAGAGATCAGAGAGGAAGGTATTAACTCTGTTTAGGAAGAGGCAGGGATGGTTACGGAAGGTTTCTTAGAGGCGAAAACTTCTCAGCAGAAAGTTGGAGGATTAGGAAGAGTTTGCTAAATGTGCATTGGACACTTTGGAATGGAAGTGGGGATGCAATGATAATAAACGCTCACATTTTGGGTTGCTACCCTGATGCAGGTGTTCTTCAAAGAACTGTGTATGAATGAATGTGCTCATTGAGTCCTTACTACATACCAGGGAGGTACGAGATCTGTCTGGTAAAAGTCCAGCCATTGTTAACACAACGAGAACAGTTTGCACGACATCGATGTAACCTGCAGCCAAGGGGAGTGGACTGGAATGCGCATGTGTGAACAATGATGACTTCAGTGCACTAGTCAGTGGGGCAGTGGATGCCATCGAGTGAGCATGTGTCCTGTGTGGCCGTCACATTCAAAATGACTGAGAGAGTAGAGCAATGAATCTGCATCAAATTTTGTGTGAAGCTTGACCATTCCTCCATGGAAACTATCCGGATACTTCAGAAGACCACAGCTATGGGCAACTGGTGATCGGCAACTTCGTCACAGCAATGCACCAGCTCATGCATCACATCCCATGCAGAATTTTTTTGGCAAAACATCAAATCACTCAGGTCACTTAGCCCCTTAACCAAGCCCAGACTGAAGATATGTAGGGGAAATATTTGGAAAAGGTAAGCAAAGCTAGCTTTTCTAATTTCTACAGAACCCCTGGTGGAAAGAGCCATGTAGGAATCTGACATCAGTCCCCAGGTTGCTTCCTAGGGCCACACTTGTCGACTTGCTGCACAACAAGCTATAGGTTCTCCCTGTAACTCCCATCCTAATGGCCCCTTCACTCCATTTTGCTCACCCACTGCCGACCTTCCATTCCCAAGCCTTCTTTTCCACTCCAGCATCATTGCATGACCCTGGATAAGTCAACTCATTTCTCTGAGTCTCAGGTTCTCGTCTGCGGTGAGGAGTGCCGGAGGCTTGCACTGTGGTGGTGGCAAAGGGAAGGTGCAGTGGTCACATCTGAGTTGCTGAGATGGCGGAACTGATAGATGATCAGGTTAGTAAACCAAAAGCATGGAAGCTCAGGCAAATTATCGGTGCATGCAAGAACATCAAGCTCCAAACTGTCCGCGTCTACGTTGGGGGTCTACCTGCCTGCTGGAGACCCACAGCCCTGCCGGCCACCTGGAGTCCCCTGTCCTACAGGCAGTTCCTCAGGGGCTTCACCTGTGTTGTGCTTTGCAGGCTTGCCAGGCCCCTCTGATAAAAGCAGGTGCCGCCAGTCAGCTACATCCTGTACCTGGGAGGCCCACTGCTTCCTTCAGGTGGGTCTGCCTGACTCTGCGCTGACCACTTTCTGCTGGCGTCACAGTGGAAGTCCCAGAAGGCTGTCATGTTTTCCTTAGTCACTGGGGTGCGCCTTGTTGCCTTGACTTCATGGACACCATGCATCATCCTTGTTCCGTGGCTAATGCCTGAAACGTCCCTCCCTGTGTGAAGTCTATCCAGTGCCTTCCCAGTGTGTGTGGGCCCTGCAACCAGATGATGAAGGGGGAAGTGGATGGCACAGGGGAACCTGAAAAGTTAGTTTCAGAGGTGATGGGGACGGTGAGTGGCAGGGCAAGGGCTCGTGTTTCAAGACCTTTGCCCATTCCATTATGCCGCATTATGTTGCCTGAGTGAAATCTTTAGAATCATCCCCCAGCACATCAGGTGGTTGAGTCTATGCACTTATTAGGCTCACATTTATATGTGTACTAAGCACACATTAAGTTGGTAAATATTTGTGTACACATGTGCACACTCACCCTTATCTACAGTCACCTCTGGGTGTTTGTCTCAGCCATCATTGCTCTGTAACGCCTGCCACAGACCTGGCACTAACACTATGAAGTTGATTATAGGACAGACTGTGTCACCCACACTCCTTAGAGTTCTAAGTCATTTTTTCCATGGACCTAAAGGGAATTACATGGATGACAAGTGCTGTGTCCAGGTCCATACTGATGCTGGAGTCACTCTCTGCACGCCTTGCCACTTCACAAGCCCCCACCATGGTGCCAGCATAAGGCGACCCTCACACCAGTGCCCCCCGAATCCACCTGACTTGATTCATGTATCTCCCTCCAAGCCCCTAGCTGCCAAGTGCTGACCTGCCGCTCTGAATCACAGATAATCTGATATGCTTCAGGCAACATTTTTTTCCCATTGTTCTATTTGAAGGAAAAAGGTTACAGGTCCTCAGCTGTCAGTCATCCTGTGACAACCCTCTGGCAGCCTCCCGCCTGTCAGTTACTCCCATAGTCCATGACATTTATCAGTTCGGGTTCCGAAAAGGTTACAGAGACCAACAACAGGAAATGTATGTTTGCTTCAGCCATAATGAGAACCATGTTTGGTGCAGTTACAATTTGGGGACATGCCACACCCAACCCGCAGAGACCCTAGGCAATGTTGAGAGGTCCTTGAGGTTGGGGTAGGGACCCTCTTGGAAGGCTCCCTGGGTGAGGTTCATAGTCCTGAGCTCATGATCGATCGTAAGGTTTTCTAAGTGGCGGGGGGCGCGACATAGCATTGGCCTGGGGGTCAGGGAGTTTGGGTTCCAGCCTGATACTGTCCCTTAGGTGCCTCCAGCAAGGCCCTTGCTCCTCTGTGCCTCCAATTGCCTCTGTAAAGTGAGGCTGTTATGCTCTAAAATCCCATTCGGGTGTGACATCCTGCTTTTGATTCTGAAGGACCTAGAGGTGTGATCAAAAAGAAAGCAGCCCCCGGTTATGGAACATCAGAGTGAGGGAATAGGGGTTCAGGAGGGCATGGGGGCTTGATTTAGCTCTAGATCTTGAAAGAGTCCTCCCTGATGACTCACAGGGCTCTGCATTAAAATATCTGGGAGGAAGACTTTCCCCATGGACCAAGCCCTGCAACACCAGGGTCACATGAAAGTCACATGTCTCGCAGAGCACGGTGCCACTGCCAGCACAGGCTGAGAAATTGCTACGCTCCTGTCCACTGTTCTGGGGACAGTCGATGGCTCGCATTCCCATAGTGAAGGCCAGAGCAGGAGGAGGACGTGTGAAGCATCCACAGCAGATCCTTTGGGCAGGGAGATCCTCCCAGGCTGTGACATCCGGGATTCCAGGGGGGTATCAGGCCACACCCAGCCAGCCAGCCCCCCCCCCCCCGCCTCACCCCCACCTGCGGTCCTTCTGGTAGCCTTATTCTCCCTGGTCCCACCACTGACGGCTCAGAGCCCGATGGCTCTACAACTGGAGACTTGTTTCTTGAAACTGTTACACAAAAAAGTTATCAAATTCCTTTCTTAGTTTAAAAACATTAGCAGCTTTTCATTCCCAGTATGTATCCCAACTAAGATCCATGAGGTCTCCTAATCTCTGCCAACTCAACATCTAGGTCGTTTTTAATGCCGGAAATAAGGCGGATACTTTCTTAGACTCTTTAGTACTACTTCCAGGCTGCTTCTTACTCTTCTGCCTTGCCGAAGCCCCGGCCCTAAACACTGTCGCCCGCCAGCCGCAGCAGCACTAGCTTCTACCTCCCAGTCATCTTTTTTTCAGACTGTAGTCATTGGAATTGCTTCCTAGTTGTCCCATGCATTCTTCGTTCCATTGTCCCTCTTTTTCTGCCTTTTTTAGATTGAGTGTATTTTATAATTTTATTTTATCTTCTTTGTTGTATGCGAGCTACAACGCTTGTTATGTTATTTTAGTGGTTGTATTAGAGTTTATAATATACATGTAACTTACATCTTTAACCTTCAAGTCATACTATACCACTTTCCTTATGGTATAAAAACCTCAGAACAGTGTAGTCCTTTTCTTTCTCCTGATCTTGGCGTTATTGGTGCCATACATTTCACTCATACATAGAATATAAATTCAAAAATACAGATTGCTTTTGTTCAAGTAATTGTCTACTGCATTTTACATTGCATATTTAATAAATAGAAAATAGTATTTATACTTACTCATGTCGTTGCCATATCTAGTAATTTTCACTCCTTTGTGCAGGAGCAAATTTTCATTCAAAATTATTTTCCTTTTGCTTGGAAGACTTTAAAAAAAAACATATCTTTTTAAAAACACAGCTATGTTGGTAATTGCTACTTTCACTTTTGTATGTATGGTAAGTCTTTATTTTGCCTCTTTTATTTTTGGAAGATATTTTCACCGGATAAAGAGTTCTAGGTGTTTCTGTTCAGAATTTCAATGATGTTGCTCCACTGTTTTCTAGCTTTGTTTCCAACAGAAAATATACTGTAATATTTATTTCGCTTCTCTGGGGTGGTTTTCTTTAAGCATCACTGAAGAGGGTCTGTTGGCTGGCCAGGGCTCTCCCCTGGGCTGGAGGTGCAACCAGGATCTCAGGCAGAACATGGTAATGGTCAGATCTAACTCTTGTGCAAGAGGCCAGGATCTGGGTGACAGATCCCTGTCTACCCTGATGTCAGAAAGAAGAAAGGTGTAGTCTAGGGTCCCCAGAGCAGTGGTAGAAGACCTATGTTACCCAAAACATTTCATTTAATTTCTTAGAACCTTTGCATCAGGTGTATTTCCTTATTGTAAATATCGACTTGCTACTTTATGTGTGCTGGGGGGTGGGGTGGGGAACACAGGCAACATTTTATGCTGTTGTCCATAGAATGACCTTTAAATGTTCCTTCTGTCTTCTCTTCAACTCCTTACTTCTGACCCTAAACATATTGCTGACTCCGAACATAGTGCCACTCTAGGCAGACTGGCAGCTGCTTCCTTAGCGGCTCTCTCGCGGTGTAGACTATGCCCTGCCCTTCCCCACCTCTTATCTGCCAACCCGCCCCTGTCTGCAATTTTCCATCAGAATTTCCACAACTACTTATCAATGGCATTTCTATCTCCCAGGTCCTTCTCTTTGCCACTATTTTGTCAATTTATTCTTATTTTTTTCTTCCTTATTTCATGTGATCTCAGAAAGAGGGAGACAACTTCATATGCCTAATCTTTCACTTTACGTTCAAGAGACCTCTATAACATTTCTAAGTTTTCTTCTTCAAAACAGTAAATAAGCTTCAGAGAATCTATGAAATGAGTCCAAGATGCCCAGCTAGCTGCTGATGAAGTCGGGGCCGGGTCCTTCTGCCACACCGCTGGCCGTCAGTGGCGGCACCATGGAAGCTCACTCAGCGTACTGAGACTTCAATAGCGCTGCTCTGCTCCTGGAGGGCGGTTTCTGGCTCACCAGTTCGTCTCTGTTCTTGCCAGAGGCCTTGCGCAGATTAACTTCTCACTGATAGATGAATAATCCTCTTAGGCTAAATGAACTCCAAGACCCCTTTCAACAGCAAAAATCAATGATCTGTCGATTCTGTTTGAGAACTGATATAATTTTTTTTATAGAGGATATTTTCTGTTTTCTCAATCTACCTGTTTGGCAGATGATTTTTGTTATATGTGGCATGCACTGACCTTGAAAAATCTACTCTGAAAGTGGCACATTTCCTTAACTTTGACTTTTTCATGAATAATAGGCACTGTCATCCTTGCAGGTTAACTTTCTACCTATACTATGAAATTTAGGAAGGACGGGATAGCCAGAAATCAACCAAACAATTACATAAGCGAAAAACAAAGCTTCTACAATGCCCCAGATCCAATTTTGGGCGCTGAAGGTACAAAGCTATATAAGATATATTTCCCGCCCTAAAGGAGTACTTCGTTGAGATATATGCAATGATTCTTACAGCATGAAATTCTAAAAAAGATCGAACTTGCTTTGAACGACGACATTCAGAAGATACAAACAATATTTTCTCTTGGATGACCTGTCCCTCTGGAATTATGAAAGCCAATGAGAGCCCTTGGGCACACCTTACCCACTTCAGAAATGAGTGAGACTTAGCCTGCTTTCTCCGGGTCATTTCCAGAGCACGGGCAGACTGAAGGGGGCGGGGGGGAAGGGAGGCTTCTGGCAGTTGATTCGTGACACCAGCCATTGCTGTCTTTGTTCAACATTTGCTTAACTTTAAACTAGGGTGAAGTACACCTATCTCTATTGTTTTTTTGAGTAGATTTAAAATAATTGACGGAAGAACGCAGAGCATATTCTGGACTTTAGGTGTTAACCCTTGAACTCTATGCAACGATAGGTAGAAAGAATATTTTGACATTCTATTTATGGTATGTAACAGGAAGGAAATGAATTTTCAGATCAGAGAGATTCCTCTCTTATATGAACTTCCCATAATGAATCGATTATAAGAATGTATTTGTAATTGACCACACTAGACCACGGTGCTCTGACTTCATTTCACCCTCCCTACCTGATCAGAAATGTCTTCTTTCCTGGTAAAAAGCCCATTCCTCCAAAATGTGCTCTTAACTGCACTGTGCTGAGGGTGTAGCTGTGGGGCCTGTTACATATGGCTTTCTGTAGCGTGGGCTCTCCTGCAATGAACACCATCAACATTTGCATTTTAATATGTACAATGAATCTCAATTACATGTCTCCCGTCTGTTTAAAGACCATTTCCCCCAGATTATGATCTCTTTGGAAAAACCTATGTTATGGCAGCGATAACCTTGAAAAGTCTTCTGGAGGATAATGGTGTCAACTTAATTACAGAAGAAGACCAGTTACCCACAGGAACCCAGCACCAAAGGTCTGAGAGGACAAAGAAGTGTCCTGTGTCCCAACTTGCTGCAGTGATGAGAAGGGAAAGAAAGAATTTGCTCTTTTTTGTTGTTGTTGAGAATTTTGGAAGGCTTTGCTTTCTGTCCAGCAAATGCAGTGAAGCAACTAACAGTACATTGACAAAAAACTCTGCTATCCATCATATTGAAATGAAACAGAAAATCTTAACTATGCTACAATTAAGGAAGACCCCAATCTCATATTATAATCTCTGAAAAGTATCTGTCAGGTGCAATTTTATTTCTATAAAATTGAGACTGATGTGAAGTTGACAAAGAATATCCCTTTTTAAGATCAAAGGTGAAATTAGTGTGGAAAAAGGAAAAGGATTCGTGAAGCTGCCTGCTAATATCTCCATACTTGGAAGTAATAAGATTGGAGTATAAATAGGCCGCGTGAAGGAAGGGAAAATTTTTTTTTTAGTTCATTCCAGTTCTGTAGATTAGCAGAGATGGTAGAGCAAGAAGAGAAACTGCATGGCCGTACTTGACCACTGTCCTCTCTGGTCCAGCTTCTAAACGGGAAAGATGGTATATGGACATGAGCCAACTCTTCATCATTAGGCCCGATTCAGGAGAAACTCTACATCTATCCACCAAGCAGAAGCAGGAGATGATTTGTTGCTTCCCAACTTCTCACCCAAGTGGACAATCACCCATGACTTTGAGATGAAACCCAAGACTAGGCATTCCCCATCCTTGCAAGAATAAAGCACATGCTGAAAAAAAAAACAGCAAAGATGTTTCTGCATTTACAGAGAAACCCAGTAACAGAATTCCATGGTTGAATATTCTCCAAGCCCCAATAATCTCCCTCAGAAAAATTTTTCACCCACCAGTCCACTTTTTGCCTAATATCTATGGGAGGAAACTCTAGTGCAGGGGTGTCCAAACTTTTGGTGTCTCTGGGCCGCACTGGAAGAAGAAGGGTTTTCCTGGGCCACACTTTAAACACACAAATACTAATGAAAACTGATGAGCAAAAAAAGAGGTCCATGCATAATTTTCATGATGTCCACCACCACCGATAAGCAAAAATGTCTTCACATAATAACGCTAATTAAGCAGCGGCTCTTTCAATAATCTTTTAAAGTCGTTGAGCAGGTCCCAAGTTTATGATTACTAATATAGAAAGTGTACATCTCTAAGTAATAAAACATCACTGATTTTTAAAAATATTTTTATGATGAAAGTAAAAGAAAAGAGGGCAACATAAAATGAGTGGGTCGTTTGACATTGTATTTGAGAAACTAGGGCATCGGTATCTGGTTTGATAGAAGTAGCTGCAATTCTCAGGGAGTTCTCAAGGTGGTCATCAGATATTTGGGTTCTAATTTTACTCTTAATGTGTTCCATTCTTGAAAATAGTTGCTCACAAATGTAGGTGCTGCCAAATAGCAACGGCATAAAAAAGGCACGATTGTGCATGCATGTGTACAAATAGAGTGTATGTACATTTATTTTATGTGATATTGCAACACATAAGCACAAAACAGTCTCATAACATTTTAAGTAAATTTATGATTTTGTGTTGGGCCGCATTCACAGCCATTCCGGGCCACATGCGGCCCACGGGCCTTGGGTTGGACCCCCCTGCTCCAGTGATTTTTTGAGTAAATAAGGAAGAGAGTCAAGAATATTCATCCTAGGCTCCAAAATGGCAGAAGAGTAGGCATCCAATAATATTTTGGGAGAAGTAGCCAGCCGAGTGCTAACTGCCACAAAGATAATTAAGCAGAAATACATCAGCCTGTGATATATGCATAATTAATGTATAAAGTAAAAAAAAAAATTAAAAGAGGCCATAATGCAATGCAATAATGCCATAAGTGGGAACAGATTTCTCTTCCTGCCATAGACAAAAAGACATTTGAAAATACCATTGCTTTTAGACATGGGGAAACAGTGTAGGAAAGCCATCCTTAAAAGGGCTACACTTTCTGGATGATGGTGTAGAGAATAGACTACAGGCAGGATATGTTTTCACTCAGTGAATAAGACAAAAGAATGGAGTTTTGGGAAAAGTATAGAAGAGGAAATTATGTAGATAAGAAGTTTTAGAAATCTACAAAGGGGTTCTCTGGGGTCTTTCACTGAATACTAACTAGTGCTCATGTAAATTGAAACTCCAAATGTGACATAAAAGGTTGATTCAAAATAGAAAAATCTGTCAGTATGATTTGCTATCTGCATTAGTTTGTAATTGCTGAGGAACTAAATTACCACACCTTTAGTGGATTAAGCTAATCCAAACTTACCATTTTATAGTTCTGAAGGTCAGAAGTCCGATGCCGAGCTCGCTGGGCTAAGATAAAGTGCCAGCCCCAGGGGGGAACTGCTGTCCTTGCTCGCCCTGGTTGTTGGCAGAGTCCAGTGCTCTATTGTCACTGTGCGGTCTCTGTTTTCCTGCTGTTTCCAGCTCCCTTGCATTTTGTGGCTCATGGTTCCCTTTCTTCAATTTCAGAGACAGCAGCAGTAGGTCAAGTCCTTTAAACACCATATCTCTGACCCCTTCCTTTCTCCTTCTTTCCCGTTGGTAAGCATCATGTGGTTAAACTCGGCCAGCCCATACAATCCAGGATGATCTCCCCCCTCAGGATTTGTAGGATGAATACATCCTGTCTATTTCTCAGTCTATTTTTGTCAGTGGTTCACCTTTCTGGCCTTTGAAATTCACATCCACATTTGTAGAATTAGAGAGTTTGGATGATATAATCTCAGGGAGCCTTCTAGCTTTGATGTTTAGGATTCTCTTTATTTGCTTCTTGTTCTTAAAAGCAGATAAACATGTTATTGCTCCTTCACTGTGTCTACTCTCCTAGCTCATGTTCGGAGAGCATACTTTTGTTTTATGTGATTAATCTGCTAGGCTCCTTGCAAAATGGATGTAGACATACTAGATCACCAGTGGGCCAGTAAGGCAAGATGTATGCTTCTAATTTCTCTTCTAAGATTATCACACATTCAATTGTCCCCAAGTAGCGAGCCTTCCCGAGACTGTGGGCACCAACTGAAGATGGAGGGAAAAAATGCTATCAGACTAAAGGGGTCCATTTGCCTGCATATATCAAAGCCCAGTAAGACATAAACAGGATTTTTGCAGCAAAGAAAATAAAGGTTTATTTTTAGGAAGTGGCCCATGCCCAGAGACACAGGTGAGCTAATGCTCAAAGACCTGGCTCCTTGTTTGCTTCCAGGGGATGGATTTTACAGGGAAAAATCATCAATTATGGTGACTAAGGGAGTTAGTGTCAAGGTCAGGGTCATGGTCTACTGAATGGTTGGTGCTAGGGTAGCGGGTAGTTGGTCAGTGCATCTGGTCCTGATGCCAGCTATGGCGTTGCTCTGTCTGGTTTTACCGCTTTTCTGGGTCTGGAGCTAAAACACAACTGAGGCCTAGATGTTCTCTCTAGATTGATCCAAACTCTGTCTCTGTGGTCAACAGACCTGCCGCTTTGTTCCTAAAATGATCTGATACTGATCAGAAATTCATATCCTGAGGGCTTACTGCTTAGGCAGTGGCCAAGTGAGGGAGAAGGAGGCAGGCGAGTCAGGGGCCTGGAGGAGGCCAGTTTGAGTCAGAAGGAAAGAAAGGTGAAAAGGTCGGATTAAAGAAACAAAGTTTCCACATCACGACAAAACCTGTTGTTCTTTCCTTCTTTCTCAAGGCCATCTGCAGTCATGACCCTGGTCTGGCTTTGCTTCCTAGTGCCTTTGAACAAGGAGTGGAAGAGGAGCAAAGGAGCAGTGGAGAAGCCCATGGGGGCTGCAGCCTCACCTCCAATGTGAGCACCTAGGTTGTGGGCTCAGAGATTTCAGAGTCTAAGGAGCTGGGGTGGGAGAGCTGAAATGTATCCCAGGTTTGATCTTCCTCATAATACCAGAAGTCATTGTTCTCAGTGTTTGTAAATGTTTCTTTTACTAATTATTTATAATCTTCACTTCAGACGAATGACTTCATTGATTCTAGTCTCTAGCAGCAAAGTTCTCTGAAACGAAGTGCGCGGAGACTGTGCGACAGAGAAAAAAAAAAAAATCCCTGGTTGTGTCTCTGGGAGCATAATGTGGGCTCTGCTGCCCTCTGCTGTTCGGTGGGGGCAACGCTTCCCCTCAGAAGGTGTCAGCCATCAGGCCCTTATCTCCAGGGAAGGGCCTGGAAAGGTCAGGAGAAGGCTGGCTCTTGCTCAGGACACTGGCATGAGTTATGTAGCCTGGAACATTCTCACAAGGCATGATTAGGAATTTCTGAAAAGTTCCAGGGACTTACAGATGTTATATAAGAAGTTTTAGTTAGCACAAGAATACATTCCCAATGAGAAAGTGCCACTCAGTTTGAAAATGTTATTCCAATATTGTCATTAGTAGTTTATATATATAAACTACTAACATGCATGTGTGTGTATACACACGCTACTATATGTATATGTAAACTACTACATGTGCGTGTGTATATATATGTATATAAACTACTATATATATAAAAACTGCCACTGTCCCACCCTTTTCTCCCTGGTCCCCTTCTTAGATCCTTTTCTGATACCAACTATCTTGAATGATTACCCAGAAACCACTCTGAGACAAAAGGTGGCATGCAGAAAGTTTATGGTTGATTACTTCCCAGAGATGCACCTGCAGGGACAAGAGGTAGGCAGAACTGTGCAGAGAGGGTGAGCAGTAGTGCAGTTACCACTCAGTCCTCCGGCAATGGTCCGGGAAGTCTGAGGCTGAGACGCCTTCAAGAATTGTTCAAGGTGAGACAAGGGGGATGGGGCCTTGCGTCCCTTTATTGGCTGGTTACTGGCCATGGGCCACCCCCTGTGAGGGGCAGAACCTTGGACAATGTAGTTCCCTAAAGCCAAAGGTCATCCCTGTCAGGGTCACCATTATAAATGATCAGCACCTATTGTTTCCAGAGGCTGAGACCAAGGCACCTCGGCCCTGAAGCGGGGGTCGGCTCACTGAGGATTGCCTGGTGAGAGGATGGCAGGATCTGAGAATTCTGTGGTTCCGATGTGAGGTCTGAATGTTCTCTATACAGATTTGGTGTTTTTGAGTTGAGCCTGAAGAAATGGGGGTCTTTGCCCAGGAGCTACTAGAGAGGAAGGGAAACAGAGAGGAGGGACTTAAAGGGGCAGAAGCAGAACACTGCCAAGCAATCTTTGCAACAGGAAGATTCTGGACATTCAGGTAACTACTGTGAAGGGCAGCAGCAAGCTGTACAGTTGGTAAGATTAAGTGGAATCAAAGAAACATGTGATCAGTCTTGGAGACTGTCCATGTGCCCACTTCTGTGGCTGACTAGCTGTGGTATCAGGAGAGGTACTTCACTCTGAGTGCTTTGGTTTACTCATCTATATGCATGGGAAAATATAATAGTATCTTCATCATATCATTGCACTGAAAATATTACATATAAGAGATCCACTTAAAGCTGGAACCCTGAATGGTTACAACCTCAGTCTTAGGGATGCGGGATAAATAAATCTCACTATGTATACACACACAAAGATCTATTTATCTATCTATTGTATCTTTAGAGGTCTATCTTTGTGTGCATACTTGTATTTGTATATGCATCTGCATATGAATATCTATATTTATCTGCATCTGTATTGACACATATATAAGTAGCTCTCAATGGAAAGTTATTTATACCCAACTGCCCACCCACATCTCCAGAGGGTATTTGACAATGTCTGCAGACATATTAGGCTTTCATAGTCTCGGGGGTGGCGGGTGGGGGAAGCTGCTGTTGGCATCCAGTGGGTAGAGACCAGGGATGCTGCTAAACATCCTACAATGTGTAGGATTGTCCCCCATGAGAAAAGTATCCAGCCCCAGATGTCAATAGTGCTGAGGCTGAGAAACTGATCTATTCACATATTCATATCACATCCATCTTTTCACTGTGCATGGCCCAGAGAAAGAAAACAATGTTAATATGTATCTGCAATTGTTATTATTCTGATGACGCCAGGGTGCTAGGTACCTCCAGGCTCCTACTGCCTATGCACCCTCCCATCCTTCCTTGTTCCCAGTGCTGTGAGTCCGGCTCATCTCTCAGTCATCTCGTGACAAGTGTGGCCATGTCGCATGATCCGGCTGATGAACTGTCACTAGCAGTCTTCCCATTAAGCTGATGTTTTTCCTGATAAAAAGGACGAGATTGAAATAGTACAAGCTTTTCCTTCTCATTGTGCTTTTGGTGGCTCTCTCGGTGGAACAAGTAGACAGAAAAGCTGTGAGGTTCTAGAAGCTCCGAAGAGCATACCAAGCATCTCGTCTTTATCATATTCATAGGACAATAGATGAAGAATAGTGAAATATTCATTAATTTTAAAAGCATATACAACATTAACCAAGACAGATCATATGCAAATGTAAATTAATTTTTAAAAGATTCAGAACATCCTGAGTATTTTCTCTGACCTCAATGGCTGGGTGGAGCAATGACTGTGGTAGGTAGGGGTTGAGGGAGAATTGTTTGGGTCCCAAACTGCTGTCTCCTTCACGTTCTGCCTTAGGGAATCCCTTAAGGAGGTCCATACAATGACTAGTAACTGCCACTAGGGGGAAGTATTTGCTCGTGAAAGCTATCTCTTGAGCACTCAGTAGATTCAGGGATCGCCCTGGGTTATCCCAAAGAATGGGAACTGAAGTATTTCAATGAAGTATGATCTGAAAGACCCTGTTGCTGCACCACTTGATGCGAGGGCTCCAGTTCAGCCATAGGATGACCACACGAGCACCCCTCACCTGCTGTTTTTCACTGAGCTGCAATATTTCCTGGTGACTTGACCTGGGATACCTGGCATGGGCTCAGAGGTGTAGGTCTCTGTGTCTCCTTCATTCACTAGGTCAGGGAATCTCTTCTTCCTTCCCTTCTCATGGGGCAGCACCATCCAGTTGCTGTTTGGGGAAACTGCCAAGGAGACA
Source organism: Micronycteris hirsuta (assembly GCA_004026765.1). NCBI lineage: Eukaryota > Metazoa > Chordata > Mammalia > Chiroptera > Phyllostomidae > Micronycteris > Micronycteris hirsuta. Next base: position 14,415 of record PVJI01000409.1, read on the forward strand.
GAAGTAGGACAGATATTTAATGAATCTCCTGACTTTTGGACAGTTATTTAAAATGAATCTCCATGACCAACTTCAGACTTTCTGATTTAGTCCTTTCTCAACTTTTAGGGAGTAGGTCAAACTTGGGTTCAAATTTCAGCTCTTCTGTTGACAAGCTGCACGAACTTTGGTAAATTTCTTAAACCCAACTTTTGGTTCCTCATCTAAAAAACAGAGCTGCTGCGAAGGTTGACTCAAAACAGTAAATGCAAGGCACCCGGCACATAGTGAGGGCCCGAGAAGTGAGTTTCCTTCATTCTTTTAGCTGTTTTCTAAACCAGCCAGCCTTCTGTTAAAGTGCCCAGCCTAGTGCTGATGCTTCTGCGTGTTTGTTCGTTCCTCACGCCACCCACGTGGAGAATCTGTACTGGAGAACTGCTTCCTAACTGCAAGTATTCCGATATCTACTTCGTAATCCCTGTCTGCACCGTTTTTTCATTTAGTATTCTAAAAATTAGCCACTTTTTAAAAACATACATTTATTTTACAAGGAAAAATCTCTCTCTCTTTTGTAAATGGAAAACTAGCACCGCTGACAATAAATATAAGGTCAGCATAAAAATGAACATTCAAATAAATCAAGTCACTAAATAGAGTAATGACAAATAATATATATGTATTATTATAACAAAATAATCCTGACAGTTTTCAGTAAAGCTTATGAGTGCTAGGGAACTTTGATAAGTCACATTAATACAGGTATACAAGGAGATTAGTGACTTCAGTAATCACAGTGAGCCACAAATACAGGGTAGAGCAAAATAGTTTAGTTTTTCACATGGAAAATTATATAATAATTAACAAATAATAGTACAAGAAGAAACTCTGTGTTTTGTGTCCTCACAACTGTAAACCTACCTTTGCCCCGCACTGTATACTTAGAGTTGTAACTGAATATGCGCGGAAAGTTTATCTTCATTATTTCATTAATCTTGATAGCTAACTTGCTCCTCTCTGGTAATTCAGTCCATTCCCATAGTGTCACATGTCTTTCCAGATAACTCTGTCTCTACTAAATGATCTAAGGCAATTCTCTCTTCCTGCCCCCGCCGCTAATTCATTAAGATCCTTGCTGTCTCTTAGCTTTTATGAGGATGACATGGGGTATGTAAAACACCTTCCATGTTTCCCCAAATGTAATATTGGGTTGGCCAAAGAGTCCATTTAGTTTTTTCTGTAAAAGACACATTTTTCATTTCACCAATAACTTTATTGATTTGGATATTTTGAGTATGTCAGCTATCTCCCGCTATTGGCTTCTAGTGGGTAGAGGCCAGGGGTGCTGCTAAACATTTTCCATGCATAGACAGCCCCACAGCAAAGAATTATTTGGTCAAAATATCAGTAATATCAAGAAACTTTGCAACCCACTTTTGACACACTTGATCAGTCACAGCACCTTCTCCATATACTGCACGAGTCTTTTTTTGCTTTTCAGTTGCGTTTTTACCTTTCTTGAAGTAATAAAGCATAATATGCCAAAAATGTTGCATGTCTTCTCCCATCTTCAATATTAAAATGGCAAGAAAAAAATTCACTAATTCTGATAAATTTTTTCAAACGCATGCTCATATGACACCTGTCACAATACACACAAAATTGTTTCGAATGAAGTTAAAGACAACTAAGCACTACTAGAATCATTGTACAGAAAAAACTAAAAGAACTTTTTGGCCAACCCAATACTTTCCCTAATTTTCTCATCAACCTGCAGAGTATTTGAAAGAGAAAAATGTCAATCTGAAGTTTGACCCTTGCATGGTTTTGAGGTTGAGGGGATGGAGGCCAACAATGGCTTTACTTGTCCTGTGACTGAAAATTATCAAACCACCGACCATCAGGACCCTGGTTTGGCTGTATGTCCCTTGTTAGGCAAGGGACTGTTGAGTTGAAAGAAGTCCATTTTAAAAATTTAAACTCTTTTATTTTGAAATAATTGTCAGCTCACATTTAGCTGCAAGGGATAGTAGGGAGAGGTCTCGCTCAGTTGGTGTTTTTTTTTTTTTTTTCACATTTTGGGGACCATTGCCTGTGACCCCGGTGTGACTGGAGAACAGGTCAGGGTCATTAACTGGTTGTTGGGAGCTGCCCTGCTCTCAGACTGCAGACCCCAAAGACCCCAGCAGAAGGGTAATGTGCATACTGAACTGTTTGTACGTTACGACCAGTATATGGTGTCTTTTTTGTTTACTTGTTTGTTTTGGATGATTCAAAGCATTGAGTATCCATGAAGGTGTTGGAAGGCAGAGAACCTTTCGGATAAGAGTTTGCTTGTCCTGTAATGGGACATTCTGTGAAGCATCTTGGAAATATTTTTGAAAATGAGTGGTTGAGACAACGAGTCTATGACCATGAGGGAAGGACTAGGGGACTCCAGTGTCCCACCGACAACCAGGTGACCTAGGGAGAGACCTGGGTGGAGAGGAAACTTGATTTCATGTAGTTATATGGGAAATATTTGGTTTTCAATCTATCTTAATGTCGTCCAAAAGGGCTTTCTAGGGAGAGCCATAATTCAATTGTACTAAAACCAACTAATAGTTGACTCTGAGTGGAAAATATAAGCCATAGAGAATGTGTTTCTCTAACTCAAAATTTATTTTTCCTCTGAAGCCTACGGATTATAAATCAAGAATTAAACTCGGGTCAGTAAATCCAAGCAAATACACCCAAACCTGAGAGTTAGCACAACTGAAACAGAAGCTTGAAAGGTAAACCTGCATAAATCACACCTCTAAATCAAAGAGGGAAGCAACGATTTTTCTTGTCCCGCAGAGCAAGAGAATAGAGCTCTGCAAAGCCCTCTATGAAGATAGAAGTTCTGGTTTTTATAGAGCTTGATGTATTTATGTATGGAGGAAGCACTGCCTGAAATGAAGCAAGAAGAGTGAAATATTGCGATGACCACGCCAGAGAAGGCACCCGGCGAGCAGTTTCACAGTTGGGTCGTTAACATGGTGGAGAAAACACTTTGTTTGCTAGCACTCAGCGGCTCTTTGCCAAAGGGGGCCAGGGGGTGAAATGCTGTCAGACCCTGTCAAAGGCGTTAGTCAAAGCGGCCGCCCAGTGGTGGAGAAGAGAGAGCTCTCCCGCGGCTTGGGGTGAAGCCACTACTCCTGTGGATTTCCCCTTCCACCTCAGCAGAGGGCCTGGGTCCTGGCTCTGCTCTGCGTAGATTCCCCGCTTGGCTTCGGGACTCCGCAGTCCCAAGGTTTTAGTGCTTTGGAATGTTAACGTCACCTTTCTAATGTAATTTTCCCTCATTTTAGAAAATTTCTTAAATCTAATTTGCTGCCTTGCATTTTCACAAACCCCTTATTAAGACAGCCAGCCCTCAAATCATTCCCATTTATTGATTACATGTTAAAACCCACGTGCCCAAAGAACTCTATTTTGTTTTGGTGAAAGGGCACCGGGCGAGCCAACAACATTGCTTAGCTTACTGGCTTTAATTGGAATGACATTAAAGAAAAGGCTGCGCGTTTTCCTGTAATGCTCAGCAGGATGCAGGCTCCCTCGCTGTTTTCCCGTGTTGCATGTAACTTTAGAGTCTGAACCGATCTATGCACCGAAGTGTTACTAGTTGAAAATAGAAAACCTTGTGGACAGCGTGTGGATGGACCCGTGCACCACACAGAACTTACCAGTGGGCGCTGTTGGGCTTTTTCTCCAGAGGTCGGGGCATGGACCTGCTGGGTAACATAAATGCTTGCAGCACAGGCGGTCATCTCTTGCAGTACCTGGAAACCCATTGCCGCTGGTTCCTGATTCTTCTTTGATTAAGTGGCTTGTGTTGAGGAAAGTATTCAGCAAGTGCTACAGGAACTTTCCGGAATTGCTTGCACTTACACCCATTCTAGAGACATCTGCCTTACCGAGGGTATGAAGGAAACGTGCGTTACATTTTTTTGTTCATTCCACAGGTATTTAACAAATGCCTCCCAGCACCAGCCATTGTTGCAGGAGCTGAACATACAGAAGTGAACAGAGCGAACAAGAAGTTCAACCCAAATCTACTTAATTGAGTCTTTTAACCCGCCATTCTTGCACAAGACTTAAATAATTCTTACCAGGGTTCTTAGGGCACCTTCTCATCCCAAATTCCACCAGGTCCTTTTATTGGCTGAAATTTTATCTAAGAGATATGCAAACTTATAAGTTTATATCACAGGAGGGGAACAGATACTTTACAATTCAGAAAAAGGATTAAAATGTACAAATTTAATCTACTCTAGGAGGATAGCTATATAAATTCTGACCTTATATGGACAAAGGCTTGGGAAGAACCGACAAGAAGAGGAAGGTGCCAGGCTGCGGTCCATGAGTGTGCCCAGCAGCACTGCACCTCTTGGAGGCTCCTTAATGTGCATCTTCCCAGGCTCAGACCTCCAGAGCCAGAAACTCTGGGGGTGGAGCCACCCAGGGGACTGATCCTGACTCACCCTAGAGTTTGAGGTCCACTGGTGTCCAGAGACACCAAAGGTTCTTCTACTTAAAAATCATTTAGGATGCGTTATAAACACAATTATTTTACACAGCTTGCAGAGTTCCCGAGATGAAAGAGACCCAAATATTATAGAAGGAACTCTATACAGGCAAAACCGAAATGTTGACTATGCCAGTAATTGGGATGTTTTTGGTTAAGCAGTTGCTGTGTCCGGGTCCTGGTTCCCAGCGTCATCAGCCAACAGCGGCCGAGGAGTCCAGGCCCCGCTGTGCGTGGGTCTGCCTTCTCGGGCTGGCAAAACCCAGCTTCGCCTCCGGCTGATCAAGGCTTCAGCTATGAAACCTGGTCTCCTGCCCACTTGCTGATGGAATTAGAGCCCATTAGAGAGGGCCACTGAAAGGATCCATCAGCTAGCTCGATTTTGCACAATGACTTCCATGTGCCGGGCGCTCAGCCTGGCGCGGTAGGACAGGAGGGGCGGCCAGGGAAAGGCGCCGGGGACCGGGAGTCAGACTTTCATCTGGGAACAAAGGCGCTCACCTGCACGGTGTTTGTGCAGCCGGGGCTGAGTGCCCATTCGAAGGATGAGAGGTTGTGCAATGGCTTGGGGCAATCAGGGACCGCTTCTCATTGGCTGCACAGTTGGGCCGGCGGGGCGGTGGTAGGAATAACTCATGTAACACGACATGGAGCGTCTGAGTGAGAGTACCGCCTGCATAATTTAGTGGAGGAGAGAAGGTTGACATGGTTGTCTGAGCCAGATGGAAATGGACCTTGGATAGTATCCCACAGACAAAGCAGACCTCTTCATGGGTTTTCCAGCAGGGGTGCACTGAGATGAGGATGGAGGTTTAAGGTCTCGAGTTAAAAGTAATTGTCTTTATCTTCCTCCTATGCCGCCCTGAGTTAATCTCGTCTTCCCAAAGCAGACTGAGTCACTCAGGCTGTGAAATGGGCCTATTTGTCAGTAAAGGGGAAAAGGTGACAACAGCTAAGAAAACAGAACAGCAGGCAGCCCAGCCGGAACCTGGCCCCAGAGCGGGAATGCACACGTGTACCACTTGCAGATGAAAAATGCTCTCCATGGGCCATCCATCATCATCATCGCATCCACGGAGACGGCTCCCCCACCTAGGGCACATTTCTCCTGGGGATGTGGTGATGGCCAGCCCTCTTTGGACAGCCTCTGGTGATGGATGGCCCTGGCGCTGCGCCTCTCCCGCATCGCCGAGCAGCGTGGCTGGGAGGCCTGGAGGGCAGGGAGCCCTCACTGCCCAGCCAGCCGCAGGGAAGTGTAGGCAGAGCCTCCAGGTCACGGAGAAAGGTCTTGCCTGTCTCTCGTTCCCCCGGGAGCTCCCGCAGGTAGAAACAGCTTTCTCACCGTGCTGTCCTTGGTGTCAGCCACAAGCCCAGTGCACGGTTGGCTCTCAGCTAATGTTTGTGGAACAAATGGATGAATCTAACAGCACAAGGAGTTTTTCTTCCCTCTTTGTTCTGTGCTTAAATCAGAAGCTTTAGGAACTGGAACTATCCTCAGACACCATCTAGTTCCAACATTTGATGTGAAAATGAAGAAACTGAGGACAGAAGAGGAATAATGGCCTGCATAAAAGCTCTAATAAATTAGTAGAGATTATAAATTTGTATTACACTGTCTTGGCTCCTATAGTAACATAGGCTACTAAAGGACTTTTTCGAGTGGAAGCTGCAATAAGAATCGCCTCTTTCCTATCTCTGTGTAAGCAGCGCTTTATCAGTGAGGCCCCCTGCGGTCATCCTCTTTAGAACAACACTCCTCTCCTTCCCCACTCCCCGACTCACCCAACAACTGGGCGTCCCTTACCTTTCTCCCCGGTTTGTTCTACCTCAGTTTTCTCTACAGCATTCATCACTGTCTGATATTCCAGATAGTTTGTGTTTTTATATCTCTTTTGTTTGTCCCAGCTCCCTTTGTATTTTCCACAAAGGTGGAGGTGCTAGCCATTTTAATCCATTCTGTTTCTTATTTACAACGTGTCTGGTACACAGCAGGCCCTCAATACACACGAGTTGAATGAATAAAGAAATAACATTAATTTTCTAGGATGCGAACCGCTCTCTGAGAATCTTGGTCATTTATGGCTTACTTCTCTGCCTGATGTAGTAGTGATTATTCTATAACACCGATTTCTAGAGACCCAGGAGACTCTGCCCATGAGCTCTCCTGCTGTAGGTTTTCAGGACAGGTGAGGGCTGGGGTCTGGCCAACCTCTGTAGAAACCCAGGTAGGACACAGCATTCTAATTTTGTGTCTGCTACTTGGCTGAGAGAGCCTTGAGGACAGACCTGCGTGGTTTTCCTTGCTGAGCCCCTAGCGCTTCACCCAGAGCCTGGCGACCTGCAGACCAGGGTGGCCAACTAGAAGCACTGCAGTGACGGAAGTGCTAATGTTGGTGGTGACGGAAGCAGTGGCCCCTGGCTGCGTGTAAGCACTTGAAATGTGACTAGTGTGACTTGTGAACTGAAGTTTTAATTTTATTTCATTTCAGTTAGTTTTATGTGTGAGTAGACACATGGGACTACAGGCTACTGGATTGAGCAGAGGAGGGTTGCTAGATTGTCAATATATTGACTGAGTGAATAACTGCAGTTGGTTTAATTGAAGATGTCTATTGTCACCCCAATAAATTCAATAAAAAATAAAAATAGATTAAAAAATAAAAATAAAAAAGACAGCAACGATAATTAGTCAAACTGGGAATTGTCGATTATTTAAAATCATTGCTTTTTGGAAATCCAAGCACGTACTTAATGTTTTTTTTTTATTTTGGCATAATCAATACACAGAAATCAGAATGACATCTATGTTGTTTAATATGATACAGTAAGGTATTTCCCATGACCTTGAATATTACTCTGCATTGTGATCCCCATGAGTACTGAGTATTGTGTTTCTCTGAGTGCGCCATCACTTATGCAATCACTTAGTGTGTGTTGCTGGACATATATGTTAATGTCCCTATTTTGCTAATACAAACAAAAGTATAATAAATACTCTAAATTTTTCTGTACACCTTTGATTCTTTATTTTGGCTGGAATCATACAAGTGGAGCAGAAGATATGAATATCACATCGTTATGAGCTCCTGTGATAAAATCGTCCTACAGGTCTGTCAGATGACGGCTCCTGTGTGCATTGGCGCTTTGAAGCTACTGCATGGCCCCTTCTTAAACACTGTTTCGTCAGGGTTTGGGCAGAGGTTCTTTCCCCCGTTCTTGGGGTTGAGTCAATTCTACTGTGCTACAAGAATTTTAAAATTACAGGGACATAAATGAGATAGAGGGATATTTCCTTCTCACGTAAAAATCTTAAAATAATAAGGGAGCCCTACTTCCCTGTCAGTGTGGCTTCTAAGGTTGCCCTAATCAATCATGGGTAGCTACCAAAATCAGAGACAGCAGGGAGGGGGGAGAACTCGGAATGAGAATTCCTAGGAGGTGACCTGCAAGTTGTGCATGTCACTTCGTCTTTCTTTTGGAAATCAGCCCATGGCCTCGTCTGACCACAGGAAAAATGCCCATTGAGTCCTGTTAATCACATGTCCTAAATAGGATTGTGCCAACTGACTATACCTCAGATCTATTCGCTTATCTCTATCCTTACTCCCGTTGTCTTCTTTCTGGCCTGACATCTCTTGCTGAGCTTAGTGTGACAACCTTCTAATTACTGTATTTTGCCATGTATAATAAGCACCCACATTTTTGGCCCAAACTTTCAGAAAAAACCCCTTTTGTTTTAATTCTTTAATTCAAGTTTTATTTATAGCATATATAAAACTGATGATCATATTCCAGGGTATTATTCTGCATATGGATATCATTATTGCTTCCTAGAGTTACATTTTTAATGCGTAAGCATAAATAAAAGAATTAAAAACTTTTATATAGATATGGAATGAGTACTACCCATGTATAATGAGCATCCTTATTTTTCCCTCAAAAATTTGGGCAGAAAAGTATGCATTATACATGGCAAAATACAGTAGTTTGTATTCTCAAGCTTATCCTTTTCCGATCCATCCTCTCTGCGTACAGCCAGCACAATCCCTTTGAAATATAGATCTGGTCACGTCACTTTTCTGCTTAACAATTTTAATGGTGAAATATTGACTTCAGAGAGAAGAAATGTGAAAAGCCAAGTACCTTGTCCTGACATCCAAGGCCTTTCTTTTTGGCCTTGCCCAATTCTCCAGCCTCGTCATGTTCAAATGTCTGGGCGGCAGCCACGTTGGCCCATATTTGGTGTTGTGAGAGTGGAAGAAATGGGAGCTAAAAACTCAGTCTTTGACAGCTGACTTCTCTGGGATGTGAAGTGAGAAAACACGTGTGTTTTCTATCCCTCTAACGAAACTCAGCGTTTGTCCTTTATTCAAACCTATCTGATGCCTCTGGTTTCCCAAAGCTTCCAGAAGCCAGCTTTTAATTCTGTGGGACTTCTTGAGATACTAGAGATTATCTGTTGGGAGACATATATCCCATCAGAGTTTGCTCCTGAGGTCAGCCTGCAGGGCTGACATGCCCCGTGATATGCTCTCACAGGAAATAGAGTAGAATTTTATGCACACTGATTTTTTACATGCAGGTCTCTGGTATTATTTCAAACAAAGAGGGTCCTAAGGGACCAGTGTAGATGTTCTTTACTGCTAACGTGAGTGATTCCGAGTGAATAACTCTGTGTCTGGGCTTCAGTTTCTTCACATGTGAAATCAGGATGTTGGATTAGGGTGATCCCTGAGGTCCATGCCAGCATCATAAGGAGCTGAATTCATTCATTTGATAGTTATTTTTGAGCTCTCACTATGGGCCAGAGCCATTCTATGTCAAGAGGCCACTGTGTTGAAAACAGATGGACAAAGAACCTGCTCCAATGAAAACTGTATTCTAGTTGGGAGCACTGTGGTCACATAGACACATGTACAGACAGATAATATAAAACCAGGTAGACAATGATGGCTGTGGTGTAGAGACTTATTAGAGCAGGCGTGTCAAACTCTTTTTCATCAGGGGCCTTGAGGTTGCCTTCAAAGGGTTGAATGTAATTTTAGGACTGTGTAAATGTAACTACTCCTTAACTGTTAAGTAAGAGCTTGGCACTGCTGCTGGGTAGAAACAAGGTGCCGGGCCGGATAAAACAAGGTGGAGGGCTGGATTCGGCCCGTGGGCCTTGTGTTTGCCACCTGTGTAATAGAAGATGGTGTGATGAATGTGAAAGGCTGTCTCTGAGTCATGTGTAGGCTAAAAGCCAGCCATGCCAGATCAGGCAGAACATGTTCCACCCAGGGAAACCATTGAGAATGCTGAGCTTGATGGGCTTCATGAAATGAACCAGACCTGGGCACTGAGGTGAGGTGAAAGAGGTCCTAGAGGACGTAAAGGAGTTGGGTGGGGGAAGACCATGGTGTAATCTCTTACACCAGAGTAAGAGATTCATCCTAAATGCTATTGAAAGACCCAGGAAGACTTTAAGTTTGGGAGAGACAGACCCCTATTTAAGTTTTGAAAATATCACCCTTGGAACTGCAGAGATGGTGGATTATGACAAGAGCGGGAGGGCAGGGGAGGCTACATGGGCGGTTTCAGAGTAGTGCCAGGGAGAGGTGGTGGGGGATGGGTCAGAACGGGGCTGAACAAAGAAGGAACATGCTGGGGAGTGGTTGCAGAGAATGAGGAAAAGACAGGTCTGGATATCCACTGGATATGGTAGGGTCATTTTCTGAGATAACAACTAGATTTAGGAGAATATGATAGGAGTTTTTGTGTTTCTGTTTTTGGAACATGTATACTTTGAGATACTCATTATACATATAAGTGTAGGTGTCGTGTAGGTAGTTGAGAGAGTTCATTGCTAGAAATGTAAGTTTGAAAACCATCAGCAAGTGGGTAGTTTGGCCAGTTGTAGACTGGAGGAGGTCAACCAGGTAGGCTGCTCAGATAGAGGAAAGAGCAGGTCCCTTACACTGAGGCCGCCCTTCATTTCAAGATTTGGTGAAGGAGGAATGATCCACCAAAAGACACTAACAAGGAACAAAGAACGAGGTAGAAGAAAAATCAGGAAAAAGTCGTTTCACTGAGCAAGAGAAATGTCTCAAAGAGGAGCTCATTTCTTCTGCATGCTTTGGAGAGGTCAAATAAGACAAAACCAGGGAGGTACTATTAGATTTGACAACACAGATGTCACCTCACTGGTGACTTGAACAAAAGCAACCTGTGTGGTATGGTGGGGCAGGAGCCAAAGCAGAGGAGATTAATTACAGAAAAGGAGGCGAGGAACAAGGTGGAGGACACAGTTAAATGAAACGGTTGTGAATCGGAGCAGTAGGATGGGATAGGGAGGTGAAAGACAGCTTGGATGTTTTTGGAGGTGGGAGAAATTGCAGTATGCTTGTAAGGATGAGGATAACACCATCGAGAAGAGAAATTCATGGCTCAATAACTGCAGAAAAGACATCAATTCGCCAAGTAGGGGTGAGATCCAGTGTACAAGTGGGAGGGGTTCCCTTGTGCGGGGACAGGCACACTTCTTCCAGGTGACAGGAATACCGACAGGAATACAGGAGGATTCGAAGCTGTTGCATGCCTGAGTTCACCTCTAACAGCATTCATGTGCAGTGAATATGGGGCGGGTCATGGAGGAGACGGAGGGCCATGGGGAAACAGGGCGACTAGAAACAGAGTTGAGGACAGCCCATCTGAGCAACAGGGAGATTAAAGGGTTTATCATCTCTGCTCATTATTTATTTGTGAGATCAACAATGGATTCAGTTCCCTCTCATATATTGTATTTAACTACCCAAATCACAATTCAACAAGACAGCTTTTACCTCCACTTGCCAGAAATGCAGGCTCAATGTGGTTAAATAGTAGTAAGATCTTGTGTTTCTTCAAAGTCCTTGCCTTTTTGAAGCCTCACTACCGAAGGCGGGTGCTGGCAAGGGAAGGGTTAATGGTGCACTTGTCAGTTCGCTTCGGCAGGCATTTCTGATCACCTACCATGTGTTAGGTTTCTGACTTCCACCGCACACGTTATACCTCCTGCGACACCTTCCCTCCACCTGTTTTGAATCACTCTCCTTGAAGAATCTTGGCTGTAGAAGGATAGTGGTGACTGAAGTATAGTACCTCTTCACAGAGAGTGGGCAGAAATATGTGCTGTGACCACAGTGAGCCCAGGGAGTGGTGGACAGAGCCTTGTGGGGGTCAGTGAGGTTTCCCAGAGGACAGGTAGCTAAGCTCTAGGCACTAAGGATGCTTCGCTTCACTGTCTCCCCTTCTGCGTCACTCCAATATAGTAGTTGAACACTGGCCTTTATTGGTCTTCCTCTCTGGAGTCCATACCCCACCCTCCAGAGAATGATCTTCTGAAAAGCTAGGGCAATCACCATACTCCAATCACCTCACCTTCCAATGGAATTCCAAATCCAAATTCTTTAGCTCAGCATGCCATCCAAGACCCTCCATAATTTCTCCCCTTCCCACCTATCTCACCTGACTATTTCCTTCACCATTACACCCCCGCTCCCTCCACTGCCTTCTACCACCCCCTTCTACACAATCCAAACTCCAGCCAGGACTTCCTGCAATTTCTGCATTCCACCAAATATTCTCTAGCTTTTGGCCACTTTCCCATATTGCTCCTCAATCTGGAAGACCATTTCATCCCAGTTCCCACATGGTGACCATCTCCTTGTTTTTCAGGACTCAGTTCAGGGGGTACATTTTCCTGGGGAGTCTTTCCTTGCTGGGACTACCTCCCACCACTCCTTTCCCACACCCCTCCCTTCGCCTCTGCACTACTGAGCTCCCACAGGACTCACTACTCTGCCTAAACCTTTAACACACGGTATTGAAATTGTTTGCATGTCAATAACCCGCACTGCACCGCCACTTGCTTGATGCCAGAGATGCGTCTTATTAATTAATTATCCAGAGTAATACCCAGCCTATAGTAGGAGCTCTACATAGGTTTCAAAAAAATAAAGAATAAATGAACAAAGTAATGCGTATAGTTCTCTCAAACTTGCTTTGTGTTCTCAGCCTCCATGCCCATGACTATTCTCTTCCATCTACTCTTTTTCCTTATCCATCCTTTCCCAAGTCGGCTTAGCAAACTCTGATTCTTCCTGAGACCTGGAGACTTTGTAATACATCAATACAAAAGCTTTTTGGTAGAACAGGTCTCTTAAAGTCAACATCACCTTATTATAAGCTAATTATCCCTGGTTCATTTGGTTTGGGAATCCTTGGAGAAAGCAGACTTTATTAGGCAGTTTTGAACACTGAGCTTCAGTCCTTTTGGGCTACTGTTGCAGAAGTAGTTTAGATGTGCATTCCAGAAGGTCAAGGATGTTTTAAGTGTCAGTACATACTTCCCTTCCCCCCACCAATCACTCCCTTGAGAATATTCCATTTTACAAAGCATTTTTTAAAAACAAACCTACACTTCTGGACCAATTCATCTGCAATTTGCTATACTTCATAGGGCTCAAAGCCCCCGCGTGCCTAAACTACTAGGAAAGATTTCTGGACACGTCAATAAAAGTATCCTAATGAACAACAGCTGCAAAGAACATGTCTTTAAATAAATTGATTCCAAATTTTCCTGCATGTTTCTGTGATTTTGCTTTTTAAATGGGCACCACTGACTTTAAACTTAGCTATCTAAAAAAAGCTGAAGGAAAAAAAATCATACATTGTTTCAAAAAATTTTGTTGTCTTGCTTTTCTTCACCATTCCGTGTTTGAAAAGGTTAATGTGCGTTCACACCGATTACCTCACTTCTGCTTGTAATAGCTCTTTGAAGCAAAAGGAGGCAAGTAGTGCGTCTTTCCCATTTCGAATATGGTACAGAAGGTTGACAGACTTGCCCAGACTGGGCATCAGGATTAGAACTCAGATCTCTTGACTTTGAAATTACGTTCAGACCCTGGGCTCCACTGTCTTCTCAAACAAAACCGAAAATACCGTGCTCACCAGCAGAGAACACAGATGACGAGACCGTCTGTGCTGTAACTTGGTTGGGCTCCCTGAGCTTCACATCTAATGGACGCTAGTGACATCGTGTCCGACTTTGTGGTCAGTTATAAAGTGAAATGAGAGCTGAATTTTTCCCTCTAAGGCGTAAAAATCACCAATTTATTAATACTGAGAAAAATGGATAACAATGGCTTATCATCAGCAATCACATTCACACTTTCAGTTAGAATTGAACGTTATAAAGAATGAACTTGTTTCGGGACTCATCAGTAAATAAAGAAATGTCCCTTGGAAGAGGGTTGTGATAGACGCTTCCATTTCAGGTTTTAATAGCACAACAGATGGTCACCTTTTTTCTTACACAGGAGGCTAGAAATCAAAATTTGGCTACACAGCTGCACGATTTCCCCTCTCTGATCTACTGCTCTGGACATCTGGGTTTCCTGTGGATTGTGTTCAATCAGCAATGCTGAGGTAGTAAATAGTTCACCACCATCCAGCTCTCGTCTTTCATTCTTACTGAGTAAAAGGAGAAAGAACACGGTCAATTCCTTTCTTGAAAGTCCTTTTTCTGTCACCTTGCACACATCGTCCTTGCCATTTGAAAAGTCAGTTTGGGACATTGTCTTGCTCGAGCAAAGATACACACAGAGTAGTGGGAAGTGGGAGAGAGGGAGGGGAGGCTTGAATCAGGACCCAGAAATGGGGGAATAGCACAAAATGAAAAGCTGTTCCCAATTTGAAAAGTGAGTTGACGTCTGTTACTCTGGTATGCAGTAAAACATGTTTTTCATCTAAGACATAATAAAAGCTACAAGCGTTTTACACTGAGCATTAAGAACTGCATCTTTAAGGGAACATCTTTTCATACAGAGCACGCACAGAGTCCTCCATTTGATGCTACTTTTGAACATTTTATTATTACAGTAGATGAAATAGCCCCCAGTCATGTCAAACCCTAAACAAATCGACAAAACACCTTTGTAGAGATGATTGTTTGGGGTCTATTGCCATTGCTTTTTTAAAAAATCCGTTTCTATAAATAGAAAATTTCTGTTCGAACTGAGAGTGGAATTACATGATGGGATCAGCATTAAATAGAGGAGCTAGTTCCCATGATGTGCAAATGACCCAAAGGAACCCTAGGATTAAGGTGGATGAAGATTTTGCGGTGACATGAAAGGGAGGTAGAAGCAAGGAGCTTGCCCTGGATATTTTCTGTGGCTTAGGAAAAGCACTTATGTGTTGGGCACGAAGTCCAATGGAAAAGGGACTTGGGAAGCCATCCAGGGCTGTCCTGCTCCCAAAGGGTCCCTTCACATTGCATAAATGGTACCCCTAGAGTTGGACAACTGTAGTGTTGCTGTTGTGGAGGATGATAAAATTTTAAACATCTGTTGTGTGGAATAAGAAAGATCTGTCTACAAACAGTTTTTTCTTTTATCTCTGCAATATTTCATTTTAAAATTTGTTCCTAGTCTCTTTCTCTGACAATTCTTTCTTCCAATGTCCCCCCTTTACCCTCCAGCTTTATTGAGTTATAATTGGTAACTGTCCCTTAAATAACAGCGTTCTCTTGGATCCCTTAATAGATTCACTTCTCTTTATCACGAATACTCTTTCTGTATAATCTCATCCCCATGTCCAGTTTTCACTACTATCTGTATATTTTTGATCTCAGTCTTGATCCCCAGACTTGCCTCTCCACAGAGCTTCAGCTATGTGAAGCCATCTGCTTCCTGGATATCAAACTCTATCTGGATATTTGTTGGGGCCTACCCTCAATATTCCCTAAATTGAACTAATGGCCAATCCATTAACCCTATTGTTCATCTAACTCCCCAGTGAATGGCTCCCATCACACTGGTTTTCTCTGACTTTGCAGTGAGCTAAGGCAGCCCAGCCCAGGCTCTCCTGCTGCTTCCTCTATGCTAAGCCCTTCCTTGCTTTACTTCCCCAGCTTTAATAAACACCCTCAGCGTCACCTGGACTCGTGTTGTGAACTCTTTCCCACACAAAGTTAAGAACCCACACACTGCAGCTGGCCCTGGGCAGACCCACTCATGTCCAGGCCCCCATCAGTAACATCAATGGCAGTATTTTTAATCTTGTAAGATTTGGTTATTTAAAGTGAACCTACACTGAATAGCCCATCAGGTAAAAATTTGTTTTTTTAATTAAATAGTTTCTCTGATCAGAATTTTGAGATGTTTTAGTTTTTTTGAAATTTAGATGTTTTTCTTTATGCCTAAAGAACCTGCTGGGTGGGAAAGATCCTTGGCACATTCGAGTGTACCTGCACCTCCATGGCGGTGTGTGATTTCTTTTTCTCACAGTTGTTTGGTCAAAGGGAAATTTTGGAACCCTTTTCCTAGGCAGTGATACAAAAAGAAAATTGAGATTTGATTCTTTAGCCTACTAGGAAAAAATGGTATGCAGTCAAGAGAATCAACTTTGAATTCTAACAAAATGGCATGGAAATCCTTGTTTGGTACTTTCAACTTTTGTGACTCTGGGCAACTTTCTTTTCCATCTGTGTCTTCATTTGTAAGATTGCAACGATCTTATGATCATCATACAACTAGCTTGAGGAATAAATGAGGCAGCCTCGGGGGCAGTGACTCACACAATGCCTGGCACTCCGGGTGCCCGGAAGCGTCCGTGTCTTCTCTTCCATGTGAGGACTCTGCTGGAGCCAGTACCTGGGAGCTCTTCAGTCTGCCTCACCCCAAAGCAGGCCCGGATGCTCACTCAGCATCCGCCTACTCCTTCTGGAGAGCCCGCTCGAAGCTTGCCTAACTCCTGGGATGCTGGTCGAAAACAGAGGGGAGCCCTTTCCTATGCTGCCTTTGCGAGGGTGATTATTTTTCTTAAATGCCACGGAGATCACAAACCTGCCGGTGCCTACCAGCTTTTATGAATGGGTGTAAAACAAAGAGGAAACAGCTTTTTTCTGTAGGCTTATCTTTGGCTAATAAAAAAGGAAAAGTCCACCAATGATGATCATTCTCAGCCTAAGAGTGGGAAATAGACGAGAGTGTTTTATTTAATTTAACCATATCGGACTTTGAACATTAGGAAAACCATATTTTATAAGGGAAATAATAAGCGGATTCAAGCAGACAATTTCCTACGTTGAACCCATGAAAAGGTGCGTTTTGAAGGTGATGTGCTGCCTGACCAGGGACTGTGAACTTGCAGGACGGATGTAATGGGCTCGTGCGTGTGTGTTCATCTTCAATGAGTGGGTGATTCCAGAAAGATGCTTGAATGGAAGAAGAAATCTAGAGGCTGATTCAGAAGGCAGCAAAGTGCAGGCTGAGCAAGGTTGTTTCCATGAGGTCTGGAGACTCCAGGGCCTTTCTTCCTTTATTTGCTTTTGTCTTATGGACAATTATTGGCATATTTCCAGGAAAAACGGATATGAGGATTGTGCATGAGGAAAGTACATGCCATGAGTTCTGAGGATTCAAAATATGTTAGACGAAGTTTCAATTCTGTTTATCACTGTTTCCTTTCATAATGTTAGTACTTATATGAAAAAACAAACAAATAGCTATAAAACAATAACAACCAACGAAAAGAGGAAGTTGAAGTTATGATAAGACAATGTCTTCTCTTTTTGTCAGCGAATACCAAAATAATCTATATCCCATTAGTCATTACTGATTCTTTCAATATATACTCTGTAGAATACTATACCAGTAATCACTACTATTGGTTGTACCGTGTGAGTCAGGGAATAGTCACTGCCAGGAAGGTGGAGCTGACTCTCACCCGCTCACAAGAAGGGACACACGCATCTTCTCCTAGCTTGGTGTTCAGTAATATCACATTGGTGACTTGAAACTGGCCACAGTGAGAGCCTTTACACCATGAAAACGGTGTAAACAAATCAAGTTTCACTTTCTGGAATGCTTGTTGTTACACGTTTGCCATCATCAAAAAAACAGGAGACAACAAGTGTTACTGTAAGAACTGATTCTTGGAAAATGGGGAGCCGTTAGTGATGCCTGAGGAAGGGGCCATGGGCTGTATCCTTGACCTAAGTCTGAAGGTTACCCATCCCGGACCACCGCCACGAACGCTACGGCTTGCTTCCGTTCACTGAGTGCACAAGCCCAGCCAAGCACGGCTTTAAGCGTTGTGTACCAGGAATTGCGTAATTTAATCCCCACAGTAAGTTTATGGGGTTGGTACTACTCTTCTATGCTAAAGTGGAAACTGAGGCGTCCAAGGATTACAAGTTACACAGTTTACAGATGGAAATAAATGTTCACTATAAATATTATTAATGTATTGGTAACAACTGAGTCATCTTCACTATGCTAATTGACTTTGATTAAATGGGGATGAAATACCTCCAGTCTTTAGGGTTAAAATAAAATGAGACATGCAAAATGCCTGACTCATGAGAGAGGCACGGTGTGTCTACATCGTCTGCTCCTCTGTTAGAACACACCCAGGTGGGGCACTTTTGCAGCGGCCATCACTGAACATGCTATTCCTGATAGAGACCCTGGCCTTTCTGTAAAAAAGAGCGAAGGAGAAGCCACAGAAATCATAACAATAACTTAGTGGTGCAAGGAGAGAGAAGGAGAGCC
Organism: Micronycteris hirsuta; assembly: GCA_004026765.1. Classification (NCBI taxonomy): domain Eukaryota; kingdom Metazoa; phylum Chordata; class Mammalia; order Chiroptera; family Phyllostomidae; genus Micronycteris; species Micronycteris hirsuta. Next base: position 32,517 of record PVJI01000409.1, read on the forward strand.
TCCAAGTATCAACTACCTAAGCTGCCTTCAGGTCCTACACTTACCGGCTCCTTCACTCCAGGGTGTCCCCTCCCCATGGTGCAGGTCACCTGGCTGCCAGCACATCAGAAAGAGCTTCCTCTCTGGGTCTTTTGCCAGTTACCAGTTTATTGCCTATTGGCTCCAAACTCACCCTCCACTGCCTCTTTTGTGAAAATATGGAGAAATGTGTTTTCTCTTGCTAGCTAGCATAATGTTAAGCTTGGTGAGACACTGCAAGCAGAAGGGACTTCCCTTCCTGGTGCTGGTATGTTCTCTCTGCAGCCTCCTGCGTTATGCGTAGCTCCTGCAATACGCACATTTCCCCAGTGCTTGCCACTTACAGAGCATGGATTCTTCTAAAATATAACATGCACAGATTTTCCAGCACCTGGCTCCGTCAGTGCACCAGCAGCCAGCAAGACTCAGCTGACAACTGCTTTCCCTGGCAGCCTAGAAAGCAGATGGGTATGCACCACCCTGTGAGCCATGACCTTGACCTCCAACAAGGATGGATCTCTGCCCTGGGGCTGTGCATAGGAGGCTCTTCCTTGGGCCTCATTTTAACCATAAGGCTAGGATTGCTTCTCGTCTTTTACTCCTGTATTCTTTTGAATTCTCTTTACTTCTTATTAGCTAATTCTTCATTTTTTCAATCTCTTTTTATAGCTACTAATTCTTTACATTAAATTTTCCCTGTTGAAATTCCACTGCCTTGTGATGGGAGCTGACTGATGTAGGCTCTTGTTACTGCCCTTACATAGTGTTCAAAGAGGTTTTAGGACCAAATCCCAGGCCAGTAGCAAAGACTATGGCTGAAAGCAAAGACACAAAGCCAGTTAATCCAAGACATTACTAGAAGTTTCTATGACTCCCTTGGCCCACTGACATTCCATCTTCCTGAAGAGAAGGAGTAAACTGAGTTCTGTTTCTCAGGATAATTAAAATGTTCTTTGCCCAATTTATGCTTCGACACTAACTTAGCTTGATTTGCCTACTCGTTAGAAGGAGGAGGTTAGTTTTACAGACCAGGAAACTTCCTAAATAAAAACTTAGTGGCCTGAGGGTATTAAGGCACCCTCTGTGGGCTGCAGAATTCCAGCTGGCTGAGTCTTTTGGCCATTGAGAAAATCTGGCTTTGCATTTCAGTAAAATGTTGAAATTAAATTACTTTTAGCTAAGCTTGAAGTTGGAAAATTTTATCATACAGAGTGAGTAAATCATTGTGAAATGTTCTAAGTACCTCCTAGTTTTCATTTCTATGGCACTGAAATAATCCATATAGGTTTTCCTGGCTCTTGCAGGAGTGAATATGCCAATGTACTCTGATTAAATCATTGGAAAATGTAGGAAAAATTCCTCCTTTTGGAAATAATTCTATTGGGTCAGATTCTCATCATAAGAAATCTATAGGGATTTCATACTTAGAAAAGCAAAACAAAAAGTGAAAAATCACTTTACTCTTTCTTTAGGTTATAAGTACATCATCTTATATGATCTCGAGGAATGATTAATTATAGAGAAAGTATTTTAGACTCACGTTTCTAAATATGCATATCAATGCAAAACACTGTGTCGTTATTGGAGGAATTTGTGTGGTGGTAACTCAGGGCAACTCGCATTTGATGATGATCTTTTCTCTTCAGATTGAAAGATTGGAATATAATTTAAACTTTGGAAAGTTAGAATTCCAGTTATCTGTCATTATATGACATTTTTCTCTCTAAAATATATTTAATTAGCAGATGTCCAAAGTTTATCACATGACATTGTAGGCTTTTCCCTGCACCCATCACATTCTCTCAACACAAGATTGTCTGCTCTGGAAATAAAAAAAAAAAGGAGTCCTTAAAGCCACGGTACCACTAATACGAACCCCGTTAAACAATACAGAGCACGCGTGGCCTAAATTTCAGGGTGACAGTTTTTAGTGCAGGGACACAGCATTGCAATCCTCAGAAAGACCTAGAACAGAGCAGGATCCCACAAGTTATAAAGTCATTAAGAAAATATTAGGTTCTATTCAGTGGCTTCTGCTTATGAAGGAAGACACATGTGTAGAACATTTTTAGAAAGATTTAACTTTAAAAATAATGTATTTTTTAAGAATTTGAGTGCTTAAAAAGATGAACTCTCACCTACTCAACACAACTCATTTCCTGGTAGGTTTCAGATACCTGAGATTTTCACAATTAATTTAAATATGCCACTCTCCTCCATTTGTCAGTATTAATATGTCAAAATAGCTACTGGTTTTTGAATATTTACTGTACAATGAGTTCTTTACACATATTTTCTCACTAAACACAATTCCTGTTTTACTGCTGTGAACGTTGAAGCCCAGAGAGGTTAAGAAATTTCCCCAAAGCATGCAGCTGATAAATGGTAAAAGTGGAACTTGACATAGAATTATCTAGAAAATATGCACATTTACACTATTCCATGTTGTTGTTTTTTTTTTTTTTTTTGATTCTGTGGCTAATATGGGTCTTTTAGGAACCTGCTGAGTAACTTGGCATTATGGGGGAATTTGCTTATTTTGGGAAGGAAAAGGTATTTAAATTCAAAGCGGTGGCATTGAACTGGAAACATTTTTTTCTTTTTTAAATTATATTTTATTGTTCGTGCCATTCCAGCTGTCCCAACTTTTTCCCATTTGCCCACCTCTACCTAGCAGCCCCCACCCCAGGAGATCCCCACACCAGTTGTCCGTGACTATGGGCCACGCAGATATGTTCTTTGCCTAATCCCTTCACCTTCTTTCACCCACGGAGTGGAAACAGTTTTAATTACCACCCCTCTTTTTTTTAGCTTCTTTTACAATTAGCTTGTCTAGTTTGGTAATCATACAAATGTCTAGTCTATACCAGAAAAATTTAGCAAACCTCTCTCTCCCTCTCTTTTTTAAAGGAGTATTTTCAGTTCATCATTTAAGAAAACTTAACACATGTTTTTATTTCAAGTCAAAAATGTTCATATTTCAAGATGTATTGAGTTTTCTAATGTAGCTTTGAGCCCTTCTTGAAACAGTCACTGCCTAGAAGCCTGAATAAATGTTAAGGCAACTTCCAAATGGGTCTCGCCCTGCTGGGGAGGTGCTTTGGCACCAGGAGAATTTGGCTCAGCAGGTTTCAGCACAGGCCCAGCTCAGGAAGTCGGTCAGCTTAGCAAGATGAAACATCTCAAAGTGTAAATTATTAGTTCAGTTGCAGCTCGATGTGTTACATGTGTAGAAATGCGTAAACACATTTGTTCAAAGGATTTACCATTAGCTGCCACCTCGGACAGTGTAAAAACTCATGTATCGTTACATAAATACATGAGTCACCTTTTATAAAATACAATTTTTTTGTGTAAGCAAACTATTGATGAATGTTGAGTCTAAGACATTTTCTCCTTGGCCGTTGTAAAAATTTTCTGCAAATGATAAGGCAGAACATCTTTAAATGAAATAATCTCAAGAGGATAACCTGTCACCGAGGGGAGGGAAGCCAAGGGCCCCGGCATCTCTCATTCCCGTGTCCTGACGCAAGCACATTTGCCAGAAAGCTTTCACCATCCGAGGTGAGTCATGGGGCTTGAAAGCAGCCTCCAGTTTGGGAAAAGAAAGGCAGTTTCCTCCTGATGTCTTCTGAGTTTGACACGGCAAAGTGGCTGGTGTTTTGAGAATGTCCCTCTGCGGATCTTACTCCAGGTGACTCATGTTTCTGCCTCCTTCAAAACAAGCGATTAGCTACACGCATTAGTAGAATTAAGAACGATGAGAAAATCCTGTTGTTTTTCAAAATCTTTCTAGCAGGGTCCATTCTGGAACTACAGGCTGTCCAAAAAATACCATCCGAACACCGATACCAATTGCAGCTTTAACCAAAAGCAGTCCTGCCCTCCTCCTGAACTCTACCTCCTTCTACTAAATTGTACAGTTAAAACTGGTAGGATAGTACATTTTATGTTATATATTTGATCACAACAGATAACATGAAATGAATAATGAACTTTGCATATATGTGGTACCATTTATATAAAATGCATATATATGTATAAAATTTTAGAGAAAAATAGAGTTCCATATTACTGACTTGTAGGAATAGCTATTATATATTGTCAGGTAGAAAAAAGTAATTTGCTAACTAATATGTATGCTACAATTGTATTTTAATAAGAAGCAATCAGGACTACTTTAATATGTCTGTAAACATGAAGGTGGTAAAGCAATGATTTATGTTGCATTTGTACACAGTGTCACTTGTTTCAACAGCCACAAATCACTATCATAATTTTAAAAACTAAATAAAGAAAACCTGAAAAAAATTTTGGTAAGGCCACATTATACGGGAAGAGCACTGTCCTTTGTATCTGGTGCATGTATTTTCCCAGTTTGAATTATGCCTTTTGTGATACGGTATTATTACCTTAAATTATTAATATCGTGTTATTTACTATATATTATATTACTACATATAATACATTATATTACACATGTGCATACACACTTATATAATGCATAAACTATTTCTATATTTTTAAGATATTCAGTTTTTTATTTCTTTTTTTTTGAAGATTTTATTTGTTTATTTTTAGAGAGAGGGGAAGGGAGGGAGACAGAGAGGGAGAGAAACAGCAATGTATGGTTGCCTCTCACATGGCCCTCACTGGGGACCTGGCCCGCAACCCAGGCATGTGCTCTGACTGGGAATCGAACCAGGACCGTTTGGTTCCCAGCCTGCGCTCAATCCACTGAGCTACACCAGCCAGGGCAGTTTTTTATTTCTTTAAAATGAAACAAGGAATTGAAGACATTTATACAATGACTTAAGTGAAGAACCTTTGTGATTATTATTCTTATTGTGGGCTGATTATAGTTATAACCTGGGTTTCTTCTAATTTTTTTCAATATTCAAGCCTTCTGGTAGTATTCTTAAACCAACAACACACCTAGACCATATGGTTTGCTTTGGCCAATAAGTAGCAAACAACCCAAGAAATTCAGTTCAAGTCACTTTATTAGTAAGAACAAGTATCACAAAACTGTTATAACAAACAACACCAAGATCTCAGAGGCTTAAAATAACAGAACTGTTTTCCTTGCTGATTATAATAGTCTAATGTTTGTTGACAAAAGTTTCTGTTCCACAGAGTCATTTTGGGACCCAGATACCTTCTGTCTTGTGTAACTATTCAACACCATCATCCACACTTGTCCTCTCAAATCCCCATGGCAAAAAAGAAGTGAGACAGAAGATTTTGCAAAGCTCTTGACTGTCTCAGTCTCGAAGTGACATACTTCTACTCACATTCCATAGTCAAACACTAATTATATGTCTAATCTTTTTCTACATTAGAGCCAGGAAATATAATTTATCTATGTGTCCAGAAGGAGAAGCATGATTGGTCACCACCTATCTGGTCTCCATTACAACTTTTAAAGCTACTTTTTTATTCTGAAACCTGAGTATATCAAATGTGCACTTAAATATAATGGAGAATTAAGAGACTGAAGTCAGTGGTTCTCACAGAGTTGGAAGTAGCCTGGGGATATAGATACAGCCAGGAAGTCAGCATATAGTCTTATCTTCAATCTGGTGCATTAAGAAATTTGAGCATATCAATGGCCTTTTCTGGAGTTCAGATTCCTTTTTATACTGGAAATAAGGAATTAATCAATTTCCAATTTTACAAAGAGATCCACAAATTGTTCTAGGAATGCTCTGGGATGGTGTCAGTGACTGAGAAAGGACTGAGACAGGACCTCAGTTTGGCTCTGTGACCTTCCAGATCACTTTCTCACGTATCTACTGACACCCTGGGCAAAAATTCAATATTCTGGTTTATTAAGAACAGATATTTTTCCTTTCCGTACATATTTCTTTCCAACTTCAAAGCCAGAAAGAAAGATACATAAGCACTATATATCTATACATATATATATATGTATATATACACAAATAACATGTTCTTCATTTCATTCATTCAGCATTCACATAGTATTTTTTAGTGATTCTGTTTAATTTATGTGCCTTTTATTGAGAATCTACTTTGTGACAGCTCTCTATTCAGGAATGGGAGTGCAGATAAATAAGCTGTGAATCTGCCAATGAAAAAGTTAGAGTCGAACCCACCTATTCATTCATTCATTTCACAAAGGTTTAAGGACCTTCTACTTATGAATCAGGCACTGCTCTTGTGAAACTGGTCAGAGGAGACAGTTAAGAAAATAGATACATAATTCATATTTGTCAAACAGTAATGGGAAGCTGATTGATTAGGGGACAGGTCTCTTTGGTACTTGAATTAAAAGAGGAAGACACCCATGCCAAGTTCTATAGCCAGAGGGACCCTTCCATAAAAAGACAATTTCTGAATGGTCTGGGCCAGTTCAAGAATAGAAAAGCGACCAGGGAGTCTGAACACTCATGGCTGAGGGAAGCAGGGCAAGATGGATGTTTCACGGGAAGGGATTCCCCCACTCACCCAGTCATTGCTCCCCATGATCTTAGCCCGCTTCCCCATGGGCACCTGACTGCTCTCAGCTAAAGATGGGTAAGCATTTTTCAGATAGTGTCAGTTTGCTAGGTCTGTGTGATGGTGAATCTTATTGTCAACTTGACTGGGCTAAGAGATGCCCTAGTCAAACAACTATTTTTTGGATGTGTCTGTAAAAGAACTTCAGGAAGAGCTTAGCATTTGAATCAGAATGAGTAAAGACAATAGCTCTCACCAATGCCAGTGGGTATCATTCAATCTGCTGAAGGCTGGAATACAGCAAGAAGGTGAAGGAGGAGTGAAATACTCCCTCTGCTTGCGTGGAGACATCCATCTTCTCCCGTCCTCAGCTATTGGTGCTCCTGGTTCTCAGGCTTCCATATGCAAACCATTGGCCTCTACCCCATTCCTTCATCTTAGACCTTTGGAGTCAGACTGAAATGCACCGCTGGTTTTTCAGCTGGTAGACAGCAGGTCATGGGACTTAGCCTTCAAAAACATGTGAGCCAATTCCTATAATAACTCTCCTCTTAGGCATCCACCCACCCACCTACCCATCCATCCATCCATATACCTATCCTTCCATATACCTATCCATCCACCTACCTATCTACTACTGAGTTTGTTTCTATGGAGGACTCTGACTGATACAGGCTTCCATAAGAAAATACCATGGACTGGATGGCTTGTAGCAACAAAAATTTATTTTCTCACAGATCTTGAGACCAAGGTGCAGTAGGTTTGATTATTTTGTCTCTCCTAGGCTTGTAGGTGGCCACCTTCTTCCTGTGTCCTCACACATGGTCATTCTGCTGTCACTGTTCTCTGTGTCCTAATTTCCTCTTATAAGGACACCTGTCATATTGGATTATGGAACACCAGTATGGCCTCATTTTACTTTAATTACCTAGTTAAAAGCTCTATCTCCGTATATAGTCACACTTTGAGGTACTGGGTGTTAGAACTTCAGTATAAGAATTCAGCTATATACCTTAAATGAAATGTGCCTATTGAGAGCAGGCGGATTATTTTCTATTATAATATGGAGCATTTAGTTAAGGGCTGTGTCATCAGGCATCACAACGTTCGGGTTTTAAGAGAAATAAGAAACCATTGAAAGTCCATCAGACTTTTAAAAATAGATCATTCTGGTTGCTGTGTGGAGAATTAATTGTCTAACTACATCAAGAAATGTAGGTAGCTTGGATAGGATCGTAACAGAGGAGATGGCATGAAATGTTCAGATTCAGGATCTTTTCTGAGGGAGAACCAGCAGAACCAGATGACGGATGAGGTGCAGAGATTAGTAGGAACAAGGCCTGGAGGAGGGCACCAATGGCTTGAGCCACTGGGCGGCAGGGATGGATCCTGTATGGGCTTTCTCTAGCTAAGTGACCTCCCGGAAGTGACTTCATCTCTCTGAGTCTCCATTTCCTCACTGGCAATGTGGAGCTACTATTACTTTCTTCATAAATTAGTGTAAGGGTCAAATTGCATGAGGTCTGGAAAATGGCTTCCAGAGGGCTCGGCACACTGTAGGTAGTCAGTGGATGTTATTGGCGGGTGTCAGCCCTACCAAGATAAAGATGTGTTCATGAAGCAACTGGACGGTACCGGATTAAATGGCTGAATGACAGAAACTGGTGAGGATTGCCCTTCCCATGTTTGAAAAAAAAAAATAGAAAATCAATGTAGGCTGTGATGAGAAAGCATTTCTTGGTAGGGTGAATGTTGAGGTGACTGTGGGGGTGTGTATCGAAGACTGGAGCCCTAAAGTTTTAACTGGCTTGCCTGAAGTCAGGAAGAACCTGGGTGTCCTACGTGAGATAATCCCGAATCTGACATTTCCTATCAGACTCAAACTTGGGAAATGGGCTCTCTAACTTGTCACTGTCTTACAAGTAAAGTGAGGATTGTACTAGTTAGTCTGTAACCTGGAGACAGATATCCCATTAAAAAATTTAGGTCATTAAGTTTGAAAATTTTAAGATTACCTAAAAGATAAAAAATGTTAGTGTTTATAAAGTAAATCATATGTAAAAAAAGCATTCATTTCTCAGAGCATTGCTAATGATTTATTTACATTTTTGAAAGACATTAAAATGATCCAGGGGAGGGTCACCATATTAATGTCTCCAAAATACCACATCATCATGGCTGACGGACACTGTCTGTAATTTTAACTATAGTATAATTATCTAGTCATCTGCAAGCCATTATTTAAAATAATAAAATTAATCACAGATATCTAAGAAAATATAATAATGAAGTAATTGAATAAGGATCCCCAACTCTAAAAGAATTAAACTTTATATACTGCACATGTCAACCAGCCAATTACTTTGGTTCTTCATCCCCTTGACAAATAATTTGATTTTAGCTTCTCTAACAACTCTCACACTTGAGGATCTGTGCGTGTGAATCTATTGTCTCCAAATGCTAACCAGTGCCCAGTCCCCTTCTCCTCACCTGGCCTGGTGAGGGTGTCAGCCTCTGAAAGCAGCACTGTGGCTTCTAAGTTCCAAGTTCACAGCAGGGGTCTCCCTCCATTCAGTTCCCCTTGGTCCCCAGCCAAGTGTGAGCTGGAGCTTCTGGGCACCAGGGTGAGGCAGAAACCTGTAATATGAGCCAGACTGGAGGTCAAGTCTTATTTTCCTCTGACTACATACTTGCTGCTCCCTTGGAAACTGCTGCAGGGAGGGTTCTCTCCCTCACCTAATCATTGCCCCCACCCCTCTTAGCCCAGGTCCCCATGGAGACCCGAATGCTCCTGGCTGAAGCTGGAAAAACATTTTTCACACCTTAAATAAAATGTGCAGATTGAAGGTGGAAGGATTATTTTCCATTACAATATGAAACATTCTGGCCCTTTTCCCAGGGTTTATAATAGCCTTTGGAAAAGGCCTCCCCCCACCTCACACCCCACCCAAGTATAGCCCTAGAAATCATGTAGAAATGAACGGGGAAGTCTGGACTGCAGAGTTGTGATGGAGGGAGAGCCTGTGCCGACAGCGAGTTTGGCCCATTTGGTCCTGTTATTGCTGGGGCAAATATCACAAAGAGCTATTCACATCTACAGAGTTCATGCCCTTGTCACCCCATTCAGAGCCTCACAGGACAAGGATGAGGTCTGTCCTGAAAAAGTCCAGCCATTGTTAGTGTAAGGAGAACTGTTTGTGGGACGTTGATGTAACCTGGCAGCCAAGGAGAGTGGACTGGAATGTGCATGTGCGAACAGTGATGACTTTACTGTACTAGTCAGTGGGGGCAGCAGAGGTCATTGAATGAGCTTGTATACAGTGTGGCCATCACATTAAAAATGACTGAGCAAGTAGAGCAATGGATCTGTATCAAATTTTGAATTAGGCTTGAACATTCCTCTGTGGAAACTATTTGGATGATTCAGAAGACCACAGCTATGGGTAACTGGTGATTGGCAGCTTCATCAGGACAATGTGCCTGCTTATGTATCACATCTCTTGCAGAGCTTTTTGGTGAAACATCAAATCACCAAGGTGACTCAACCCCCCTACATCCCAGATTTGGTGCCCAGTGACTGCTGGCCTTTCCCAAAACTAAAATTATCTTTGAAAGGGAAAAGACTTCAGACCGTCAGTGAGGTTCAGAAAAATATGATACAGCTGCTGATGGCAATTGGGAGAACTGTGTAAGGTCCCTTCAAGGTGCCTACTTTGAAGGGCACTGAGGCATCATTGTTCTGTGTACAGTGTTTCTTGTATCTTGTATCATCTTCAATAAATGTCTCTATTTTTCATATCACGTGGCTGGATACCATCTAGACAGACCTCGTATGTCAACTGGAGTTTGACTTTAGGATCCTGGAGATCTCAAAGACAGCTAAACACATCAGTAAAAAAAAAGTCTTCATCCATTGATCTTGTCCCTTTAATTATCCTTGATGCCAGTTAAATTCAATTCCCCTAAAAACTAACTGCAGTCATAAACAGCCCAAATCCCTGTGGATTAACACTCTACATGTTTATTTCTTGCTCACACCATGGTGAGATGGCTGTGTTCTAGGTATCCTTTCAACGCATGGTTTAGGGACCCAGGATCATTTCATCTTCCAGAGCCTTGGAGTCTTCTGCCATATCCTCTTGATTCTTTCTGGAAACCAATCTGGCTGAAGGACCTTGTGCGGGACTTTAGGAGCCAGGCATGGAAGGGTTGTGTGTACCTTACCACACCCACATACCATTGACCACACCTCTGTAACATGGCTCATCAATGTCTGAACAGCCTGAAAAACTTACTATAATGCCTGCCCAAGGAGAGGGAACTCATAGATACTGGTGAGCATATTCTCTGCTGTATCTCACTAAAGGTAAATGTGTTAGTTTGGCTTGTCATCAGTGAGAATAAAAGGTCTTGGGAAAAGGAGCCTTTGGACCTGGGGAGAGAGAAGGAAGTGCTGTCAGAGGACTTCCTCATGTTCTCTTCTCTGTTCACTGTCAAATATAGAATATATTATCCTGCATTGTAGTTGAATAATATTTACCCATTCATGACTCCTCCAACTTAAGCATTGAGACCGTTTCCTACTAAATTTTGGAATCTCCAGCATCTACCACAGGATTTGAGTTATATTTCGATGCTATAGTACTTTTCTATGCTGAGTAACCAATGATAACAAACTTAGTAACTTAGAACAATGTCTATTGTTACTTCTCAATTTCTATAGGTCAAGTCAAGACATGGCTGAACTGGCATCTCTGGGGTCTTAACAGCCTCAACTAATATGTAGGTCAGGCTGCATCTCATCTGAAGGATCAATGGGAGAAGACTCTGCTTCTGAACCCACTCACATTATTGTTGGCTAAATTCATTTCCTATGGTTGTAGGACTGTGGTCTAGTCAGCCAGGGGCCAATCGCAGCTCTAAGAGGCCATCTGCAAATCCCTGGCATGTGGCCTTCTCTACAGAGCCACTCACAGTACTGTACGTCAGTTTACTTCTTTAGCTGCAGTAAGCGGGGACATTTCCAGGGTCAGTTTTTTAGCAAGATAGATTCTTCTATAACATGGCATAATCATGTCAGTAGCATCTCATCATCTCTACCACATTCTGCTGGTTAGAAGCAAGTCAAGGTCCTACCTATACTCAAGAGGAGGACATTACATGAAGCTGTGGCTATCAGGAGGCAAGAATCCTAGAGGCCTCTTTAACATTTGTTTTCCATAGGAGCTGCTTTCCAATGTGATGAGTATATGGATGATAGACAAGGAGGAAATGACCACAGAGAAAGAGGCTGGCCATGAAGCAAGATATACTTTGCTCTAAATCTTATTCTTATCATTTATAAAATGACAATAATGGTACTCACCTCCTAGGACTATCAGGAAATGTCACATAGAAAATGTAGATAACATATTTAATAAAATGCTAGCAAATGGAGTGTCCCACAAGTCTTCCTTGCCTCTAACTGGCTGATGACCAGTGATTTCCTCACACTGGGTCTCAGTTACCTCCTCTGTTAGTGAGCAATGGAGCTCCAGAGGAGGTCCTGGAGGTCATTGCCAGCTAAAAAACTCATGTACGAGACAATGATGATTCCACCCAACAGTGACTTGTAAACATTCTCCTCATAAAATAAGAACTGACAAAAACAAACTGAAGGCAAAAGATAAGGGACTGCCCTCCTTTTGCTCAGTCACAGACTCAAGGGCAAGGAGTACATGTCTCCTCGGTCATCTACTTGGAGATACTTTGGCAGGCAAATATGAAAATATATCAGCCACTTAAAATTTTGTATGAACCAATCAGAGATTAGAATTAGATCTTCATGTATTATTGTCCTATTGCTGCCTTTCTAACTGGTTGCTTCTTCAGAAGAAACTTTTTTTTTTTTTTTTTGGTTCATTGTTAACAGAACATAAAGTGTTTAGCAACAACTCTAGGTCCATAGAAACTGGAGAGAATTTCTAACTCTTTTCACATCAAGAAATGGAATCTTGCTTATCTGAATAATTTGCCTAAGTAGGAATCAGTTACTGAAGTTCATTGGGGAACAAATGGGGGAAAAGAACAAATCAGGATTAAGTTACCATTTGGACTAATAACCCTGCTCGCTGAGGATGCTCTGTATTTGCTGGGCTCCCATCTATGAATTTCTCTCCATCCAACCCTTTTCTGGGATTCTCTTTCACAGACTCAGAAATTCCTGCTCTTTCCTCCACTCTACACCTCGTTGTCCGGCAAACCCCGGGAAAGCAAAGGGAAAGGTAAAAAATTGCCATTCAGCCTGAGATTGTTTCCCTCTTTTCCTCTCTCAAAATGAGGTGTCTGAATGTTCAGAAAACAAAGCCAACCCTCCGAATGGACTCTCCTGGGGGCTTGCTGTCTCTAATGAGACCACTATAAACACTTCGGGGGTGTTCTGGAGTATTCTAACTCCAATCAGAATATCCTAACTCTCTTTGGTTGAAAATACACATGTTGGCAGAGCTTTGCCTTGAATTCTAAACACCTCCTCCCTCTGGGAACTAGCATGGACAATCCTTGAGGCTGCAGGGGTCGCAGATGTGCACATGCATGTGGGAGTTTCCTTAAATTTTGAGCCCAGGTGTCTCCCTCCCGGCCCTCCAGAAGGGCAGAAAGCTCCCCACTGAGAGCTTAATTGAACTGGGCATGAAGATTGCATGTTCACGTCCTTGGGTTGCCATAACAAGTTATCACATAAGCGGCTAAAATGAAAGAAACGCATTGTCTCCGTGCTGGAGGCCGGAAGTGCAAAACCAAGGAGTCAGCAGGGCCAGGCTGTATTCAAAGGTTCCACACGGTAATCCTTTCCGGTTTTTCCAACTTCTAGGTGGCTTCTGGTGGCTCCAGACGTTCCTTGGTTTGTGACAATGTAAATCCAACTTCTGTTTCTGTCCTCACATGACTGACCTTCTCTGTCTCCATATTCTTCTCTTCTTATAAAAACACTTGTTTTTGGATTTAGGGTCCACCCAGATGATTCAGGATGATGTCATCTTGAGATTCTTAATTAAATCACATCCGTAAGCCTCTTTTTACAAATAAGGTCATGTTTACAAGTGAAAGGTGAACATATTTTGTGGGAGTTACCATTCAACTTACTACAGATTGGAATCCAGGAGTTGAAATCCAGAAATCCAGACCATGAGATAACTTGTGTAGAGTTGTTGGCTGGACAAACATTTGCTGAGTGCTCATTCTGTCCCTGAGGCTACTGGCTCCGAGTTAGACAAGGATGAGGATGACAGAGACGAAACCCACACGGTTCTGTCCCACACCTCCCCAAAGAGGAGCAAACCAAATGGAAACATGCCCACCTCTCTCTATCAAAGAAACTTCCCATCAATTGGGAAAGACTAAGAGATTTAGCAGAATGTTTGAGTCAGGGCAATGAGTCCTAATAAATCTGCTCTTAAAATTCATACCGGTTTTAAGAATAAGGTGGCCGATAGAATTTAAATGACTCAATCCAGTGTTCAAGGAGCTCCGGCTCATCAATTCCTTGGTAAGATGTTTATTTTTTAAAACATTATTACTTAAGCAAAAAAGAGGAGGATTCAACTGAAGGAAAATTATTACATAAAATTATATTTGACATGGCAAAAACAATCACAAATGGCTGAAGTTAGTGAAAAACTAAGATTTTTGCTGAATACCCTTTGGGTCTCTCTCAAAGTTTGGAAGCTATCCCTAATCTGTTCTTTGCTGTTTACTTGGTGAAATAGGCAGTTTCTTGTGGAAGGTTTCTGTTTCTCTGTCAGTGAACTCAGATTGGGTCGACCTCTGGAAAATCTGGTAGACACAGATCTCCCTCCTCCTTCTGTCTCTCTCTCTCCCTGGTTCTTTTTCTACATCTAAGTCTCTCATGCATTGCAGAGAAATCCATCCTACAAGTGGCTTCCAAACTCTTACCTGTAGAAATAAGAAACCAACAACAAATGTAATAGCAGTGATGATTATCTGGAAGAGTATGCTGTGCCTAACGGAAAGACACCAGACCAGAACGCTTCCATCCTGACCTTCTAAAAACATCGCCAGTTTTCTTTCACGGCCATCATCATCGCATTGTATGGTACTTTGATTCTGTCTGCTTATGGCCGAAAGAGGTCCTCTCCATAGCTCTTTTTTTTTTGCTGTCACTGCATCCCTGAAACCACCAAGATTTGTGAGCAATGACTGAGCTGGGATAGCCTGGGCCAGACAGACTCTGCTCTCTGTATGAAGTAACCCTATCTGCGTGTGCTCAGGTTTTTAAGTTGATGTCCATTAATCATGGCCCCAGTTCCCTTAGACATTCCAGAACCGATCCATCCCCCTTTCCCCCTGAGCAACAATCTATGTAGACTCCCAAATAAGTTATTTATTCCCGAACTGACTTGATCTGGCATCACCCAGCCTTCTATAACCTCCTGTGCATGAAAGAGAGAAATGAACGACTTGGGCAACATCAAAGTGTTGTTTTACTTTCCATATAGTCATTAACTTCAAATGTTCCCAAACTAATAGTCCAAGACATTGTAAAGAGGTAATAAGTTCAAAGGAACATGAAACATAAAGCAGAACTCCAGAGTCATTTGAAAGTATTTTCTCTAAATGTGTGCAAGCTTTCAAGGCTGCTAGGCAAGAGGACCTGGATCGGCATTTTGGCGAGTGCTGAAAAGAAATTTCCCCAGGTGGAGTGTGTAAGCGAGTTGCCAGGCCGACCTCTGTGAGAGCAGAAGCACGTCTTCAGGGGGCCTGCTGTTCCAGAGAATGCTGCCCTGAGCTGGCCCGTTCTTCCTTCAATTAAAGGCCAATTTGTCTCTTTCTGAAATCTCTCTTGCCGTGTTTGGAGCTGGGTGCTCCGGGCCACTTAGGGAAGGTTGGTCGACTGCTCTGCAAAATAGGGTGTCTCTACATAAGAGAAAATTACAAACAGATTAAGTTACATAAACTGGAGATCCAAGCTCCCATTATAAAATCTGTAGTCGTTGAGTTAACCAGAGTGAGGGTTGAGAGGTCAGACCTCTGTCTATTGCTCTGAGACAACAGAGCGAAAAGGCTGCTTGTGTGTGTCTGTGTGTGTGCGGTGGAGGGCGGGGGTGTAAAAAAGGCACATCCTTTGAGAAAGCCTCCAGAGAATGGAGTTTCCCATGAGCAAGTTTGCCTATGAAGCTGTCTGTGGGGATGAAGTGCTTCTCCTATGCTCACACCTTCAGAGACTCATAGGTTCACATCACACAGGACTACTGTGGATTTTGCATTCTCACGTCCTGGGCAGAGACTTGCAACCTAGAAAGAGCATAGGTTATGTTTACTTCAAATGAAAAGCCATGGAACTCAAGACTTTTAATGGTTATATCTTTCTTTTACATATTTTCTTCTTCTCTTCCTTTGCATGCAGACTTTTATATATACTCGTAATCACAAGAAGCCAACTACATCTTATTCCACTTATTTTTCACTTAACATTATGCCACAGGCATTTAAATCCCACTATGTAGTTTTCATGAGTATTTTAATGACTTCTTAAGTTTCCATTGAGTGTATGTCCTAGAAGTATCTTAACAACCCATTTAACTGGATATTTGAACTGTTTCCAAACTTTTCACTGTGAATGACAACTCAGCAATAAACATTTTTGAGCGTGACTACTTTTCTTTTTTCAATGAAGTCTGTCGTAAAGATGGAACCCTTCTAATAGGATTATCAGGTGGGAGCCTATAACTATTTTTATGGCTCTTGATAGTGGTGGGTATGCTGCCTTGCAGAGCACTTTGCTCAGTTACAACATTTACCTGGCCTTTTTTAGGCACCGTTATACCACACTCACACCTGCACTGGTGGAGAGGGAAATATTAGGCACCCCAGAGACACCAAACTCTAGTAGTCACAAACCAGAACCCCAAATTATGACACATTTAACTCAGTTGAATTGAAAATGAGGTGTAGTACAACCTAAAATGGATCTTTCTTTTATTGGGTTTTTATCATCACTTTCTTTCTTAAAAATATTATATGATAAAAGAATAAGACTGGATTGATATTTTAGAGTAATTCTTTCTGATTACTGTTTCAAGTATATATTTTAAGGACAAAAATAGAATCAAATGGAACATGCTGGGTTTCAATCTTCTGTTTTTCACTGAATAATATTATAAACAACTGTAATAAACAGCTTTTTATTAAACATTTTTCATAATATAAATTTTAATGACTATTTCAATTTGTCATATAAATACACCAAATATCCTATGGCTAGTCATGTAACTATTTCAATATTTCATTTATCACAAGTAACACTGTGGTGTTAATTACCATTCTAGTAGATATATCTTAGTACAAAACTGTCATACTATTGTAAAGATAATGTTTAAGGTAAACTTCTGGATTAAGGTGTAAGCACATTTCTAAGGCTTATGATGAATATTCACCCATGCAGTCCTCCAAAAGTGACTGTATTATCTATTTCCTAGATGCTTACCAGTGAGGCACAACATCTTTTAAAAACAATCACTTAAAATATGATGAAGAAACATGATGTTCCTTGATTTTAATTTGCATTGTTTGATCACTAGTGAATTCAGCCATCTGTTTCCTTATACTCATTTTAATACAGTGTGTATGTTTTATGTGCGTACTCAAGGCCTTTGCCAGGTTGTTGTGAGAACTTGGTGTCCCACTTAATGCGGGTACTGGGGCACCCCATGCCTTCTGGTCCTTTTTCTTCTGAGATTCTGACCCTGAACCCCCTCAACTGCTCTGTGACTCTCCTCTGGCTTATTGCATTGAGTTAATGCTAGGTTTGAGACTGAGGAGTCAGAAAATTCTGAGTTTATACTGTAGAGTGACACACAGTACCCATGTAGGAAGTGTTGGCAGATGAGACCTGAACCTAAACTTGTGCTAGATCATGGAAGAACTTCAATACCAGAAATGTTAGAGTTTTTTCAGTCAGCACTAAGGGAGCCATTGAGGAGCTGTAAATGGGAGAAAAACGAGAAAAGATGTGCCTCATCGAGTTTCCAGTAGGTGGCGCCATTGTAACATGTCTTCTGCCTGAGAGTTCCTCCAGGCTGCTTGAGCTTTGCAAGTAATGGCAACGTGTGAAAATGTACCTTTTTTTGAAGCATTCAGATTAGAATGGTCGAGATCATTCCAGTGAACTAGGTTAGAATGGATTTTCCTAAAAGTTGAAAGACCTCTTACACGGTAGCTCTGTCCTTCTTTATACTATGAATTTCCATTCAGAGCCTGTGTTTTGTTCACCTGTATCTAGTCCCACCTGGAAGACCTGGCACTTGGATGAGAAGGGTTTGCTCAGGGCTGGTAGCCAGGGCTGGAGTCTACAGAGCTGGAATAAGGCCCAAGTTCCCTGGACCAGGCCAGTGGCTTCATGTGCGTTAGGCTATTTCTTCAAAAATCAAATGCTATTCCTGATGAATTATTATTGGCCTATTTAATGAAGACTACAGTAGTAACTTTCACATCTGCAGCTATGAAAATATCGGTGGTGGAGGGAGAGTGCTACACCGAACAATTCACTAAATTATGGTTAATTTCCTCATTATTACTAGTCTCATAGCGATAACTACATATGATTAGATACTCCTATTCTTCCATTAAATTCTTTCTACAATTAAATGGTAATGACAGAATATTGATTATTGGGTATCTTGAGAGAGATGAGAAAATTCAAGAATTTCTCCACTCTTCGAGGAAGTATTTTAAAATTTTTATTGCTTCTTGTCGTTTGATTCAATTTATGGGAAACATCTCCACTTACGTTAAACAAACAAAAGAGTCAGTGCAGAATATGAGAGTGGAAATGTTTTCCACTGACATCTCAGTGGCTCCGCTCTGAAAGACAGCACGGCACATGTTTGTAGTTGGGGATCTGGCAGCAAGGAGCTCGAGTGCTGATGGTCAAGATGTTCTGGTTCAGAAGTTAGAAAATAAATAATTCCTCCGAGGAAGGATTCTTCAGCTCTGGGCAGCTGATACGGCAATAAAATAAATAGGCAGTAAAACACACTTCCTGTTTTGAGAGTTCACATTTCATATTGGCAAAGCGCATCTCTTAAATTCAATCTCATGCTTCCATAAATAAACCTGGCACCTTTTTAAACACTTTTCCATCTGCTTCAGAATGAGGAGTGCATTATTGAATACACCTCAGGGAGTCCCCGAAATGGGAAAAGACTACTTGTGAGGAGCACACCAGTGCGGTTGGCCTTGGCCCAGAGAAGCCATCGGGAGATTGTTTGAGTTCAGACCATTGAAACAAGACTCTGATGGTGTTTTCCCCACCCCCTTTGCTTCCACTGGAGGTTATCATGGTCGGAGCTCTGCACCAGGAGGAGCCAGCAGTGATCTTGGTAGTCAGGCAGGGGTCCGCAGGTTGGCAGGATTCTTTTCTGTAATGCTTGGGGTAGTTCTCACCCAGCTCCTGACACCTTGTTCTAATGTATTGATCCCGTTTCTTAGGAAGGATAGAAAAGCCTATCGTCCACCTTCCTTGGAGCCCAGAGGAAGAGGTGTGGTGTACAGACCATAGAGGAATTCAGGGGCCTCCTAGGGTTCTCAGTAATCAACTCTGTGTTCATCTACTCGGTGGTGAAAAGCATGGGAAGGTGTCATAGACAGACGGTCCAAGTCCTGGTTTTGCTATTAGCTGCATCACCATCCCCAGGTAGGGAGGTCATTGCGTCTTCAGAGTATTGGAACTGAAGTCATTTTGCACAGTGCTGACATCACATAAGCAATCCGCCAAGGTTAGCTATAGTTATTATTTGAATTTGCCAGATAACCTTTTTTTGGGTGTGAGCTAACCTGGCTCAGGTGGCCAGGGGAGGAAGTTATCATTCAACATTTATCTTTACCATCCAAGGCAATCATTACATATTGAATACTTTCCTAAATGTTTTCTTTATATTCTCTAATATACCCCTTGCAGAAAACATGAAAGGAGATTTTAATATTTCTATCTTACCAATGAACAGAAGATCAAAAATGCTATGAAATGTTATCAAACCTAAAATACTATTGGGTGTTCCTATCTCGGGTACTACCACCAAAGGAAATAAAAATCCGATGATTATAACTGTCAGACTCCACCCAGTGCCAGGATGTCAGAGATTTTAAAAATATAGGACAACTGTGCCTTTAAAACTGATGAAATATATATGAAGGAACTTGGCTGACCACACACATGGTTAATGGCAGAACCAGAATTTGAATGCAGGGATCTCCGGCGATTCTCAAGTCTGTCTCGAGTCAAGGCCTTTTGCTTGTCAGCTGGTCTCCATACCAGAGCCAGGCCCCAGGCAGCTCTGCCCTCCTCTGGCAGCCCTGCCTGTTGCTCTTGGAGGGCCCCGGCAGCCTTCCGACTTGTAGTACAGCACGCCCCACGCCTCTCTGAGCTCCCTGAACATGGAAGGCCAGTGAGATTTGAGTGGGGCTCAAGCACCAGTGGCTGGGCATTTTGGAGGTGAGGGGAAGGCAGAAGCTGTGGAGGGCTTAATTGGTGCTGACTGAAGTCACTGAAGGATGGTGAGTGTCCAACAAATGATTTCATTATTGCACTATTGTTATCAGCTTGCAGCCTGCGTTTAGATCGGGCTGTGATCGGGTTGGTTTTTGGCACCGTAGAATCCCTTATCTTCTGGCAGATATGAGCCTGTCTTTCTCCTTGAGGCTCTGGCGCTGTAAATGCTCTCAGATTCGACTGACTCCCAGCCTTTCAGCTCAGCTTGAGGTTTCCTTCTTTGACTTTTGTTCTTCTGTGAACTCAGTTGCTTCAGCTCCCTCAAGACTCATAAAATGGCACGAAGAGAATTAGAACTTGGCCTGCAGGTTCCAAAATAAGCTGTTTCAAGAGAAAGCAACAGAAGTCTTTATTAATACAAAATGCTGTCATTACAGACACAGAGCAAGTTGTGCTCTTGCATTTCCTCTAACTCCTACAAAGTTTGCTAAAATAGAAAAGTGAGTATGAAGTGATATGTCCTCTTAGAGGAATTATGACTAGATTGAATCTAACTTCCCGTTGTACCAACCAGCCCGCACCATCCCTTTGATAACTCGGTTCTCCCCATTGAGCCTCAGTTTCCCCAAGGAGTTTCACTGGATACCATTTCTACTCCTTCTCGGCCCTGACATACTGATTCTCAGACATTTCTGTCCTTACTAGTTTGGGCACTGTTATTACGTATTGCATTTCATCTCTGTCGTCATAAACCAACATGGCATGAGAGTCACAGTATTTTTACACCTTTCACGGTGTCACTGGAATTTTGAAACAGCCTGAAGTCTTTTCTCAGGTGATGTGCCCTGACATTTGCTGCAGAAACCCTGGTTGCTGAGCTCTCTCCGGATGACCACCGAGCAGCTTTCCACCCAAACTTGTCACAGCCTTGACAAGTGTCCTGACCCAGCTGCTCGAGAACAGGAGTTGCCGGTTAGTTCCCCGCCAGAACTCCCCAGGCCAGGCAGGATCTTGGGGAGGCAGGGGGCGTCTTCCCAGGCGCTTCCCTCAAAGCTGGCCCCTGTGCTGATTTCATCATTCCTCCTGGGACCCCACTGCTCCTCGCACACAATTCAACTCTCATGTGTGCGGTTGCTTATTTTACACCGTGGTTTCCCCAACCAGGCTGCCAGCTGCTTGCAGGTCTGGAGCACCCCCTTGGATCTGTATCCATGGACTCTGATGCAGTGCCTGGCATGGCGAGGCAGGACTTCAGGAGTGCCTAAATCTGAGATTTTCTGTGGGGGCAAGGAGAGGGAGGGGCTTCCTCAGGGGAGGGATGACAGGGCCACCACTGTAGAGAGAAAGAAGGGGACCTCTACTCTACTGCTTAACTTTCTCCTTCCTCTCATTGGGTCCTGGTGCATGTGCACGCGTGTGTTAATTTGACCGTGAGGTTTACCTGGCAGCTTTGCCCCAAGGTTCTATGAGTCTGTGTGGGGTGCTACTCTAGAATTCATTATGCTGCCTCGTGTTGATGTTGCAGCTCAGTCTTCACGAAGGATTGACATCATGCTTCCTGGGAAGGAAGTATCACTCTCTTTGAGAAGCTGCTGCCAAAGTTCTTTCTTTATAGCCCTTAGATCCCCCTTCATCTCCCTTCCATTTACTTCTAGAATGATGCTCCAATTATCCACCACCTCCCTCTTTGATTTCTGAGCTTGACTTGTTCCGTTTTTCCCTTAGATTTTCTCTGAAGACAAAGAATCCCCTCATTTTATCACTCTAGTCCCCCCTTATCCACCGGGGAACTCCTTATCCAGGAGTTCCAATGCCGGAGAGCACAGACAGTGCCGAATCCTGTACGTGTTGTGTTTTTCCTATGTATACTTACCTAGGATAAAGTTTAATTCATAAACTGGACACAGTAAGAGCTTAAAGACAATAACTAATAATAACATAAAAGAATTTAAACAATATACGACAATAAAAGTTATGTAAAAGTGGTCTCTCTTTCTCTCTCAAACTATCTTATTGTGCTGTGCTCATGGTACGATGCCTACATGGTGAGATGCATTGAGGGGAATGACGTGGGCTTTGTGACATAGAGTTAGGCTGCTATTGGCCTTCTGATGACAGATTGGAAGGAGGATCATCTCCTCCAGGCAATCCTGGATCACGGAGCCGTGACGATGTCAATGTTTGGATGTCAGGAGCGGACAATGTTGATGGTTGGGGAAATTTATTTTCGGACTGTGGTTGACCACAGGTAACTGAAACCGTGGGAAGTGAAACCCCAGAAAAGAGGGACTACCGTATCTTTAGAAGATCTTTTTTGATTAACTTGGTTATTTCAGTAGTTGAGTCATCTTGGCATTTTTACCATGTATCCATATTGCAAGTTCTTTTGATTTGTTACCAGGCTTCGTGGGGCACATGTCCCCTTGTTCCCCACCTCAGTAGAGGGATCCAAAATCATCTACAAATCTCTTTCTGAGTGTGCCAAGTCGGAGACAAAACTCTGGTACCCTGCCAGCCACATGCAGCGTGGCTGGTCAACCTCGGTGAGCCTTCCTCAGACATTCGCACTTCCAGATGGGAGATATGCAAAGGGTGGAAAGAGCGATCCTCTGGAGTACGTTCAGATCCCCTGAGGCCCACAGCTAGGGCAAGTTTGGGGGCCCAGGATGCACCTCGGGGCGTTGGATGTAATGCGTGTGTTATGCCAGCATCTGTCTCGTTCTCCGAGCAAGCCCCGTCCACAGCCTGTAACATACAGAGAGCAACAGCCCTTTTGATCCAAGAACTGCATCAAATCACTGAGACCCTTTGAGGAAGATATGTGACCCAGGCCAAGTGAAGCCAGATGACTTTTTTTTTCATTACTGGAGCATAAAGCAATATTAAATGATTTCATGAGTTGTAGCCAGAACATCTGTTATTAAACATTAGAAATCTGATTTATTCTATTCTAGCAAAATGGCATTCAGCCCTCTCTTCATGTAATGCCTTGTGTTTGGGGCAAGAAGGTGTTATTTGCCAGTTGTCTTTCAGAATACACCATCCTTTGTACATGTCACGTGGCTGCTCTTCTAATCTCTGAGACGTGAGGATGCTCTCAGGGACAATTTCCCTGTGCAGAAGGGTGACAGATGGGCAGGGATATGTGACATGTTCTGCTGCTTCACAGGGAAGTATGAGACTCAGAGCCACAACCAGGAAGACAGCCGGGTTGTCACAGGTGGGCAGGGTGACGTAAAGAAGGACAGGATCAAATGTAGAACTCTGAGGGCTGTAAAAACCACACGGAGCTGAAGAGCAGGTGGTTCTCTGTATCAGTGATCAGCTCCTTCTCATCAGCCCATTTCCTCCTTCAGCCAACGCTTCTGCAGCCTTATGGGTCATTGTTCTATTCCACATGCAAGTATCCCCGGACTCCGAGGAAAATTCCTGCTCTCAAATTCCCCATTCATCACAGATGATGGAGCATTTCTCTGAGAAATGTGCACCTCTGATTTTTCGGAACACCAACATTTTGCCTAGACCAGTGTAATAAATGGACCTCATGACATCCTATGGGTAGGGTCTCAGACTTTAGTTACTGGGTTAGTTTGGGTGGTGAGCACCAGGACAGGCAAAAGAGGTAAAGTGGAAAGTCTTTTGGAATATAGAGGCTTTCGAGAATAATCAGAAGTCAGCCCCTCATCACGCATTTTATCCCTTCATTCCAGAATTCCTTCATTGACATATTCATTCACGAATCACTCTATTTTTCAAATATTTACCTGTGCCAGTCACTGCTCTAAGCACTGAGAGATGGGTGAAAAAAATTCGAAGAGGCAATTCATTAACTTGGGCAGTGGACAGTCTGATAAGAACAGTGAGACACTGGCACAAACTCCAAAGTAGAAAGTTATGAGTCAGGAGAGAGTCACAGATAACGGAGTGTGGAAAATTAAAGGGGAAAGGAAGAAAATGCCCACTGGAAGTTTCCAGAAAAGGTTTTATGAAAGATAGATATGGAATTTGGGCTTGGCTTTCAAGAAGGATAGGATGTTGACAGCGGGGAGAGGAAGGGGTTATTGCAGAAGAAAGCGGTGGTCTGCAAGAAGGCATGGGATGGGGGCGCATGGGGCATGTTCTTGGCAAATCCTCCATGACCCAAAACATAGTCCGTGCAGGGGAATAAGGGAGACACAGGTCGGGGAGAGGCTGAGGCCATATCTTGAAGGTCTTTAAGTGCCTGGCAAAGGCTTATTGAGTTGGCTGAAGGACTGTGAGCATGTGATCAGAACTGTCATCGAGGAAGATTAATCTAGAACCGTGAGTAAGTGGAGAGTGAGGACCCCTGAAAAAATGCAGGTGAGAGAGATGTAAACCTGCCCTAGAGGAGCTGGCAAGGAGAGGACCGGATGTGCAGAGATTTGCAACAGAGGAGCCGATAAGTTTAAGCTGATAGAGGGAGTATGGCTTTTGGAACTGGGCAGGCTCTGGGAGGAACTTCACGATTTTCCTCATGTTCGGAACTCTCTGGAGTTAGGTCACAACTTCTCTGGCCACCTCCTTCCTCCCCAGCAGTGCGCCCACGCCTGTGTTAGGGAAAGCACAATGGAAGGGGGGGGCTCACCTCACCCCGCCCAGGTTCTGGCTCGGCTCAGATGAGATAATACATGTGGAAACACCTTCATTAAGTCTGAGAAACCCTCAGAAGCTCATTGCGGTTATTTCAGTTACTACCTGAGCATGCGGGACCCACAGAGGGGAAGGATCTCGGATGCACCCCAGGTTTTTGAACCCAGATGACTCTGAAGGTGGAGAATCACATGCTGGAAAATGAGGGAAGTGGGGGAGGAAGTGACTACTCACCCGGTGCCTCAAAATAAACTCCAGATGGATCAAATATTTAACCATAAATTTAAAACCACTGGAGATGTTTTATAATGCAGCAGTCAAGAAATTCTATCTAAGAATTCCCGGGAAGCTAGAAACCAAGGAAAATATTAATAAGTTTGGCTGCATCCAAAGTCACAACTTCTATTTAACACAAAGTAATAAATAAGATTGGAAGAAAAATAGCCAATTGGGAGAGAAACCAGTCTGCCAATCATATGACTGACATGAGTTGATCTCTGAATACAGACACAGTCTTGCGGAGCAAATAAAAACACAAATGAGTAGCCAAATAAAAAAAAGTAGGCAAAGAATGTGAATGAGTAATTTATAAAAGAAGAAATAGAAACAATCAATGTACAAAAGAAAACCAATTAAATTTTTATCAAACACATTCAAATAAAATAAGGCATTTTATAATTTTGTACCCACTAGATTCAATTAGACTAAAAAAACTGTTTTAATGAAGGATTAGGAAATGATTACTCCTATGTACTGTTGAGGTGAGGATAAAATATAAAATATGACAGTCTTTCTGGTATTTAATTTGTTACTATATATTGGTATATAAAAATGATATATCCTTTGACCTATCAAACACACTTCTGGGAATTTACCCCTAAGAAGATAAATACACAAATGTGAAAATATAGATAAAGATATTTCTTGTACTATTATTTAAATTGGAAAGAAATACATTGTGTGATAACTCTAATTTTTTTAGTTACTAAAACTGATGACCTAGACCTTTAATTATTGAAGTTGTTACAATTTTTTTGTGCCTATAGGAGATGGGTGGACGCTAACTAAACTTATAGTGGAGATCATTTCACAGTGATCTACACAGTCATCTTGCCGTACACCTTAAACTTATTCAGTGCTATAGGTCAGTTACATCTTGATAAAACTGAAAAAGCTGGTCACAGCATATTATTGCATGCAGATGTATAGTATTATCATATATATTCATATATACGTATATTCATATATATATTTTTTTCTATACAAGGTAAGTCTAGAGAAATGCTCACCAAAATGTTGCCAGTGCCTTTTTCTGGATCATAAGATTTCTGGTGCATTTTTCTTCATTGTTTTGATTTTTAAACTTTTGATGGCATTTTTGCCAAAATAATACCATTTTCAAATCCTATGTACAAAATGAATTAAGAGAAGTATAAGGAAAAGAGTGGAGGCAGAGAAGAGGGAGGGAGAGAAGGGAGGTGTATTAAAATGCACCTGTGGCATTTTAATTTATGGCGGTGACTGAGTGAAGACACGGAGGGGTCAATGACACTGAAAGAAGAGCTTATTACTCACAATCTTTGAGACAAGAGGGCACATGAGGAGGCGTCAGGATTGGTTGGGGAGCAGATGCACCAGTGAGGAAGGAGCATGGCCAGGAGAAGCACTTCCTGGGTTTTCCGTGGGCGGGCCAGGCAGGGAGGGGTGGGGCAGGTAGAGGGCAGAGCAGGGGAACTGTTGATGATTGGTTAGTAGAATAACAATGTTGGGCTCTGGGATAAATGAGTGGTCTCTAGCTGTTAGTACCTGGCCCTGGGTTCATTTTGAGCAGGGCGAGTATTGGTTTGGTGTGTGAGTCAGATAAAGGAGAAGGCTGGGTGTCCAGACTCAGGACTGGTTGGTTTGCATGTGGTTTGCGTCCTGTTTTCAGGCAAGGTTTTTTATTATCTCTAGAAATTAGCTAGGCCTGGGAGATGCAGATTTTCCCTAACCAGAGAAGTTACTCAAGTTGTCAAAATATCATAAAATGAAAAAACATGATCAGTGGAGGGAGGGAATAGTTACTGGGGAGAGATCCTGAGAGAGAGAGGTGATGGATAAGTTGAGGGTCTTGCTGTGGTCTGAAGGCAAGCTGTGCTTCTTCCAAGGATGAGGAGGGGGGTCTAAGAAACTACACAGATTTCTGCTATATGAAGAGGGAGGCAGAAGGAACTCATTCTCAAATGGCCTCAATCTTAGCAAAAGAGGGGTCTAAGTTACCCTTAGAAAATGACTGGGGTAGAGTTTGGGAGAGAATTGAAAAGAATTGAGTTAGTGATAAACAGCTTTTGGAGAAAATGCATCATATGATTTTCCAGGTGTGAGTTAAAGAAGAGCCGGTAGGATCCAGCTGGGGTGACAGTCAGGCATAGAGAAAAAGGGTATGTTTGATTCAAGGTTACAAATGTGGATATTTGTTAATAATGGTATAGACCCTCAGGCTTTCTCAGCCTTATTCTTAAACTCCAAATTCTTGAAAAAAGTTTATGCATCAGGAATTGGCCTCCAGGGCAGTCCAGCTAAGGTGATGCACAGACCTATGGCTGTTACAAAGACAACTTCCCACCATCATGGTTGGTTCTTGGATCCTGTGAGAGACATCCTGGGACTTCTGTCTCTCTTTCATTGTTAGCTTAGAGGTCCACACCTCTACACACTGACCCCTACCCAACATTATCATATAAAGAAATGATGAATAACAACCCCCCCTCCCACTCCCAGGTGTGATGTGGTAAAGGGGTTAAAAAAAAACAAGCCAAGGAAGTTTATTGTCTATTCCATTCCCAAGACTTGATATTCTGAACATTTTCACAGATCTGTCTGCTTAAGTCCTTCTTTTTAGTGAAATTTAAGAGCAACCCTCTGACCGGCCCCCAACATGAGACGCAGGCAGATAGGAAATACATTTGTGAATGAGTGAATGAATGAATGAATGGTTTCATGATTTCAAGAGAGCTTTGCCATGTGCAGTGCAATACAGAAGATGACCTAGTTATCATGGTTTCTCGCTTCATGCGTGGTTTAGTAACTGATGTCTCCAAATGCTTGAATGAGGACAGATGATGGGGAGAAACATGCACCAGCCCCCAGATGTCAACCGATTCCACATGACGGAGACTGGCTGTGGGAGGGGATAAATGTGTTCTGCTGACCTCAGGCTGAGCAGTGCCAATGTGGGCATATTCAGAAAGCCAAGAGGCCAACGTGGTCATTTCTTTGGGTCTTGCCTTCTTTCCTCCCAAATGAGATACATTCTTGACTCTTGACTTTGAGGCTATTTACAGTGTATCCTAGGGAACTAGCTCATGGCACTGACTCTCCTTTGGATAGACTAGAATTTGTCTCCTTGCGGGGGGAGGTGCTCAGAAAGATTGTTTGTTAGCTTAAAAATGTCATGTGTTTGTCATGATTGCTCAAGACTCACCCCTCCTCCATGGCCGTCTCCCCTTGGAATGGAGGTGTCCATGGGAAGAGTAAAAGCATTGTCACCTGGGCATGCTGACTCTTATCTGGGGGTGAGACAGCCAAGACAAGAAGCAGTAACATGGCAAGGATGGCCTGCAGTGTACCTGATGCTCTGTACTAAGAAAGGAAGTCAGAAAAGAAAAGAACTACTCATTAGTGGGGAGGGATTTATACATAAGCCAACATTTCCCAAAACATCTCTAGTTGATTCTTTGAAATCAAAGGGCAGAAAAATCGAGTAGCTGTTGGACACATCTGCAGACATCTGAAACAGAGGTTCTGAAAAGTCTGGCCCAGTTCATTAATTGTCCCACTCTTTGTTACGTCATCCAGGTACCAACTTAGACCTTCACTCTGTATGAAAAACAGTTCTTGTTTGAACCACACAGATAATTCCCTCTTTTTCCCTCCAGTCACACATTCTTTCTGGACAGTCTTGTTTATTCTCCTAGTCTGTACACCACCTGTAGGATGATAAGACCTAATCTGTAACCTGTAGATCGAATCTCCTTTTAGAGCGGTAATCCCGTCTGCAGAGCTGGCTGTACCTGATTAGCTCAGAGGTAGCTCAAGCACAATGTTCCAAAACCATCCTGTCATGTTTTCCCAAAGGCCTCATCTGCTCCTTTCTGGTGTCTTAGTCGATGGCCATCAGACCCAGTCTTTTAAAGCTCAAAACATATGTGCCTCACTACCAGAGTTAGTGTCCTAAAGGCTTGACCCATATCACGCTCCTTTCAAACCAAATAAAATACACATCCCAGCTTGAAATGATCAGCTTATTGAAATCACACAACTATGCAGAGTCTTTATCTTATTCGCATTCTCTGAGGCATTTGAAACCTTTGGCCATTGCCTCCTTCCTGGAACTCCTTCTTTCATTCCTGTAACCTCCTATTACTTCAGTCATTTTCTTTGTAAATTCCTTGTTTTGGCTCTCCTTCCTTCTTCCCTTTAGTGACGTTATTTCCTAATAAATATGTTATATTTATCACTCTCTATTACTCCCTCATCACTCTCTATTAGAGTGCCTAAGAAACATCTGAGAGTTACTTATTCAGTAGATCTGGGACTTATATTTTTTTAATATTTATATTGTTAGCTCTCCATTCTAAGGGGTCTGTGTAAAACTACTTTATACACAATTTGTGAGATACGTAAATGCAAGGTGGTACTATCTTTACAAATGGTATGTATACTATAATGTCTGGAACCTATATTTCTCCTAGCAGGATCAAGGGGCAGATGCTGGCCAGTTGTTCGCCAAACCTACTTCCTCTACTTCTAAAACATTCAAGTCCTCTGTAGTTTCCTGTGGCTGTGTGTTTGAGTTCCACCCTGTGAGTGGAAGTAATGTCCCCATAAAAGCCTTCCACTTGTACTTCTCCATGCTCTTGTCCTCCTTCAGCTGGCTGAGTCCACACCCATGGACAACTTGGAAGGCATGTGTTAAAAACAGCAGAGATGCTGTCATCCTGAATCCTTAACAAATGGCATAGAGGATGGCTTCCCTGCTGACCTGTTCACCCCTCCCAGTACGGTTACACACCCAAGAAATGCTTCTACTGTTCCAAGTCATTGGAATTTGGGGGTTATTTGTTATAGCAGCTGACATTTCACTAATACAGTTATATAAAAGGTAATGGTAAATTTGCCATTTCCATGGTGTTTCTCAAGATCATTTGGTTACTTTGATCCCCCATGGCTTGTGGGTTCCCAGTCACTGGGACATTGCTGAGCCCAAGAGAGTGTTAACTTTTCTTGTGGTACAGATACCTTTGGCAGCCTGGTAAAGCCTACGGATACCTTCTGGAAGAAAATCTTTTAGAATGCTTAAAACAAACCAAATGCAGAAGAAACATATTATAAATTTTATTGAAACAGTTACCATAATATTAAAAATAAAATTTATTATAGTTATTAACATGTTAAATAGCAAAACAACACATTAGAGATGTGAGCAAGTTAGAAATGGCCTTTATTTTTTACAGAAATATCAGTATTAATCCTGGCTGATGTTGTTTGTCTTGGATATTGAACTGCATGTGGGATAGTCTTTGTCAAGGCCACCCACATGTCATGTTGG
This sequence comes from Micronycteris hirsuta, assembly GCA_004026765.1. Lineage (NCBI taxonomy): Eukaryota > Metazoa > Chordata > Mammalia > Chiroptera > Phyllostomidae > Micronycteris > Micronycteris hirsuta. The sequence continues at coordinate 62,684 of PVJI01000409.1, forward strand.
ACATTCAGTCAACTTGGATTTTCTGTTTTGATAGTTACAAATGTAGAAATCCCAATTCACAAAGATAAATTTAGGAATTTGGAATGAAAGCTTCTGTAGATAGTATTACAAGGGTAGGACAGTCTTCTCCCAAAAAATACCGAAATTCCCCAAGGATTTCTTGAGTTAGATATTAATGCATTAAGATTTTAGTTTTGTGATCAATGAGGTCATACTTGGCTAGATCAACATCTCTGATACAGTTTATTATCAGACACTGGTCAGTAACGCATAATGAAAAAGACTCATCCCCCCCTGCATATTGATCCACAAACAACTGTAGATTGAGGACGCTTTGCAGATGTCTGGGTAACCAGTAGTTGGTGGCTGAATGATACCTGGCCTTGGGTTGCCTGACACTCATCTGGCAACATTACACAAGAAGACAGTGATTATGTGTGATCTAATAATGACCAGGGTTAAGAGAATTTTGAAATATCTGCAGCAACTGTAAGGCACTAGGCAAAATCTGACTTCTATTGGTGAAAAGTCACAAGCACTGCTAACACTCCTATGGCTTACTGCCCACATTTATAATGAAAAGAAATGCTAACTATCAGTTAAAGTTATTAAAAATAAAGGTTTGTTTTTTTTTAAATCTCAACCAAGTTTGAGAACCCACTGAATTCTGCCCATGATTCCCTTGGGGAGAAGTAGAGACATTCTGGCAGAAAGCCCTATTTCAGCCCTTTGAGATACTATTGTTCAGGGATAGTGAGCTTCCTTCTTGTCAAAGGTGCGGGTTGTGCATGTGGATGGAACCATTACATGGCCAAGCGTATGCCCTGAAATGGGAAAGTAACTCACTCCTCCCTTCCTCCAACTCCAACGGCTTCTTTTACTTTTTCTCCATGCCCTTTACCCTGTGGCAGAGACCCACCAAAGGGATACACAGCTGGGGCCGAGGCTCTGGGTCAGACCACACCCACTCTAGTCTTTCCTAACTTAGAGCAAGCATCAGCCCTTCCCTTTGCTCATTGTGGGTTCAGTGGTGGGCTTGGGGTGGGGGGTGCTTCTTCAAGTTTCTTTCTATCCCATTTCTTCCCTGAAAGCAGTCTTGTCTTCTCATAATTTTGCCTGGGTGTCATATAAAAATATAGGCTACTATATAAAAGGGAGGTAGAATTAACCTACATAGACACAGAAAAAATACAAATCAGCACAGGTGCCATCCTGCTCACCTTTCCTTACTTTGGACATCACCCAACGCGTTCGGTTTGGCACGCGCACACCTGGACTCGCACAAGGAGTGCCTGGGCCTTACCAACAAGTCAGATTGCTCGTGGAAGACATTCCCCCAGCTAGCTATTGTAAACATTCTTCATCTCAGGGCACACATAAACTAATTGCTGAAATTCTGTGGCACACCAAAAATGTATTTTTTGTTGATATGGCGAAAAAAAGGGTCGAATTTTGATCCATTCACATTGGATAGCTACTGTTGTGTTGGCTCTTGTCATTTTTTATTTGACAACCTAAGGGAAAAGAGGTCAGTGCCCCTGACTAAATAATCTGTGAATTGAATGTGTTAAAAATTCTTGCAGCACACTGGTTGAAAATTACTGCCCTGGATTATGAGCTTCAAGAGGAATGGAAGTGAGTTTAGACACCTGTAAATCTCTGGTACCTGGCAAAATGAGTCACCCAGAGCATGGGCTCGATTAAGGTTCACTGAAGTGAACTAAAGTCTGTAGGGAGCGTAGGGATGATTTTAAAATACCTTGGGCAGATACATATCTAAAACAATTGGCCCTGTTCATTTTCCACTGAGGTAGGGTTGGTTGAAAGTAATACACTTTTTCAGGAACCTTGAAGCCCTGAGAGAGTCACTTACACTTTCTTCAGCTCGCTTACCTCATCGCCCCCTTTAACTTGTGAGGATTTGACCCCTTTAACTTGTGAGGATTACATGAGTCCACACATGAAAAGAGTTTGGGGAGTAATGCTTGGCACACAGTAGGGACTCTGCAAATGTCAGCTTTATAATTACTACTAGAATTAGTAGTATTCATAGTAGTAATTTCATCACTATAAGCAATGCCAAGAAGTTTTGGAATGCTCAGAATTTAATCTCCTGCCATAAATTCTAGATTTTATTGCTAATTAAACTTTTGTGTCTGTTTTTTCGTTTGCTTTGTCTTCTACCTCCATTGCCAGCAGGTCAGCTACAACCCTGAGTTACTCTCTACCTCTAAAATTTCCCTCCTAGGTTTTGTAATTGACTATGAACTTGAAATCAATATCATGCAAGACTATTTGAATTGTATACAAAATAATATTAAACAGATGGGTCTGTGTATCTCATAAATGCATCTATTTTCCTGATTGACTTTTATGATAACTATATCTGGAAACCGGGAAAGTTTTCTTTTCTGGATAAACAGATGTGTCCACCTAGTAAGTGAGCTATGGTTGTATGTTTACACGTGTACGAACATCACCTTCTTTTTACTCCCTTTCCCATAATTATTTTTCCCATCCATAACCCATGAGGCAACAAATTCTCTCAAAGAACCACAAGATAATGGTTGGAACACAGTAAACTGAATGAATTTTAGGGCCAGTGGCTACTTTAATATTCTGATTTATATATGTGACCAATTTCAGGTCTCAGGTCTATTCAGAGAAGAGCAGATTGCCTAGACACCACAAAGGCATTTCTTCTCAGGCTTTAGATTCCAACTAATAAAACAAAGGATGATATTTCTTCTTGTCAACACACGGGCATGCCTAACCTGATGGCTGGCTCCTGCTGGTGGCAGAGGCAGGGCTGGGTCAGCCCCACAGGCGGAAGGGAATACAGCTCCTGTTTCAGTGGAGGAGCAAATACCAGAATGCTCTGCTCTGCAGGTGGCTGTGTCATCCGTGATGTATTCCTTGCTGTCTGACCAGTTGGTAATGTGAAGTTCATAAATCTAATCCATGGTGGAGACAAGTTAGATGGGAGGCTTGGTGTTTAGGAAGAATGCACCTATGGGGTTTTTAAAGAGAATAGTATTGAGTTGTTTGTGTCACAGTTTTATGGTTCTGGATAGTCTATTCTAGTTGCAAAACATTTCAAAGATTTATGGTAACATCAGGCTAAAGAAGGGCGCATTTTTAACTAGCTCACATGTCACCTTTCAGCTGAAGGAGAATTATCATGATTCCTACCACTTTGGCTTCTTGAACAGGGCTGTGTCTTGGGAATGGGGGCCTTTCCAGCACAAGGCTTGGCCTTAAGGCACATCAGTACTAGGGCCAAACAAGCAGCAGATCCAATGGCAACAGAGCCCCTGCTTCTGGGAAGTATGGTGCAATGGGAAGTTCAAGGGACAAAGAGTGAAAAATGTTGAGTTCAGGACTCAGCTCCATCCCTGAGCTAACCGCATGACTCACCTTGAGGAAGTGCCAGGACCTCTCTGGGCATCAGCGTGGCCACCGTGGGTATGTGGGACATCTCTCTCCAGGAGAAAACTTCCTGCGAGGATTGCTGATTAGGCGACACCTTCAGCTGCAGCAGAGTCAGGATCCACCCCAGCCTTCTAACCAAGCCCACCCCCTTCCCGGGATGCTCAGACACAAATGAGCACAGCAGGGTACCGAGCAGGGCTGTCCTGTCCAGCACAGGACTCCTCTGTCAGACAGTAGGTATGCTAGGGCTCCCTCTGGCCTGGCCAGCAGGCTCAGAGCTACACTGGAGCCTGAGGTGTTGCCCACACCATCCGCCTTTGTCCGCTCTCTTCTTGGTCAGGCGTCAGACCTGCCTCCCACTCTTCAGAAGCCCCTCCTTCTTCTCCGCAGGAGTTTCCTCCATAAATCTCTTGCAAAGCGATTTTCCTCTTGGTGTCTGTTTCTCAGAGAACCTGACTTAACACACTCACGAGTGGACATGTGTTACATCTTGTCTGCACTGTCCATTTCCCCCTTCTTATAGGAATGCACTCCCCACGTAAAACCAACCCCCCTATTGGAGAACTGCTCTTCTCCAACCCCAAACGTGGGTCTACGGTAGACTGGCAGGCAGATACCCTGCCACCGTATTCTGGTGCCTCTGACAGATCAGATTAAGGTGCTCAGCGTGGTTCAGGTGGACATGTGACCAAAACAGTCCAATCAGAGTCCTCCCCTGAGACATAGCACACTGACATTTAGAGAGTGTCTCTCCCTCCTAGTAGAGATGAAATAAAGGCATCAACTAAATGTGATAGTCACACACCTCACCACAGAGAGGAGGCTGGGACCAGGAAGCCCACGGACAGGGAAGAACATTCTCGGGGTTCGGTCTCCAACTGGAGGCTCTCAGAACTGCCCTCCTTCCTGCTGCTTTTCATTTGCATCTGAAATCTAGGCCAGAATTCTTCTACTCTGTCCCTGTCTTTCAATTTTTTTTAACTTAGGTTGCCTGAATTGGGTTCTGTCACTTACACTTGAAATCATTTTCAGTAATAGAATCAGTTTCTAACAAAGTGATGCTAGAAAGCTGTTCAATAAACTGAGGTTGACCCTGCGTTGGACATAGAACAATATGTGCATGGTAGAAAATGTCAGCACAGGGCCTGATACAGAGCAATCAATCAATCAATATTTGTTCTGATGAAATTGTAGAAACATAAGAAGATGAGAGAGTCCAGGTCCAGGAATAAGGGTATAGTTTGCAAAAAGGCATAATAGTGCCTAGCACACTGTAAGCACTCAGTGACTATTTTGTTGGACTAAATTAAGAATATAAAAATACCTGGCTTCTCTACAAGTCTGTTTCACCAGGTTATCCGAGCTTCCTAATGACAAGTCGGCATTAGGCCTCCCTGAGAAGGGCATTCCTCTGAGACTGAGATCCTTCTCCTGCTTCCAGCTCAGAATTCACCAGCTGGAGAGAACTGCAGAGAGAAGTGCTAATGAGGAAAGGGGTTTGGAGGGACTCAGAGAGGGTAACAAGAGGCAGAGTCATATGGGAGGCAAGAGCAGGGCGCCCAGCAGCTGGCAGTGACCTTGTTTATGATCTCAGTGAAAGAAGCTCCATCCTGGGCCAGACTGAGACCCATGGGTTCTCCAGGCAAACTAATCATCGGCTCCCCATCAAAGCAATGTTTTAAAAATATTTGTCCAACACTTATTTAGTGGTGGTAAATTGGTATCGGCAAGGAATTTTGTTGCTATTAATAATTTCCAGGCCAGGCCAATGCCTAGTTTGACCAACCAAACTTATTTATACGTGATCAGTATGGCAGCAGTCCCATGGGCAGGGCACCATATTTACGACTTCCTTGGTATTAGTTTATCTTCTAGGTAGGAAATGTGATGCTAATCCGTGGGTTAACTGGGCTCTGCTCATACCAAGCAGTAATGACTGGAGAGGAGACCTGGAGGAAATACTTTGCAAACTGGCAGCCAGAAGACAACTTAGTGCAGAGGAAGGAGTGGCCTGGGGAGAGCGTGGTCAGGATACATGTGTGATCTTTGATATATATGATGGATCCATCTGCATTTATGCCTGCATCACCTATCATTCAGCATCTTATCCACTTTGCCTTGAAATATCCACAGAAAACAGCCTTTATTTCTAATCAAGGAGTAAACGAATACCACGTAAAACTTATCCCCTAACGCATAAGACTCTAAGGATGTTTTTTTATGTTCATGGAGGCAAGTCATTAAAATATTTGGGGGCTCAAATTATTGTAGTCAATAATAATCACGTCAGTAAGAATGAGAGCAGGGGCACACGACAGTGTGGTGATGAAGCCCAGGTGACCGGGCTGATCACATTGTGACATGGGTCCCAGAGACCTCGTCATGGGGGCCAGGCAAGGTGCGGCAGAGGCTCCTCTGGGCCAGTGGGAGGGACTTCTCGACCCTGCGCTGAGCACACTGAGCGGCATCCCAGGTCCCGTCTCAGAACCGACAGACAGGTCTACTCCAAGAACGTATTTTTGTAACACTTTTCCATGAATAGAGATGTGGCAGCTTGCTTGGGACATGAAAATGTCTTGTGACAGAGTTATAAGAGGACAGTCAAACATGAGGGACCTTTGGGAGCACTGTGTTCCAGAGTCACCTGTTTGATGGTCGCCTTTGTTGTTTTTGACTTGCCTGGAGTCGCCAGGCTCGGGTCTGAGAGCTGCCTTTCCTGCCCCATCACGTGCTTCTACTCCCACCGCCACACTGTCATCTTGGCCAAAGCATGCCTGCCCCACCTCGGAGACTGCCATGTGGTCTTAACGGCTTTGGTCTGACCTTCAGGATGCTGTCTTACCTCTCATGACCTGGCACCTAACTCCCTCACGAGCCTTACATAACCTCAAACCCTTTTGTCTCTCTTCTTCCCCAAGAAAAAATCCACTTCCTTTTTTCATAATAAATGCCATTGACAGTTCATTAATGGAGCTTGGAACACAAAAATAATATACACTGGGCCTACTGGCCCTTCTCCAAAGGAGCTCGCATTCTGGCGGGATTAGACAGAGATAGTGGGAATGCGGGAGAAGGGTCAGAGAGTCCTGACGAGGGAGATGGCGTGGAGTTTGGCCATGACTGACAGTGAGGTTTTGATGCATAGGAAGGTGGGGACCACCATGGATGCTGAGGGGCCAGCATGAGCAGACACAGTGGAGGTGTGACCAAAGAACGGAGGAACTAAACCCACAGACTGGAGCTACGGAAATAAGAACGGCACTGGCAGACCTCTCCCGGACTGCTGCATGATTTCATGGTGGTCCTTGCAGAGACGGTGTCTCTTTTTGACTTTTCTCCCCTCGTCTTCTGTGGAGTAGAAAGCTAGCACCCTTTTCTGCTCTCTGGGGTAGAGACAGGACCCTAGCAGGTGCTCAGCAAAGGCCTGACCTGTGAGTGGGTGTTCAGTCTGCAAAACTGGCTTCATCCAGCAAGTATGTGACTCCTCCAGGCACTCTTTTCCTCGGATGTGGTCCCAGCCTCAGAAGGGATGGGCTGCTCTGTGGTACGAAACTTGAGGGAACATCCTTGCAGCTGCCCCCTGTCTGTTGGCCAGCTGACTTCGAGGGAGCGAGCCTCTGCTTCTCAGTTCACTTCTAGGCTGTGGACAAGGAATCAGAGCTCAGTTGGTGGAATCACATTTTCATGTGGATTTTTGCCAGTTTGAATGATTCCTCACTCAAGCAAGTCCAGACCTATGCTAATGCATGTAACATGAATGGGGCCTGATTCTTTTGCTCTTTTTTTCGACTAGGTTCTTTTTGAATTTTAATTTTTTAATTACAGTTGACATTCCATATTATATTAGTTTTAGGTGTGCAGCATAGTGGTTAGACATTTATATAATTTACAAAGTAATACCTTCAATAAGTCAAGAGACCAGCTGGCACCATATCCAATAGGTTCTCGAAATCACTTTCAGAACTTCTAGGCAGTGTGAGCTGTGAGCTTGGAAGGAAACCATCTTATTTCTTTTCTCTGGAAAAATTTGCCCTTCTTTGAATAAATAATCAAGGGGGATTTTTTTGCAGACAGTTCTGTCCTCTGATTAAAAATGGCCTCTGACTCAGGCAGAAAAAAATCCTTACAACTTTACATCATGTATTTCAGTCACTTGATATTGTTATTACTGACACATAATAAGTAATAAATACACGTTGACTAAGTGATTGCTTCACTGATGAACAATAAAGCTGTTCTTGGGATGGCTTCCCTTTATTTTCAGAACCACTCCTTCATTTCCCATGCCCTTGTGCCCACCCTGATAACGGGGCCGCTTCTGAGTGCTCTGAGGTACCTCTGTCTGTCAGCCATGTCCCCTCGGTTGCTAGGGAGTGGGGGATGCTGCATCTTCATTGTCCACCCTGACTGGAGTGGTATTTGCTTTGTCCCTTCCAAAGAGTTATGTTTCAGTCAGCCGGTTTTCTGGGTTTTGGCAGATCCTGTTTGATATTTCTCTGTTACAAACTAGTGACTCACATCACAGCATCTCCTGATGTAAAATTAGCCCAGCAGATTGGATTAGTTAAATCAAAGAGTCCTGGGAAAGCAAAGCCAATCCATCACAGTCAGTGACAGCCTCTGTAGCCAGGGCGCCCTTGGCAAACCTGCGACAACAGGCAGAGGGGCCTAGACCGAGAAGAGTGTTCAATCCATGTGCAGTTGGGCGGCGTGGCCTGAGTGGGATGAGTGACTGTGCTCTGTGAAGTTCTGCGGAAAGGACACTGTGTTCGCCACAGTGCTCTTGAATTATGCAGTAGTGACAAAGTAACCCCAGAAATCCCAGGGTTTACGATGACAAAGATATGTTTCTTTGCTCACCTGTCACGTCCAACACAAGTCTGAGGGGGACTCTGGTCAGCACAGGGACCCAGGTGTTCAGAGGCTCTCTGTGCAAGCGAAGAAGAGAAACTAGATAATTTCACTGCTTCAGCCAACGAGTGACCATTTTAACTTCCACTCATATTTCCTCGGTCAGAAGCAGTCACGTGGCCCTCCTCAGTTGAAAGGAGGATAACGCAATTCCCTGTGCACTTAGCAGAAAAGGACCAAATATCTGTCAGCCCGAGCAATGTCGACAACATCTGCCCTCTGGCCATCAAATGATTGCTTCACTTTTGTTCCCACACAGAAAGCACTTATCCTCCAGTCCACAGTACAAAACCCAAAGTCTCCTGGATTCATCACAAGTGTGGTAACACCCAGGACATCCGCGGCATGAATGGCAGTTTCTGCATTAGTTTAGGGCCTTTTTTTTCTCTTGATTTAAAGACTCAAGAAAGGCAATACTGAAAAGGCAAATGCATGCAATGGAGTAGAAGCAGATTAACATATAAATACTATTGTGTGGAAATGACAGTGAATACATTGATGATTCTGACATCCAATTCAGGGGATATCCTGGGGCCCCTAACCTGAGGAGGGATCACACTCTTATGCAGGCCCTGCTTTTCCCTCTGCACAGGGAGCTTCCTAGTTCTTTGTTCGCTTTATCCACTGGATCATACTCTGAGAGGGTCTTCCTTTTCCACGGTTACCCTCTTGGCCACTTCTGATATGGGCGCTGGGTGACACACCCTCTGTGTGAGCTGAGTGGCTTTCTCAGAGTTCCTCCATTATTTCTGCATCTCAACTGGCCAAGTCTTCCCGGAGCTCACCTCTTTTTTCCAATAGGCTACCAAATGCTGCCACTATTAACACTCTATTAACATCCTTCTTTCTTACCCCTCCTCCTAGAGCCATCACTTCATTAAGTTCATGATCTGCTTCTCACGTCACTATTGGCTAATATTTTACCAAACGTTTTTCATTGCATGTCATGAATCATCATTTTCACCATCTCCAATATCCATATCCTCAGGGGTCTCCTTCTGCCATCTGATGTGTAAACCAAGGCTGCATATTGGAACTCTTTTAGCTGATCCTCACTCTTGGTGCCAGTTTATAGTAATCAAATTAGATTAGGTTATGCTGCAATAATTAATTAATCTATATTTTAGGAGCTTAATATATCAAATGTATGTTTCTCTGCTCATGTTTATAACTCACTACTCATTTAATATTGTACATACTATATAATCCAAGTCACATTGTGTCAGCATGCCTGGATTTAGGTAGGAATGAGGAAAAACAGACCTCATGCTTGTGGAGCACCTGATCTGCTTTGGAAATTGATCGGTGTTTACATACCTTAAAGATGGCAAGTAATTTACTCCAAGTCGCCCAGCCAGAATTTGAATCCAGTTCTGTCTGATTCCCAAAGTCATGCCTGTTATATTTTCTTTCATCTTTTTGAATTCCGATGATTACATTTTTAGAATGTTTGGTACAGGAGAGAGGGTGCTCTACAAAAGCGCTTCTAGGACTTCATGTTCTGGAAATTCATGTGCACACAACTCACCTAGGACCTTATTAAAATACAAATTTTGATTTCTGGGGTTAGACCTGACATTCTGCATTTCTGAGAAAGTCTCAGATGATGCTGATGCTGCTGGTCCATGGATCACTCTTCAGATAGAAAGGTTCTAGAGTCTTTCCCTAATAATCAAGGGTAACCTAATGGGAGAACTTGGCAGGCATGAAGACTCTAAGATGCATAAGACTCTAAGGATGTTTTTTTTATGTTCATGGAGGCAAGTCTTGGCAGGCATTGTTACCCAAAACAATGTATTTTGATATATATAAAATATATATACTCTCTGGGTCTCCCTGTAAAGGATTAGTCTGTATGAATGACACCTCTTGAGTTGTCCATTGCAAAATTCGCATGGCAGTATGTGGCCCCTTGGCCTGAAGGCAAACTGAAGTTGCTCTCTGTATAATATTTGACCAATATTTTTTAAGCTGACATATGCTTTCTAGTGTAATTGCTGGTAATGCTTTTCTTATATTTATTTATTGGACATTGGCAAGTTCTTGGAAAGAGAGTCTAGATAGTTCCAGAAAGTATAGTAAACCACCCCTCACCTCTTCTCATTTAACTTCCCCGTGCTGACTTCCTTGGCCATAGTGTCACGTGCACCCTGGTCTCTGTGGGATGGCATTTCCTCCTCATGCTCTGGCCAAAGCACTGAAACAAGAAAGGAGGCTTTGCAATAGTCATTTCTTATTTTGAGAAACCACCCTTTCCCCACTCTGTGTGGGCTGGTGCGACACTCACAATCCCCTCTCCCACGCCTCACCTATGTGAGTGACCCAGGGTGGCCAGTGCAAATACATTGCCCTTTGACAAGGATAAACACATCACTCAAATAGAATAAGTCAACGTCAACAATGAGAGCTGATTCATTTTCTCTGGAACAAAAACTCTTTTATTCAGAAATCCAAGTAATAAAAAGTCCTGGAGCTTACTAGGACTATCATCTTCACAAACATGAAGAAACACAGTGTTGGATAAAGTAAAATATAAGTTAAGTACACAAATATATAAATACCAAATAAAAAAAGGAATCAAAGCCCCAAGTATAGTAATAGAAACAACTTGGTTAGAGACTTTGGATCCCGAGGTGCCTCCAGCCCTGGCCCTGGATTTCCTGTTGTGCTGAGTTGGATTTCCATCTCCTACTCCCAGAAAGGTCACAGCTCACAACCTCTGTTCCTTCCCAGTAGCACAGCTGATATTCCCCTGGGAGATTTAAACAAGGCTTTGCGGAGGGTCCAGAGATGACCATAGGGAAATAAACAAAGAGCAATATTTAATTAGAGAGTCTAATGTATATATCATACGCTCTTTATATTTATCCTACCATCAGCAGTGACAACTCCTTGACCAGAATCCACACATCAGAGGACAGCAGTCAGCCATCCATCAAAGAACACCAAAAAGTCTTCCAAAAACTAGGCCTGAACTACCTCTCTGGCCTCATATACCGGCTCCACCCTACCGCCACTCTAGGCACCTACTTGCCCTGATCACCTGTAATCCCCACACTCACTGAGAACTTCCAAGCTTCTGTATCTCAGCCCATGCTGTCCATTGACCAAGATTTTCTCCCTGACCAAACACTAGCCAGGCTCCTCTGTGCCCTTTCCTGACTAGCCCCCAACCTCGCCATGAAAACATGGGTAAAACACTAACATTGTTTCCAACCACTCAAGGGCACGTCTATGAGGTAACCCTAACCCCAATCCCAATTAAAATGCCTGTCTGAGAAACTCAAAGACTGTCAAAAAATTTGCACTTGGTCTCAGCTAGCACCTGAAGATAGGGCCCCATCCATCACTCAGCCTCTGTGGAAGGGAAGACCCTAACTTCAGTAAGCATCCCCTGGCAAGCCCAGGCAGATTTCACATGGACCATCCCTCTTTCCTGCTTTTTGTAATGTTTCATTATCTTGACTCTACTGAGCCTCTTCTCACCTCCCACCCTACCCCTTATTGTCTCTTTAAAATCCCCAGTCATCTCTGCACAAACGGAAGTTGAGTTCAGTTCACCTGGACTTTTTCCCTATTGCAATAATATCTTATCTGATTCAAATCTGTCCTCACCACTTTGCCTAATGTCGAGAATCTCTTACCTCATCTTGGCAATCTCTTCCTTTATCCCTTCTCTTGTCTAACTTTAAAATCCTATCAACCTATAGACACAGCTTAACAAGTTCACATCACTTTCCCCAGATCTCTGGGCTGTACCTTTCCCTGCATTCCTGCAGTATCTACAGGCAAAATCTTACTCCTTCCGCTCAGGCCTTACCTTCCATGTTTCACTAGGGTTTGTTTTGCCAGCTCCACTGATCAATAAGCTCGTTGGGAGTGGAGACTATATGTGATTATCTTGAGTCCAAGAGCATAGCTTAGATCTCTTTGTTTTTAGTGCCAGAATTACTGCCTTTAGCAGCATGGTTCACAGCTTTACAACAAAATAATTTGGCCAGTTCTCTAGGCTCCTGCCTCTGGGCCTCTGATGACAGTAGAAATATAAACTCATTAATACCTCAGCGTGGCAAGAAGCTGTGACCTCCCCTCTTCCAAGACTGATTGACTCCCTGGTGGTCTGTCAATAAAAGAAAGCTGAGAAGGCAGAGGTGGTGGCCGGGTGTCTCGCTGACACACTGTGCTGCCCTAGAAGGTTCACAGGCAGGCTCGCTGACATGGAAGATGTTGCCACGTTTTTGCCCAGATCAGCTAAAAGCCCTCCACATAAAGCATATATATTTAAACACAACACGTGCCACATCATTGTGACCCATTGTGCCCTCAGATCCACACGCCACACCAAACCCTTGCCATTCATACACAGATACTGAATGGCATTCATACACAGATACAATGTATGCTGTGCGTGCATACATACGGGGGACGGGGTAATTTGTGATGTTTTTGAGACACCTTTTCAATACTTTTTAAGAAGGATGTGACTGCTATAGTCAATGAGTTATGTAAAAGAAATATCACAATAGAATATAATCACAAATTTGTCTTTTCATCCTCAATCCCTCCCAGTCTACCCCAGATCCTTACCCTTCAACCTATATTGTCCCCTTTTTGTGCTTGAAATTCATTTGAAGTCTCCCACCTTTAATATTTCATTCATACTGCTTACTCAAATGTCTCCCTCAATTCTGAACTCCTAACAAACAAATCTGATATTTAGGACTCTCTCCAAAATATCCTAAGTTTAGAAATTCCTGAGAATCTCAGACTATATGAATTCTTATGGTTGCGAATATTCATGTAAATGATTCATGTAAATGATTCATGAAGTTCCCAAGTTATAACAATTTAGTCGTGAGGCCCTGAGGTTAGGACTCTGTCTTGTATGTATACACTGGGTGCTTAATGCAGTACTGCAGACACACCAGTTACTCAGGACATCTAAAGGACAAGCCGTGTTGGGGAGAGAAACGTACGTGTGACCTCCCCCTCTGCCATGGAGTATAATTCTCTGGCCCTTAGCCATAGGGCCTTTCTTCTTCAGACACCCTCTTGGAGAATAGGTTATTAAAGCCATAAACCCGAGATCATAAATAACTTACTCAAATCCCAATAAATCTGAATTTCATATGAAGCATGTTATTTTTGACAACAGGCCCAATTCCTTTGGAAATCACGTAGTTAGAAATAAGGGAGGTGTCTTCCGCAGAATGACATAATGGTTTCAAGTAAGGCTCTTGTCAGTCCTCACTCAAAATATAACACATTAGCCAATCAGATACCACGGTCTTGGTGGCTTTAGCCCTCATAACAGAAAGCTCATTTTCGTTCTCTCTCTTGGGACTAGAAGTTCCGCTGTCCAAAAGCCATTAGTCTTAAAGATTTCATTTTCAACATCAGGATAGGATTTTTTTAAACTTTCATTTTAGCCCTGAACAAGATTGAGATAAATCAGGCTTCTTTTTCTTCCTCCTCCTCCTCCTCTTCTCCTCCTTCTTCTCCTCCTTCTTCCTCTTCCTTTTCCCCTTCCCCTTCCCCTTCCTCTCCTTCTCCTTCTCCTTCTCCTCCTTCTCCTCCTTCTCCTTCTCCTCCTTCTCCTTCTCTTTCTCCTTCTCCTTCTTCTTCTCTGGGACTCCCTGGCCCTGGTGGCTCTATAATGGTGAACGTGGTGCAGGGAGGGCAGGCTCTAAAAAGGGCTTTGTTTCCCATAACAAAGGAATACAGGTATGTTTAATGTGTCTAGGATATAAGCACTTTGATGACCAAAGCCCAGAGAATTGAGCTAAGTCTGGGAGAGTGCGTGGGTTTTCTAAATGGACCAATTGATATCAATCTTATCATTAGTCCACTCACCTCTGGGAGCAATTCACTGGACTTTAATACTGGACTGAGTTTTATAGTTTTGATTGTGAAATAACGACAACTCCATAATCAGTAGAAACATTTAAATGTTCCTAATTTATTTTGAAGTATCACAGGCTATTTCTCCATTCATTCATTGATTTAACAAGTATTTATTGAGTAGCTACTTCGTGACTTCATGTGCAGGGGCTATAGATCCATTGATTGGAGCTGCTTTTGGTATGCAAGGCTGTGGGCAAATACTTTTCCATATAAACCATTCAAGTCACCAATCTCAGCATGTCAGTGGCATCTGGGAAGACAATCTCATGCCATTCCCTGAAAGAAACACTGTGCTGGCCCATGTGAGCTATTTTCTCCCCATATTCCCTCCCAAAGATCTGCTTCATCCCAAAGAACAGCTTCATCCACCTGAATGGAACTGCTGGCCCGAACTGGTTTTGATACTGGAGGGGGACTTAGAAAATTCCAGAAAACCACTCCAAAGTATGAGGCTGTCTGATACACAGAGTTGGGGCAGACACCCATCCCCTTGCGTGGTTCTAGGGTGGTATTGACATTGGTGACCAAGTCATGATCCCTGCTCTCAAGAGGATCTCCTATTGTGTGGAATGTTCTTCTAACTCTGCATGTCACGTAGCTTCATAAAGGCACTCAAGTAGCACAGATGCCATGACAACGACATAGGCACGGTGGAGTGGGAAGTCAGTAGAGAAAATGGTCACTATTTTTAGTGACCATAGTCTTTAGACTAATCTAAAGATAACTAAGTAGAAATATACGTAAGTGGTTATGAATTTGGGCATGTATGGTCCTGGGATATTGTTTAAGAATGATTTCAGGAATTCTTTAGTTTGATTTGTCATACTAATCAGGTGTCAATAGAAACTTCGGCATTCGGAATTAACAATGTGAAATGGATCACACCGTAAATAAGAGATTGGGATGTAGAGAAAATTACATTTGTATTCCAGTTCGGTATACCTCTTACCAGCTATGTGATGCTGGAAGAAGTAAGTTCCATAAGCCTCAGTTTCCTCATCTATAAAATGGGAGAAATAAAATCTTTTTCACCGGGCTGTACTGAGGATTAAATTGCAGAATTATCTGCAAAGCCATGCCTGTGGCATGTCGCATTTATTTGGTTTTAGAGTAAAAGCGATTGTAGAACACACATGAAAAGAAATACTTTTTAAGAAGAAGTCCAGGCTAGAGAAGAGCCTTCCCCAGGAGCTTATAACTTGTAGGCATGAACTCCAGAA
Organism: Micronycteris hirsuta; assembly: GCA_004026765.1. Classification (NCBI taxonomy): domain Eukaryota; kingdom Metazoa; phylum Chordata; class Mammalia; order Chiroptera; family Phyllostomidae; genus Micronycteris; species Micronycteris hirsuta. The sequence continues at coordinate 78,151 of PVJI01000409.1, forward strand.
TGTTATGTTCTGGGCCCTGCAGTAAAGATCAGCCTGCGCCAAACAGGTTGGGCTTCCAGGCTAAGGCATCCATTTCTTAAGTGCGTTTTGGGATATAAGTGTCTATCTGAGCCTCCAGACTTCCTCAGTGTCTTAGTTCAGGTTATGTTTGAACTGAAGGTATATTCCTTTCTCAAAATTCACACATTGAAATCCTAACCCTCGATGTGATGGTATTGGGAGTTGGGCCCTTGGGAGGTGATTAGGTCACAAGAATGGAGCGCTCATGAGTGGGATTGGTGCCCGTCTAAGGGACACAGGGTTTGCTCTTTCTCTCTGATCTCTGCCGTGTGAGGACAAACTAACAGGCAGCTGTCTAAAAACCAGGGAGTAGGTTCTCACCAGACACCGGATCTGCCTGCACCTTGATTCTGAACTTCCCAGCCTCCAGAAATGTGAGAAATAAATGTTCATTGTTAAAGCCACCCCACTCTCTACAGCAATTTGTTATAGCACCCAGAACTAAGCCCTCATAGCCTCATTTTAACCCAATAGCACTCAGTTTCTAAGTGTGGACTCAGATCCACAGGAGTGAAGTTTCCTGGGAACCCGAGGGGTCAGACGAAGGCTAAGCCCATTGGCTTTCTTTCAGGAGATGTCAGAAAAGTGTCCTCGACACCCGCCTATGAAAAGGCTGTTTTGGCCCTGAGTCGTGTTCAAGGCCTCAGTTCACCCAGACTGCCCCAGTGACCCGACCTGCTGCCATCCCCAGTTCTTGGAGCACAGCACGGCCTAAGCTTGGGGGCGGGGCGTGGAGAAAGGGCTGGGAGCTGCAGTTGGAAATCAGGGCTCCGGGTTGGGGTTGAAGTGGGGAGAAGGAGCAGAGAGGACAGATCGAAACCATCAAGATGGGAAAAGGGACTGTTTGTTAACACAGGAGCAGCTAAATGGACTCAGGTGTGCTCCAGGGGATTGGAGGGGACACAGGGGCACTCATGGAGGGAAGGAAGTCTCAGTAGATGATATTCCTACTCCAGAGTTTGCCTCAAGGACCTTGCTGCCCCGGACTGTCCTTCAGCAGAGAAGTAGGATGAAGCCTTCTTTTTAGCACTTCTTGATTTTGTAGTTGGAAGCCTGCAAGCAAAGGCCTAGGAAATTAGGAGGAATATTTTTGCACACTTGTATAGAAAGGGCCACTGTTTTGGAATAGAAACATCCTGTAATAATAAGTCTGCACAGAGAAACAGATGGAAGGAGATAAGTATCAGGCTCTTGCCTCCAATTCTGTCAGCCAAGAGAGAAGGAAATTGGAGCTGTTTGTTGAGGAGGCTTCCTCAAATGCTGGCCAGCACAAGTTTCTGTGGTTGAGTTACTTCCCTTTTTATCAGAGACCCTCCATTTGCTAGGATGCAAATACTTTGAAAGAGAAAACCCCTTTAAAAGAAAACAAAGAAAATGATAGTTTTTATTGAATGGCGCCGCTGGACTGATTTACATTTCTATTTAATGTTCGTGGGTCTTGAGGCAGGGATTTGTACCATCCCTGTTTTTCACCAAGAGCAGTCTCAGTGCTGGAGTGACATAGCTCCTATCGTATCTCCTCTCCACAAATTTTAAGGACCTGGCTCAGGGCTGCTGGATGTCTGGATCCATGTTCGCCACCAGTACACCACCACCTTTCGGGCCATGGACTCACAGTTTCCAAACAAAAAGACACGAGGAAAGGAAAAAGGATATAAATCTGTAGATAAAGCCTCAAGGTGGACCCAGATCAGCAAAACCCATGATCATAATCAAGTCTGGTGTCAACTCATCGGATATGGGAAGTGCCAGGGCCCAATAGGCAACCCACCCCTGTCTCTAGGCCCCCTTGGCGGTAACTTCAATGTTGTGAGAGCCACCCCCGTGGCAGGGCTGGAGTTTTAGCTAACTAAAAGCTGAGGGATGGCCAAATCCTTTATGAGGTCATTGAACTCTAAGCCTCTGTGGTCCTGTGTGTGTGCAAAATTGTGGTGATGGTCCAGATAGAGTTAGGTAATAGGTCTGACTATCTTTTTTTTTTTCTGGTGCAGTGGAAAAGCTCTACATTTAGAATAGGACCTTCAAGGATCACTGACGTTGGGAGTAGGAATGACTAAAGGATGATAAAAACGAGCATGAGAGGAGACACTTACTAATTCCCAGGACTACCAAGTAGCATGAGGCCTATTGGATTTGTTGTTCACAATTATGTTGTGATAGGAGGAGGTGATGGCTGGGGCTCTGTTAGGTGCCTTGGGCCATGAGGACAAAGGCCACACCCTGGGAAATGTAGAGCGATCTTTGGGTTGGAGTTTAGGTTCTAAGGGATTGTGGGACTGTAGGGCCAGCCCTGGACTGCCCCAGGCTCTCTTCCCACCACCACCCACCACCCACCCTCCAACTAGACTCTATACAACTCCACCCAGCGCTTGCGTCCCATCTCACCTACCGCACTAAATCCAGTCTTCTTTGTTTTGCCTGGCTGCCCTAACAAGCCATGCTGTCCAGAAGCTTGGGACTGTCAAGGCTAAACACCTGTCATGTCTAACAAGGTGCCTGCTATACAATAATGTTTGTTGAACAAATAAATAAATGAGTAAATAACTGAGTTAAAGAAAGTTTTGTTATGATAATAGAGGCACAATAGCATGAGAGGTGTTCTAGCTCATAGAGTCCTGTCAAGGACAGCTGCAAAGAACAGAACATTTTGGATAAAATTGGGGCCAAATTCATGAGTTAAGGGGCCTTCTATGCTCAAGCCAGATCCTCCCCTCTGGCCCTGCGAATAGACAGCTAGAGATGGATAGTGACACTGACTCATTCTGGAATGGGAAGGCTTTGGGAAAGCCAATCAGAGACTGAGGACTGGCGATTGATGAGGGGAAGACACCTGCCACAGCTGCTACGTCTTCCCTCTCCTTCCCACCCCTCCGGCCAGGGCTGGCCCACCCCTACCTGCATCCTGCCCTCTCTGGCCATGACTGAGGGTCTCACAAGCACCCTCCTTCCTTCCAACCTTGGAAAGGCCTGGATGGGGATCTGTTTGTGCCTCCCTTCCACACGTCCCCCGGGGCCTTAGTCAGCCTGCGTAGGCGATGTTTATCTTCTCATCCATCTCTCAATCCAGGGCTCAGTCTGTTAAGTGATCCAGGATGGCGGAGAGGCTGCGGCTGCAGTCGGAGTGTTTTCTTTCCTTCACACCTCTTTTCCCTTAACCTTTGGTCCCTTTGGCCTTTTCCTCTAAGTTTCTTGCCACAGACCTCTCATCATGTGTCTCTCTTTCCCTGGCTGCTCCCCGAGAGTCTTGGGCTGTGAAAACGTCTTTGGTGGGTCTCTAGAGGATTGACTGTTCCTCCCCTCCTGTTGCTAAGACAACTGAGGTGCAAGACCCTTCTTTCCCCTTAATAGCTATGTGACTTCGGGGGCTCCTAACATTTCTGAGCCTCGATGTACTAATTCACTAAATGGGACGGCAAAGGCTGCCGTCATAGAAGGCTGAATATGAGGCATGCAATGTGGAGAAAGTAGAGTGAAAGGCCTTAGAAACTGTACGCCATGATAAGAAGACAGAGAAGAGAGTGTTGCTATTTGCAGATACAGGAGAGAAGAGGTGGGGAGGGCCGAGGTGCACAGAAGCCTGTGCTTTCCCACTCACCACTGTCGACCCCACTTTCATCCCTTCTCCCTTCTCCCCTTCCATTCTGCTTCCCATGTGTCTGTTCTTTTCCATTTCTAGCCACCCTCCACGTGTTCTTTGAGGGTCGGCCACTGCATGCTCTACACTGGGTGCACTATCTTGTCTTCGCTTCTACCAACTGCGGCCAGCAAGATCCAGAGAACCGGAGCAGCACCCACCCCCACACGCATACTACTATGACCCTGAGGGCTAGCACCAGGGATGGAAGCCAACCAGAGGCAGTGGGCTGAACTCCTGACCTTACAATTCTTCTGGCTGCAGTAATATGATAGCTCCATATTTTTCCTAGACAATTCTCTAAGTTTTATTTTTCCTCCCTTCCCTCAGTGGCTCACCGAGGAGTGTCCTGACCTGTGCCCAGCAGAGATTGAAGAAGAAACCCTATGCTCCATGCAGTGGGGCCCTCTGGGTCCCTGTGCTTCATCCAGTCACCCATCCAGGGCAGAATAGGTTTTGAAACCTGTTTTGAAAGGTGGACTCTCTGACTCATGGACTATCAAAAGAAACTGATGTCAACAATTGACAAAGTTAGCGAGGAACAGGCAGGGGGCAAATCTCTACTGAGTAAAGCTCACCCTCCATCATGCCATTTCTCTTCCCCAGTCTGGATCTAGCTTTTCAGAATACCCTAGTACTCCTGGTTACATGCTTGGGAACATCACCTAGGATTGCCCTTCAAGGACATTCAAATTAGGACAAAACTTTATCTATAACCTTTGCGTCCTCACTTGTCCATCAATGCAAAGGTAGCCTATGACTGAAAATACAACCAAGTCATTACAAAGCCAGGTGCTAGGGATGTGTTTGCTCTGGTCCCTGAAAACCAAGTTCTCTGCCATCTCAGACTGAGGAGGATGGGAGGTGGGGGAGGAGCAGAGCTCTTCTGCAAGGGAGCCCCTGGCTTGGAGCCCCCAGAATTCCAGCAGAATGCATTTATGCTCTATATCTCTTTTCCTGTTTGGCATGTTTCCAATTTCTCAAGGTATTTTCTTCAAATAAATTGCAGAAAAAAATTCACTTTGCAAATTTTAACAACTAGATATTGAATTCTTAGTGTGTTTAAAAGCAAATGTTTTACATCAAGGCTTTGAGTGGATAATAGTTTATAGACTCGCTTTTTCCCCACTTGCCTTTCACAAAACCATCTTCAATTTCCTATGAAAAGCTGGGAAAGTAAACATCAGCATATTCATTTAATTTCCCTTTGGCTCACCAGGACTTGTTTCTAGAAACATCTTTGATTCCCTCTGACAATTCTACTATCTTTCTATTTCACTAATCTGACATCATCCCTGAATGTTCCCCTTTAGCCATCTCAGTTTACGTAATTACATTTTCAATTTGTCTCTACTGGTGTCTTAACTCCTCTTCTGATAGTGTATGTAAGATGATGATGATGGTGATCGTGAGGGTGTGGGGGAAAGAGATAGAAGGGGTTGGGGGAGGAAAGAGAAGGGAACTGAAGTGAAGTTTTGGTCTTTTTAAACTCTGCCTTCAAACTAAGAGTACATGCGGACCTGTTATTAACTTGGCATACTCACTTAGGACTACATAAATTTACATGACTCATAAGTAAATCTATGTTTCTGTATGTTGGACAGTTACACAGCCTCCAGATTCTTCCTCAGGATCTTCCTTTCCCTCCTCCATTTATCTTTGCAGAAAGGAGAGGCTTCTCACACTTCTGGAAGGGGCAATCCTATCTTCTAGAAGACTTGGCCATTTCTGGGAACCACCTCCTCTCAGATCTTCCCCTGTAAGTTGAAGGGTTTGATATGAAGGGCTCTGTGGTCCTTTGAATGAACCTGTGAAAGGTTAATGTATTGATGGATCATAACATGTTAACTGAGCTGATGTTGCAGAGGACCAAGGAGAAATCAAGCTCTAACAGACATATGCTTTAAAGTCAAGGATGGTTTGGGGGAAGAAGCATTAGAAACAGAGAAAGCAGGTTAGAATTTTAAGTGAGGAATTAAATACTTCTAAAGAGATCCCTCCATTTCTCAATGCTCTTGAATGTATCCTTGGAATCTTGTGTGGTGTGTAAGAAAATAAATGTACCCCCTCTTGCTAAAACCGGCCTTCCCTAATCAAAGGAAGATTTGGATTGCAGAACTCCTAAGCAGGACACCTGATACCCTAAGCCTTTCTACAGCCTTACCCATTGTCTGGAGTCCTCCCCGTCCATGCTGGATCTGCTTTTCACTTGTGATGAAAGAGGAAAACCATGACTTTCTACACTAGGTCATTAGGTAAGAAGTAAGTGCCTCCATTTTTGTAGCGGGGCACATTTGTATCTTAGGCATAAGCCAACATCTTCATACTATCTTCTAGTGTTCAGATGTCATAGCCAATCTTCTATGAATCTGAAAATTGAAAATGTTTACATTTAAGCATAGTAAATATGGGACTATATTTTAGTCATTTCTGTGCCCCCACAGTGACTGGCACAGAACTCTGCAGGCAGCAGGGACTTTGTAGGGAATCACGTGTTGATTTTGATAATGATGATCATGATAATAATGATCATACTGAAGATAAATAGTACAAAATGTTAAAATGTTTTTCAAATGGCTTCTGTATAAGAACATTACATGACACCAGCTATCTTGCTGTTTTTGAACCTGAGAACCATGTTAGGATAATACAACATTTCAGTGCCAGGAAATGAGCCTAGGGAGAGGAGAGGCTGCGTTTTATTCGTTCTCTGCACTCTCAGCCCTTATCATGGGACCTTTCAATAAATAGGTGTTTAGTGTTGTTGCACTCTTACTTCACACACAATGACGCCATGTAAGCCTTTATTACAAAGCAGCAAGGCTGCCACTTATTATAGCACATCCTTGAGAAATAGTCAAGCAAAGAGTGCAGGTTCTACTCTCTTGCAAATGCAGTGTTAAAAAGAAAGGCAAACAAAAATCTCATTAATAAAAAAGTACATAATATCAATTTCAAATAATAAAAAAGTACTCCAGAAAAAGAATATAGGATGGGGGCATTGACAGCAATGGATGCTGAAGGAGGGGTTATTTAGCTATTGGAATCTGAAAAGATCTCTTTTAAAGAGGGAAACGTAGAATTGAGGTCCAAATGATTAGTGAAAGGCAAGCATATATTAGATTATTGCGTCCTCGGAACAACTCTATCAGGTAGATTTTAGTCCCATTTTGTATGGGAAGAGATCAAATCACACAACTGTAAGTGGCTCCCAAACATCTGTTCAACTCCAAAATGTTTGCATTTCTATACTTGATATCAGTCTTTCATGGAGGAGAAAGTGAGCGGAACAAGGATCTTATGCATCTGGTCATTTTTATAAACATATTTCTAGATGTATGGTACTGGCCTACATACTGGGTATTTTGATATATTTTTGATGAAATTCTTAATATTGATACACATCACAAAATTATCTTAATCCACACAGATTTTTTATTCTTTAAAGCCAAAATAAAGAGACCGTTACAAGAATAATGCACAGATTTGAGAAAGAGGCAGGAAGGCCAGTCCCAGGGGCCACTCTGCCCCCAGGTCTCTCCAGGACCTGGCACCCACCACCTTTCCCACATGGACTTCAGTTTCTGTGTCTGAAAATGAATAGGATCATTCCCCAGCTTATTTCATGAAAACGTAAGACTCTAATGTCATAACACATGTGATAATGCTTTGAAAAATATAAATACTTTTGACTGTGTTGTTTTGACAGTCATTAAGGAAATACAAAGTATCTTACTTCATGTTCCTTTCCTTACCAAGGCCAAGACTTGTACAGAGTAGAGGCGGAAAAATATCGGGAACATAGCAACAGAGTTAAGTCTACCTTCCAAAACCAAGCAAACTAAGTGCAATTGAATTATCGTTCATGCCCAAGGAATACTTGACTTAATTATCCAAGCTGCTATTTAGTTCTAAGTAGTTGAATTCTTTCCACAATTTTCCTGTTTTCTGGCCTATTGTGGACTTGTTATGAGTTTAGCCTTGGAGATAACGATCTTCTCCCCATTGAGATGTTTGTCCTAGAAGAAAGTTTTGTATTGGATCTATTGCTGACCTTGGCTTTGACTTTTCTCATGCTCCTCCCCAAGAAGTTCCTGCTGGAAGAGGAGCTTCTATTTTTTTTCACGTTCCTTAGTAAATGCATTCATATTATGGATACAAATCACAATAATCCAGTTTTTGATGTTCACAGGGCTTCTGCGGTGTAAGAACTGCCTGCTCACACGTTTTCTTCACTAATCTTCATCACAAATCAATGTGAGTAGGTTTGAATTTTCATTGTAATGGTAACAGAAAGAAGCTCACAGAGGTAAAGGGGTGTAGTTAAGATGGTCCCACTGGGGTGAGTGTTGCGCGGCCTCAGGCTCAAGGCCGTCCTCTCCCCTGAGTCCCGCATCCCACCCCCACGCGTGCTGATGTGGAAAGAGGGTGGCCCTTGCTGGATTTTAAACAAGCATTATTACATTAATGCCTTTAAGTATCTTAATTAGGTCTTACAGAAAGGAAAAAAAATTATTTGGTCCCCCAAACAGCTGGATGATTCCAACTGCAAAGAGTGAGTCTGTTTCAGATCACTAGATAGGGTGGTGGCCCCATCTGGCCAGGAAAATTCAACATAAATGATGAACCATGTGTAGCAGGAGATGCTTGAATAAAGCTCCCGGCTTGCGAGGAAATGTGACTGTATGTGGTATGTGCACCCAACACCTACAGCAAACACTCCCACGGCCACCAGTGTTGGATTCAATTAAACATTAAATTCATCATCTTTAGCAAGGAAAGAGAACAGCAAACAGTTGCTCTCTCATGGCTAAACACCCCTCGGATTTGCTGGCCTTTGATTTATTGGAAGAAACCTGCTGGGAAGAACATACTGTGTAGCTGATTAATGTCAGCTTCTGTCATCAGTTTCCACTTAGATTCTTGGCCAGCCCTGACATCTCCTCCCTTAAGGATCCAGAAGAATTTGAGGGCTGATCCAAGAGCTTTACTGGCATGGGATTTGCAGAATGCGGTGTTTGCAAAATAAGGAAGATGAATGGAAGTGGAATCCCATATTCTCCACTGGACTTGTTTCTTTAATTCATTTCTCCAGAGGCCCCGCTCCATGCCAGGACCACACCAGCAAGGGGACTGGGGAGAGTGTGTTCCCAGGCTCCAGGGCAGATGTCTTGCATTTCCTGTGCTGCCTATGTGCTGCCTCATCCAAGCTTGTCAAGCTGGGAGGGGGCCTGAGGAGGACTGCAGTGCAGTCATCACTGGGACCCTTAGACAAGCCTGTGGAAGCGTGGGCACTCGAGGAGCAGGCCCCGCTACTGCCTGGCTGAGGACAGGAGATGACCCACCACTGTCAGGCCAGGCACATGTGCCTTATGTTTTGCAGGGTCACGTTGCACCATTTTTTCCCCCAACAGTAAGCTATCATTCAATGGTGTCATGTTTACAGCAAGCTGAATTTCTGTATGTGTTCTTCTTGGTTTCCACTGGAGAAAAAGCTCACTATTTGATTTCTTACAAAAGGCTATCTTTTCTTCTCCCCTCAGGTGTGTTAAGGACTGGAAGTGAGGTGGCAATTTAAACAGACTCTGAACTCTTTCCTCCCTGAACTCATTCTTGAGAAAGAAAGAGAGAGAGAGAGAGAGAGAGAGAGAGAGAGAGAGAGAAAGAAAGAAAGAAAGAAAGAAAGAAAGAAAGAAAGAAAGAAAGAAAGAAAGATAGAGAAAGAAAGAAAAAGAGGACATATGGAGAGAACCAAGGGGGAGGATGGAGGCAGGGAGGGAGTTGGGTTTGGAGAGGGTGAAGGGAGGAGAGGGGAGAGGATGCAGGCAACTGTAATTGAACAATAATAAAGTAATACTAAAAAAAAGAAAGAGAAAGAAAGAAATGGAGGGAGGAAGAAAGAAAGAAAAGAAAAAAGAAGAAAAGAAAAGAAAAAAGAAGAAAAGAAAGATTTCAAGTGAGGAATAAAAATGTTCTGGGTTTCTATCAATGTTTAACAAATCATCAGAAAACCTAGGGTCATAAAATGACAACATTAATTTTATTATATCTCATAGTTTTCAAGGGTTAGAGAACTGGGGAGCGATAGGCAGACAGTTCTGGTGCTGGGTATCACATGCAATTGAATTGAGGAGCTGGAAAAGCAGGGCCGAAGTGAAGTCATGGGAGGCTTGCTGGAGGATTAGAGATTCTCTCTCTCTCCTGCTCTCTCTCTGTCTTCCTCTAGTCTCAGGGTCTTTCAAGGTGGTCTCTCCACATAGGCTCGTTCAGGCCTCCTCACACCACGACAGCCTCTGAAAGCCAAAGTGCTTACATGGTAACCGAAGGCTTCGAGAGTGAGTTGTTCCAGTGGGTTCGATTGTTGTGCTATTTGTAGTGTGCTCATATTTGAAGATACATGAAGGCTTTAAGATTATTTTTAAAGGTGAGGGTGGCTTACCAAACAATCATAAAGGTCAGGTAGGAGACTGGACCAGATTACTCCTATGTGCCTTTTCATATCTACTGGTCGAGAACTCTGTGGGGCAGTGTTGCCAGCTGTGTCATCCTTCAACTAAGACAATAATGACTTTGTTGACACTCACTGACACTGTTCTGTATCCTTTCCATGCCCTGAATATTTTAATCATTGAAAATATGCTAGAGATTGGTACTATCTTTTCCCCTTTGTAGATGAGAAAATAGACATAAAGAAAGATTGAGCAATTTGTCAAAAGCCAGATAGCTGGTAGGTGACAGAGCCAGGATTTGAACCCAGGCAGTCTGATTAAAGAGGTCACCCTCTTAGGCATTATGTTAACCTGCCTGCCCCAAAGACTTCACAGTCCAGTGGCTTCACATTTAAGTCACAGAGGATTTTCTGCATGTTTGTTCTCTTCATGTACAAGTGGAAAGACCCCTGAGACAAGCACCTGGCTGTCTACCTGCAGAAAACAAGCAGCGTGTGACAGGATCTCAGTGACAGCCTTTGGCAAGGCTGTAGGGTTCATGGGAGGAGAGAACTGGAAACAGGTAGGACTTTAGGAAAGGCTTCCTTTTGAAGGAAGGGATGTAGATGGACGTTAAGGACAGATAGAAGTTAGACCACCAGAAAGATGGAATTGACAATCTAGATGGCAGGAGGAACTTGCTTTGCCCATGGCTGGTCACATGGCCAGTTCCAGCCCTGAACAAGGGATTCCTCCTGTGACGTGACTGCACTGGCTTTTCTTTGGGGGCTGAGGGGCGCTGACTATTAAATCATCACCTTAAGGGAGAAAAGAGGACAGAATTTCTCCTTGAGGATGAGTCAAGGATAAAGTACCTTTAACAACTGGGGCATCTCTGTGTTTCTCATCCTCAGACTTGCCTCAGCCCAGAGAACTCCTAAGATCCCAGGAGATCCAGTTTCCTTTGGGAAGAGTGATTGTGATATCAGTTCCTAAAAAAAAAATTACTGATACGAATTTTCTGTCCTCACCCACAGCAGCCAGGGACAGTAGACCCTCTTTGCCCAATTTAGAGCCCAGGCCTGGTTTGGAGACCAGGACGGGGCCAAGGGTTATGAAGACGAAGACAGGATGTGTAAGGATTCTCTTTGCCCTCAGATGCATGCACAGCGTGGTTCAGAGGCTGCTAGGTGCACAGTAAGCTGCAGGAGGCAGGAACCATGCTGGTCTTATTCACTAGTGCGTCTCCTGTCAGTGACATGCGATCCGTGTTCAATAAATATGTGTCCAATAAATGAATGAGTGAATGAACGGATGAATACATAAGTGAATTTATGGAGGTGCTTTTGGAAACCAACACCAGGATTCCAAGCCTTTAGAATGGAAATGGGATGGTCCTCCCCTCCCGCAACAGGCAGTTAGTCTGAGGTTAGAAAGTCCCGTATCCAGAGGCTTGGCTTGCTCCTGGGTAGTAAAATCTACACTTCCTGCTGGAAGCACTGACTAATTGTGTCGGGACATTCAAAATACCATCCAATGTCAACTTTACTACATTTAATTCTGAAACCTTCTTCTAGGGACTGAGAACTCAGGTGTGAATCTGTTTTGTGGTAAACTAAATTCTAGAATCATCCCAAGCAGACAACTGCAGGAGCTTGTATTTGAATTATTCTTACATGTGACCAAGATTAATTGAATGCTTTGTTATCTTTGCCAGTGTGTGACTTAATATGAAAGTTTCAATAACCAGAAAGCTCATTATCCTTGTGATAAACTGCCTCTCATTGTATAGTAGTATTTACTAGAAGAGAGGATTTCCCTAAAGATACAAGCTGTGATCTCCTGTAGAGAACTGTTAAAGCAAACTTTAGCCATCTCAGAAGTAACTATTCAAAGTACTCTAAGATCCTGGATTAAAAAAAAAAAGACAAATTTGTCCCAACCACCTGTAAATAGTAATTTTTTGATGAGTTGGAGAAATTAGAAAAGTTGAATATGGTCTGAATGTTAGATTTACAGAAAGTTTACTGAAATGGATAAAGAGGAAATAGTTGACTGGAAACAAAGTTTGCAAAGCAGAATGTAGAGCAGGATCTTGCTTTTCTAAATATAATACAGTTAATGTAATAATAAGTTAAATAATAAATATATGCATATAACAATAATACACATACTCCAGATAATGTATAGAAGGATGTCCACCCGGTTGTTGACGATGGAGTTCTCTGGGGTGACAGAAATGGAATGACTCCATCTGCTTATTTTACCCACCTCACTGGCAGGGGAACCCAAGCATCTGTGTGCACCTCAGACGCCCAGGATGCAGTCAGGTCTCCTTTGGCCCTCATTGTGCCAGTGACAATCCTGTGTCACGGCCCATGCTACTCCCACAGGCAGAAGAATCCTTCCTTTTCTCTTCTACCATTCCCTTCCATGCTCAAGAAGTTTTCCTGGATCCTCCCAGTCAGCCATCTGACTGTGCCTGTGGCTCTCTGTCCAGCTCTTCCTGCATTTCACTCTGCCTGACTGGATGCCGGGTTCCTTACGGAGCTATGGTGTGGCAGAGAGAACGTGGGTTTAAATCGGGGCAGCCAGGGGTAAAGTCCAAACTGTACTTCTGCTTCACCGTTGGATTTTAGGGAAGATATATAGTCTCTGTGGCCTCCACATATTCCAGATAATGATAATAATACCAATTTTATCCAGCTGACGAAGTTGTGTTAAAAAATGGATGTAAAAATGCTTTGGGATGGTAGCCTGTCATGTGTGCACATGTAAGAGACGATGTGTTGTGTGGCAGCTGTGGTTGTAATCACACTTACTGGGTGAACTTGAACACTTCTCCTCCTCTCTGCACCACAATTGCTGACCTAGAACCCGGATTTGTAGCCTGGGATCCTCAAGAGGGGCTTCAGGAGACCATGGTGCCTCCGATAACCGTACACGTCGCGCCAGGCGGTGCACGTTGGCTCGGTGAGCGTTCACAGTTTTCGGCAAGTTCTCAGAAAGCTCTGACACCCAAGGCAAGTTAAACATCCTGAGCCAGATGCTAATGAGGTTTTTCTCTGGTCAGTTTTTAGAGACAGTTTGTGTCTCTAAGGTCTTTGGTCCAACATGTTCTTGTAAAAGTTACAGAAGTACATTTTGCAAGACCAGAAAGGGATGATCACAGATGAAGAAACCGAATCCTGGAAGGGGGAGGTCAGGTACCAGATGTCAGGAGCTGGCAGGTGAGCCTGGACGCCAACCAGGGACCCACTGAGAAGGGCAATCAGAGAGTCATAAATCATTTCCTCCTTTGATTTTAAAATCAGGGTGGGGAGGCCAATAGCAAATCCTGAGAAAAGTCTTGCCCTAAAAACAGAAGGCATTTCATTTTTTTTAAAAGTCTTGACTGGGATTATACTTTGGTAGGTCCCTGCCTACAGGCGCTGTGCTAGAAGCCGAGGTTTCAGAGACACACGGGACTTCGAGTGGACCCAGGCTGATGAGGACATAGTCTTGCCATCAACTGACTTCAAAACTAGTGAGAATTTAGAGGACACCGACTCAGATTTGACTGGATGTTCCATTTGATTATTAAGTACTGAACCGAATGGATGGACTGAAGGGAGATACCATCAGAGCACCCATGCAGGGCCACAATAGCAGACCCCTGCTCCGTAGTTTGCATGCATGACCTTATTTCATTCTTGAAACGTTCTTGCAAAGCAGAGTTATAATCCGGGTCTAAAGTTGAGGAAGAGATGGCTCCTAGAAGTAGAGAAATCTGCTTTCATTGACAGAGAGAAATGTTTCTAAGCCACTTCCCCTCTCACTGGCCTGCTGCCTCTATGTCCTCCTCCCTGATCCTCCCTGCTCTTTTCCTATTGCCCAAGAAAACTGCCCAGTTGTTCTGACCTGGGAAGGGTATGGGGACCCAAGTCTATCCAGCTCCTGATAACTCTGGGCACTGATGCTGCTCTCGAATAAGACTCCAGAAAGGAGGAGCCTAACCAGGCTGCGGCCCAGCCTGATAATGCCTTACTTTCCCTGGGTTCACCTTTGGAATTGTTTTTCAGATGAGGTCAGGAGAATGAACTCAGAGATATAGAAGTAAAACGAAGGCAGGGCAGGGGCATCCCATGGACATCTCGCCTGCTCCCTGACCCAGGCAGCTAGCTTGATGCTGGCTTTTGCTTAACATTAAAAATTTGGAGCACAGCTGACACTGTGGCCTGCTGCCACCCCAGGAGGGTATCTTCCCTGGAGCAGCCATATCTGAAAGTAACAGACTGGACTGTCTACCCTGTGTCCACCTGGACCATGTGGAAGGCCTGGGGAGAGGATGGCAGGACAGAGTCTCTGATTGTGGATCCCACACCTGACAAGACAGAGATGTGAGCAGAGATGTTACCCCTGAGCCTTGGCAAGGCACCGTGCGCTCCAAATGCCTTTGTGGGCAGTCAACACTTCCTACAGTCTGACTTCGACCCACAGGTTTAACCCACGTGCTCTTTCCTCTCCTCAATGAAGTGCTACTGCCCTGGCTGAATCCGCCAGTCCCTAAGTCAGCGAGGCCTTAGGGACCAGCTGAATGTCCACATTTTACAAAGGAGAGCCAGGGCCCCAGAGACCTCGAGGGTGAGACAGGCCAATGCGCAGGCTATGTCCCTGTGCTGCCCCCTGGACTCCCCGAGCACTTGTGCTGCTGGGGCCATGCAGGCGCTGCCAGCAACAGCTGGACCACTGAACCATGAGGAAACTGTGAGCAGGCAGGTAAGGGGTCAAAGTCAGTGACAGAGCTGGGGAGGGAACCCAGAGATGCTGGGGTGTTGACTCCCAACACAGGGCTTTGTGCCCCCTACCCCAAAACTTCTTACCAACCACACCAAATGGACTGAGACCAAACGGCGTCAGCAGATGCCCTCCCAGTAGGACAAGGTCTGGGATGAGCTCAGTTTCTGTTGCTGCTCAATGACCTTGCTTACTGGCCCTGGGAGCATATTTCACCTGGTGTACTCAACGTGCTGCTAAAAGCATGGGGGGGGGGGCGTGTTAAATGTCCTTCTAGTCCCTAGGTGGAAGGGAAAGAGGGTGCTTCACCCCCAGATCTCCATCCCGAGTCTGCCTGGAAGCCACAGGTGAGGCAGCAGGGAGCCTCTCCAAGGGCATGGCTGAGCAGGGTTCAGAGACCTGCCCATCAGCCCCGCACATTGACCCTTCACTCTGCTGCTTGTGGGTCATCATGCCTGTCTGCCTAAGTCTCTGAACCGGGAACATGGATATCCTGACTCCTCCTTCCAACCTGGAATGGAGACTGAGAAGCACTGAGGTAGTTCGTTTGACACCAACCTCCAAGTGGCCGATTTTCTCATTCCAACCAGAGAATGGACAATTTTAAAGAGATTATTTTTCCCAAAGACAATAATCTGTAATTTATTATTACAATATCATTTCTTGAAATAAGTGGTTAGAACAGCTACTCAGAGAAGTTATTAATTTCCTGCAGTCAGCTGTGATCAGGAACTCACTGTCCAGAATGTCATTATTTTTAAGATATGCATTATGCATGGAAGTGTTGCCTGAAAACTCAAGTGCGTTGTAAGTGGTTGTGCTGAACCGTGGGCCGTGTTCAGGAGGAGTGATTTAGTGGAGTTAGATTGTATTGTGTTGCAGAAACACATGGAAATTGGTTAGAGGTCAGGCCGAGGCCAAGGTAGTAAAATGCATATTGCATTTTAGGTCAAGTATTAGCTTGGTCACTTCCTCGGCTGCCCCCGTTCTACTAAATCAGGAAGCTGATGGACATGAACAGTAGGGTTACTTTCAGTCTCCGCGTCTTGCTAATCTACACCAAGGGGGGGCCTCCTATTACATGAGACTGGGCGTCTCTGCCTCGGCTCTCTTGATATTTTGTTGCAAAGACTTTTCTATGCATTGTTAAATGTTCAGCAGCACCCCTAGCCCCTGCCCACTAGACCGTAATAGCACACTTCAGTTGCGATAACTAAAAATGCCTTCAGAACTTCCTTGCCAGATATTCCATGGGGTCTGAGGGCAGAAAACAGTGGCCTCGGGTTGAGAACCCCTGCAGTAAGGGAAGGCTGTGTCTGGTTAATGGAGGTCTTTCCAGAGGCTAGAGGTAGATGCAGTGACCTCCTAACTATGTCTTAGCTCCGACATCCCAAAGTTAGTCTAAAGTAAATGTATTTCATTGTTTATGCTTTTCAGTTCCAAGCCGATGTCCAAATGAAAAATTGCTCCACGCTTTTCTTTTTTTTGCAATTTACAATGAGTAATGGACAATTTTTAAACTTCCTCCAAACTTATGGGAACAAGAAAATGCACAAAATTTCATTCCTGCCGGGTGACTCTTTGGCTTTAATCAGGTAATGTTTAACAATCTGCCTGGAAGTGTGCTGTTCAGCAATGAAATAGACACCAGTACATAATGACCCTGATATAATTATAAAATAACTATTTTATCCATTTTCCCTGGATACCCTCACCCTGATATTCAAGTTTTCCGTTTCTTTCAGCTCCACCCAGACCTCCCTAAGCCTTAAAAAAAAAAAAAAAAAAAAAAAAAAAGCAACAACAACAAAAAAGAAACACATTCAGATGAAAACCACCCTCCCAATAGCGCTGCCAGGGCTTCCCTCACCGTGACCCTGACTGTGATTCCGTACAGCCCCCCACTCACATCTAAATGACCGGGCTTGAATACGGGCTTCCGACTTCGACAGGCCTGGGTTCCAAGGACAGCAAGGCCACTCACCAGTTGTGTGCCCTTCAGCAAGACTTTTAGCCTCTCTGGGTCTAGTTCACGGTGAAGGATGGTACTTAGTAGGTGAAGGCCAAAGGCTTTCCCTGCATGAGAATGTTCAAAGTTACTCCCTTTTAGCCTCTGTGACCCCCTGGCCTGGTACCTGTATGACTCTGAAGGAACACCTGGAGAGATTTCAGAAGTTCGGGCATTTAGAAGATGACAAAGACATTGAGAAGAACTGAGCCCTCGGCAGAAGCGAGACTTAGATAATTACACATGCCTCACATTTGCAGTAAAACCCCAGGAATTCTACACTTGATCTTAGCCTAAAAGGCTGAGAAGTGATAAAAACACCAGGAATTCTAACATGAGCTTTGAGAGTCTGCTTTATTGCGGGAAGTCCTAGCCAGAGCATTGGAGGAGCTAAAACGTGTGTGTCTTAGATTCCTTTCACTTACCCTACGTTTTACTCTTTGTCTGTGATATTACCTTATTTTCTTGTCACAGCTTGCAGAAAATCTTAAATTTTCATACATGGAGTTAGCCTCATTTTTTTCGAAGAACTTTCTTTATTGATTGATTTAAGTAGAGATTCACTCCCTTCCAACAGCTCTACACCAACCACTGTCCCCTTTTTTAGATTAACCTCAGAGTGGTCTATTTGTATTTATTTAGCTCTGCAACTTTCTTGCAAATCTGACCATTTGTTCTTCAGCTGAGTGTTCTCTCTCTCTCTCTCTCTGTCTCTCCTCCTACTCCTCACTTTTTTCTGTCTCTTTTAAATTTGGTCAAAAGTTTTAGGACAGAAAATAATATAAAAGTTATTAATGCACTCAGGACTCAGAATTCATCAGTGTTGATCTATTTGCTCTGGGGTTGCTTTTTTAATAACAGAAAAATATTACTGAATAACATAAAAATGTAAATTTACATCTTTTTAACAAACCTAAAGTTAATACCTTACTGCCTTCCAAAATAAGACACGGGCCTTACGGATCTTTCCTTCCCCTCTAGTGTCCCTTGGCGGTCCTCTGTGTGTTCAGTCTTGTCCTGTGATTACATTGCACTCCAATGTGAACTTCCCAAACATTACCAATATTTGGGGGTGATAAGATTTTGACATACCGCCATGTTTTTAGCATCGTCTTTCCTGAAGTGCTTCTTGTTGAATGCCATTCTTTGCTTCTGGGTTTATTTTTCTTCTTCCTTTAAGTCCATGATTTAGTATTTCTTTCAGAGAGAATCTGTGGGTAGTAAAGTTGGTTTTGGTTTGGCCATTTCATTCCTTCCCTCTCCAGGTGGGGGAGGTCGGCCCACCCGTGACCTCCCGCAAAATCCCCAAGTGCTCTTTCAGATGCCCCAGAGTTGAAATAGTGTCCGCTGAAGACCTGTGATCACTGACTATCCCACTCCTGCGGATATTTCTCTCTGTATTATCTTAAGAAATTATGGTTTGGTTGGAGTTAAATCTCCTTTGATTCCAATAACATTTGAAGCAACATGTTTGCAAAGGAATATAATCACATTACATTAGAGAAAGAGTCCTACTAAGCACCAGGGTATCTCAGCAAGATTCCCAGGCTTCCCCTGAGTCCCTGCCCCCCGAGGGCGGGAACGGGACATTCCGCTCCACAGCAGTCTCTGCTGCCCTCCTCACTCTCCCAGTATTGCTTGCTTCTAGACTACACCCTGTCCCCAGGGAGACCGATAGTTTGAGTTAGTCTCTTTCTTCCTCTGTCCTTGGAAAGCCTCTACCCTCTGTTAGCAGTTTCAGGGATCAATTGTTCTTTGGCAGAGAAAGAGGCTCCATGACAATGAAGAGTTTCCATCTCTTCTTCCTGCAGCTGCTGACCGGACAGAGCAAGCCAGACCATGCACCTCCACAGGGGACGGACAGGAAGCAGGGTGAGCCCTCGAACTTAAGTGGATTAACTCCCCCAAACACCTGAGCAAAAGAGAGGGCAGCTGGGACACCTGTCTCCCAGCGGGCCCATCTGGTGAAAACAGAGGAGCTGTCTTCTCACCTGGGTGGGGATCAGGCAGCACCATCCCCTGTCCCTGTGAGCACAGAGGAGTTAACCTGTTTACCATAAACCAACCTGTAAGCTTCTGAGGGAGAGCTGAGGATGCCAAAGGAAGCATCATTTTTGGTTTAAGAGACCATAAATTTAAAAGAGAATGTAAGCTGTTTTTTGATTGCATTGCCAACATCTTTTTTTCTCATGTATGATATAGTTCACATTAAAAAAAAAACTTCTAAGAAGAAATTAGGAGTTTGTTGATTTTTCTTCCCTTCAAACAGTAACTCCAGTACAAGCTGTAAAGCCAAACTTGCTTTACATGTGTCCTGACAAAAAGTTAAATTGGAAGTGTCTCCTGGGAAGGCAGAGATGAAGTCGCATCACCTCTCTCCTGGTTCTCAAGTGCTTCATCTGCTTCTCCTCACTGTGTTTTCCCTGGAACGTTCTGGAGGCAGGGTATGTGCAAGTACGTGACCCAGTGTACTTCCAGCTGAGTGGTGAGGTCCAAGCCGCCTGAGGGACCCACAGCCGCTCTCTGGAGCTGCTGCTTCCCTTCGCGCAAAGGAGCTTCAGACAACCCGGGCCCGAAAGGGAAAGGCAATCCTAACATAAACACCACTGCTCGGTTACAGTTCATTTTCCTCGCCCTCCTTCTCCCTCGTCTACACATGCACATTCACTTCGAGCGCTCTTACATTCCAGAAGAGAAGACAGTCTCAGGACAGGAAAGCTTGAAAAGTCAACATCCAGGTACCTTTGTCCCGATGGCTATGAAACTGTCGGTGAGTCACTGTTCTCTTGAAAATGGGGTTGAGCACCTCAATGATTAATGAAGGTTTTTCTAGACTGGCAGAGGGCCTTACACAGATGCTAATAAAATGTTCCACCTACAGTCTTATTTTTAGCATGAACCTAGTAGAGAAAGAGAAAAAAAAGATGCAAGTGCATGCGGATTTTTCTCAAGCTCATGGCGTTTGGACAAATTAAGGATTTGTGTAATCTTGTGTTACCATATTCACATCACTGTTTTTCAATTACTAAGTCAAACTTTTCTTTTGAGCTTGGATTTGACCCTTTGGCATTTGTAAATGGACTGCAAGATAGAAATTATATTTTTTAGAGCACCATAAGTTATATTTTCAAAGAACAATTTGCAGTATACCAGTCTCTCACTGCTAAATTACAAACTACCGAAACCCCTGGAAATATGCTGGATTGGTAACTAATGTCGTCTCTCACAGGCCCCAGGAATGGCAGAGGTGGCCCAGGCAACAGTTAGAACTTTGGTTTTTAATCTTATTCCAAAGAAGACACCAAAGTACACGGCCCTGGTTGATGAAGAGGAGAGTTGCCTTACAGATTAGAGTCAATAATGAGAACCCCAGAGACAAATCTAACTTCCCAGCTGACAATCAAACACACAAGCAGAAGGTGGCGAAAGGGGTCTTTTCCTCCATTTTGCTTTCTCTTGTAGTCCCTTACATCTATCTGCCACACCCACCCTCACCCACAGACACATCGTCCTGGGGAAACTAGTGCTTTCCCAGATGTCAACCCATTCTTTTTCGTCTTTAATAGAAATACCCTTCCTTCCTTCCTTCCTTCCTTATTTCCTTTCTTCCCTCCTTCCTTCCTTCCTCCCTTCCTTCCTTCCTTCCTTCCTTATTTCCTTTCTTCCTTCCCTCCTTCCTTCCTTCCTTCCTTCTTTCCTCCTTCCCTCCCTCCCTCGCTCTCTCCCTTCCTCCTCTCTTATTTATTGGGTACATTCTACATAACAGACATTACATGCAAAGCAATGTGGTTGGAAGAATAAATAAGACTCACTGCCTGTCCCCAAAGCACTCACAGTCTCATGGGGAAGAGTGAAAATAGATAATAACACAGTGTGGTAAAGCTCAAGGAGCAGAATGGGAAGGAAGCAGAGAGGAAAGACGTCTGCATCTGACTTCAAGTTTCTCTTTCTAGATTCTTGACACATGTCTCTCCATTTCAGGCGTCAGCTCTCCCTGGGCTCTGGGTGTTCTCTAACTCCGACATGGACCAGAAACAGACAAATCTTGAAATGAGTCAGACCCTTATGGAAATCTCTACTCTAAGAAAACTTTTAAAAATCCAGCCCTCAAAGTGTCTTGCCCTGAGCCCTCCTCAGCCCCCTGGACGAGGACCGCTCTCCCGCTCAGAGCAGTGTCCTATTTGAGTGTGGTAACATGGAGCCCAAATCAGTCTGGTGTTTCTCACTTTACAAAATCTCGTCTGTCAAGAGATGCTAAGGGCACCACTCACAATCAACTGTACCCCACGGCCATGCATCCACAGTTAAAAACAGGCCATTGTTTACCAAGTCCTGTCAACCCAAATCGGATATTTCTTGCCTTTGTTTGTTTGAGGAAAAAGTTATTTTGCTCTCACTACCACCCGCCCTGCAAAAAAGGAGAAAGTGTTTAAACAAACAAATTTCACAAATAGTCCTTTTCTCTTGGTTGAGGGAGGACAGGCACTCTTCCCTATGGTACATAAAATGGACTTGGTCAATAGAATGAATAAACTATAAGCAAAGATAGCTGCTTTAACCAAACACATATGCTTTAAACCTGTCGTTGCACATAGTCTGTGAAGGCTTTAATCTTTTTAAATGATGCTGTGTGAACTATAAAACCATTTTTAAGATATTTTATTTAATTCTTTCCACAACCTGGTGAGGTGTGTAAAATTATTCATGTGTTATGAATAATGATGGTGTTCAGCGTATTTTAAAGACTATCCAAGGTCCCATAGCCAGAAAACAGATGGAATGAGATCTATTAAATCTAGTCTAGCCCTACTCTAAGTTCCTTGAGTTCTCTCCTGACCTGGGGTCCTTTAGCTAAAACCTACCCTTTTCCCCAGATTTCGACAACTACAGCCATATGGAAAGATAGTGTGGAGCTGGGGACAGAAGGGACAAATGTAGATGAGGGAGGCCTGCAATCTCAAACTCACTCCGTGTTCATTCGTGCATAGCCCAGGGGACCGAATTGTCCAGAACTAAGAGCCTTGGGATAGAATTGCAGTGTGTGAATAGTCCACCACAAAGAAGGAACACCAACCATCAGGGAACACAAAAACGGCAGCTCTGAAAAGACCAGCCTTGATTTCTAAAGATGTGGCAGAGCTGTTAGAAGGTGCTGCTTTTCACAAGACTCCAGTCACCACCTCCTGCTTGCTGCAGAGAATGCAATAAAGGGCTTGTGGTTGTGAGACTGTATAGAACTCATCCTTCATGGAAGCCCCCAAATATCCATCCTTCAGCTCTCTGTGTGCAGTATAGCAACTTGAAATTAAAAGAAAAAACATTAAAACCTCAACAGATTATTTTAATTTGGGGTTTCTCAACCTCAGCATTATTGGCATTTGGAGAATGGGTAATTTTTCATTGTGGGGGCTGTTCTGTGCAGTGAAAAATGATTAGCATCTGTGGCTTCTACCCACTAGATTCCAGTAGCACCCCCAGTTGTGACAACCAAAAATGTACCAGACGTTACCAAATATCCCTGTGGGTACAAACCACCCCTTATTGAGAACCACTGCTTTAATGATTCTCAAGAGAGGACACTTCTTTGCTTTTTTGTTTCACTTAGCGATCTGGAAGACATTAAAAATATCACATGCTTTAGCCATTGTTCAGGAGACAGATTTTGGATTCTTCGGTTTTCATGTGATCTCCTCCCGTGGTTAGAATAATCAATCAATAGCTAAATTCTTTCATTGTTAGAGGATGTCAAGGTTGTTTCATTTGCAGGTCTTGAGAAAATAAGCCATGACCATAGACTATGGAGTGGACATGTATGAACATGAGTCCTGAGACCGCCATTTTTTAACGGAGCGATCTTGAAGTTGTCTAGTTGCCTCTGTGGACACAGATCACCTTATCCAACTCTTTGAAGAGTGTATTGCAGGATCAGCTGCAGCAATATATATATCTTTCTCATACAGGGTTGTTTCAGATTTAGCACATGAAAATATAGGGCATTCAGTTAAATTAGAATTTAAGATGAACAACATTTTTTATCGTATCTCCCATACAAATTCAGTGGCCTTAGTCATATGGTGTAAGTGTCCAATGGTAGCTATTATCACTATGAATTTAGAACTAGGGAGAGTCAGTTGAGAAAACCATGTGCTGCTCCTGTGTTTAAAGCAAATGCATATTTAAACCAACCAGAACAAAGAGACATTTAGAATCTTCCTAAAGAGCCAGCTATCAATACTTCAAACCTTTCACAATCTCTAATTTTTATTTTTCTCCTTATTATTCAGAAGCTTTACTAATCAAGTGACATAGTGTACTCCATTTTGCTCCTTTGTTATTGACCATGTAGGGACATACAGTGTCTGGCACAAATAACGCTCCTCCTTTATACAACCACTTTCACTACAAAATCATAAGCATGTAATTCTGAAACCTAACAATATTACACTCAAGGACACCATTGAAATGTTCCAATAAAACTATAAATTATTACACCCACATTATTACCCCCCCAACCATACTTAAGCAAGTGTTACTTCTGCCAGACTCTGTATATATTGATAAATAATCAGGAAACAACCTTCCAAATGTTTTGAATAAAATCAAAGCTCTGATAGGGAGTCAGAAAGGGCTGTGTTCAAATCCCCAATCTGCTGTCCACTAACAGAGTAAGCACGCAAAGGTTTCATAATCTCCCCTATCTCGGCTTCCTCATCAGTTGAATAGTGTCAGCAGCTGTGAGGGTAAAACGAGGTCATGCATTTGAGAAAAACTTTGTAAATAATGCTGTGACTTCATTGCTTTTCCTTCTTTGCTTTTTTTTCATTCATATTTACCCTAGATTAAGAATTTTTTTTATTTTTCACCCCTTTAAGAAGAAATAGTTGAATTGGCACCTTGTTTTGTTTATCGATTTTCAGATAAAAGAACATGGGTTTTGGGGTCAGTCAGATTTGGTTTAAATCTTGTCTCCTTACTACTGGTTAGTTTGAGTCAAGGCATTAAGCTTTTCTGAGCTGGTTTCATTCTTTGATGAAGTCCACAAAATATTCATTTGCTACAAGAATTAAATAGGTAATATATATATGAAGATTCTTTGTAAACTGTAAAGCAATACAAAAATGTTGGCCAGATATATTACTTCTTGTCAAAAGAGAATAAATTGTATCTCTGCCTCCACAGAATCACATCATTCAGTTAAGTTTTGATTTGAATGTAAGCTGGGAAGCACACCAGGAGCAGAAACTTGTAGCTGCCTGTGTAATATTCATTTTTCCCCTCTGTTTTACAAGCAAACACCTGACTTCATTCAGTGTGGCAACACGCACAGCTAAACAATGACATATCTCACATATCTCAGCCCACTTTGCAGATACAAGTGGCCAATGATATATATATATAAAATCAAGGCTAGAAGGGGCAGGCAGATCTTCCTAGAAGGTTCTGGGGCTGACTCAGCTGAGAGATGTGAGAATCTGTGTGTCTCCTTCCTCCTTTCCACCACCTGGAATGTGGACGGCATGGTTAGAGCCGTGGCTGACAACTTAGGATCATAGAGTAAAGTTGATATGCAAGCTATACACTAAAAATGTAAGAGAGAGAGAGAGAGAGACAGAGATTAAGCTTTCGAAGACCTTGGAATTATCATTACCCACCCAAATTAGTACTTTTTGTATTGCTTATCTAAGTAAACAAACACAATTTATACCTTGCTAAACCTTCTGGATGTTTTTATTGTTGGTGTTGTTATAAGAAGCCAAACTTATTCTTAGGAAATACAGTAAGAAAAGCAAAATATTGTATGTGCATTTCCTTAATTTCAAACAAGTTTAATCCAAAAGAGCTGAGAACTTTTGTTCACACAAAAAACCTGAACATAGATGCTTATAACAGCTTTATTTATAGTTGCCCAAACCTGGAAGCAACCAAGATGTCCTCAGTATGTGAATGAATAAGTAATCTGTGGTCTAATCTTGACAATGGGATATCATTTGGCACCAAAAAGTAATGAGCTATCAAGCCAAGAAAAGACATAGGAGATGAAATGCATAATACTAAGAGAAAAATGCCTACCTGAAAAAGCTACATACTGTATGAAACCAACCACGTGACATTCCGGAAAAGGCAAAAGCATGGGGACAATGAAAAGATCAGTGGTTGTCAGGAGTCAGAGGAAAGGGAGGGATGAATATAAGGAGTACAGAGGAGTTTAAGGACAGTGAAACTGCTCTGCATGATACTATAAGGGTGGATAAGGTCATTATACACTTGTCCAGATCCATAGAATGCACAACACTAATAGTGAACCCTGACATAAACTATGGACTCTGGGTGACGATGTGTCCATGTTGGTTCATTGGCAGCGGGGGTGGGGGGATGTTGATAATGCAGGAACCTATTTATGTGTGGGGGCAGGAGACACAGAAGAAAACTCTCTATCTTCCCTCAATTTGGCTGCAAACCTCAAATTGCTCTAAAAATATTAAGTTTTAGTTGAAAACTATCTTAAGCAAAGAACCTAGAAAGAAACACTTCACTTCTTCAATGCAGATGTTACAAACCTAATCTACACTTGACTCCATAAGCATCATGTAATTATTTCCATCCTTTCATTCATATTTGTTTCTCATCTCTCAGTAACAACGGTTCTATTGCGTGTAAATGCCGGGGCCATAACGGAATCTGTTGCTTATAGAATCTGTTCTCCCCCCCAGCATTATTATGTGCATAATAATGAATGTGTAGCAATACTTCATGTTAGGACTGTGGTATTGCAGCCTCCCTGTAAGTTGTGGTTCCCTGTGCTTTCTGGGAACAACTGTGTCAGTGTTCAAAGAACCCTTCTTCAGCTTTGGGTGGTTGATGCAAAGCTAATCATCAAGAATTTGTGTCTAATAAAATTTTCGCATTGTATGTGAGTAGAATATTATTTCATATATTCAAAGTTTGAATTGTTCTCACAGTTTTATAGAAGATTATTATCATAATTGTGTGTGTTATCATCAATATCTCTCATTTCCTATTGTTAGCTTATTGACAAGCATTCATTAATCCAAAAATATCCTTTCCATGCTCTTGTATAATCATGGTAGCATTTAGCAGTCAGCCTTAAAAATTTTCAAAACATTAGGAACTAGCCAAAATTAGACCAATTACTTATTAAAAATTTAATTGTTATCTTTTGTTTTTCTACCTCTTCCAGGAATTATTTCACTGTCCCATCATTAGGTAAAGCAGAGAATAATGCATTAACTATAGCATGAAACTCTTTAATCATAGTTATTATAAAATAGCAATGTCCATAGAGTATCTAACTACAGCACAGGCCCTGTGCTAAGTCTTTGCAAATGTAAATACAATTAACTGTCCTCAGCACAACTCTACTGATTTGTTTAAATGCCCTCCATTTTACAAAAGAAATTAAAACTTCAAGATTTAAATAGCTTTTCATGATTACAAAGTGAGTAAGTTGTACGAACGTAGAGAGAGGGGCATGGGACAGGGTGAACGTCAGAACACCAATTCAGGCCCAATTCCAAAACCCATATATAGTCTTTCTGTTCAAATCCACAACCTCTGTTACCCTAATTTCATGGTGCATGATGTAAAAAAAAGCAAAAGGATTTTTTGGCCTCAGCTTCCTCCCCACAAAATCCTAGTCATACTTCTTAGTCACAGAGGAAGGTGCCCAGAGGAAACCATGGCTAGACAACCTCAGATGCAGGAATGTGACGTTGTTTTCTCATGAAGGCGGTTGTGGCCCAGGAGAAAGGGGAGTGTGCGCTGCAAGTGGGGGCATCTTCAGATCCCTGGATGAGGAAGCCACTCTCTGAACTTGGATAAGATACTGTCCTTTACTGAATCTTTGTTGACTGTGTGATCGCTTGTATTTACAAAATCCATTGAATTCACACTCCGGACATGGGAGAAACTTCCAGATGAAACAATCTAGAGAGGAGAGACCTTGAGTCCTTTGCATGGTTTTCAATTTATAGGAAGTGTTCCTTTTCTTTCCAAATAATGCTTTGGAGAGTGTTGCAGGAGTAAATTCTAAACCTAAGGCAAATATATATATAAAATATGTATTTATATTTATATACTATATAAATATAAATATATAAACATATATATGATATATTATCTTACATGGCATATATTAAATATAGAAGTATATATCAATATAATATATAAGAAATATATAGGGAAATATATAGAAATATGTATATTTATATTTATGTACATAGAAATATATATTTCTCTTGTATTTTTTAAAGATTCTTATTTATTTATTTTTTTTAAAGATTTTATTTATTTATTTTCAGAGAGAGAGGAGAAGGGAGGGGAGAAAGAGCAATGTATGGTTGCCTCTCACATGGCCCTCATTGGGGACCTGGCCCGCAACCCAGGCATGTGCCCCGACTGAGAATCGAACCGGGACCCTCTGGTTCCCAGCCTGCTCTCAATCCACTGAGCTACACCAGCCAGGCTATTTATTTATTTTTAGGGAGAGGGGAAGGGAGGGAGAAAGATAGGGAGAGAAACAGCAATGTATGGTTGCCTCTCACATGGCCCTCACTGGGGACCTGGCCTGCAACCCAGGCATGTGCCCTGACTGGGAATCGAACCGGGACCTTTTGGTTCCCAGCCCGCGCTCGATCCACTGAGCTACACCAGCCAGGCTGTATTTTTATAATGCATAAGAAGAAACAAGATGCCATCATGTGTACTATCCTCGCAACAACTACTGTAACTAGCAGTATCATTAGTGTGCTGATGCTACGGTACAGAAGTTAATCCACTAAGAGAATGAGTGACTTCTTTAAATTATAGACCCAGAAATCAAGAAATGCAAACTTACTCCTGCTTTTGGGACCAATGATTCATTATTATACTCAGGGTGAGTACTTGTGAGCGGCAGTTCTCAATGGGCCAGCATTTTCCATTTTTTTAAGACTGCAGGGATCTCTGACTTCAGGAATTGGACCAACCTGAAGTTCTCTCTCTCTCTTTCTCCCTCCCTCCCTCTCTCCATGCATGTATATATACCATCATTTGTAGCGGTGTGCATTTTTATTTTCTTCATCTATTCATGTGATTTTCGCATTTATTCTGCTCACAGAGCACCTCCTCATGGTGACACACTGCGTTAGGTGCTGCAGATATCAGGACAGATAAGACATGTCCATCTGCTCCACCTCCCTCATAGAACTCACAGTTCAGAGGGGATTCAAATGGGTACCAAAAACTCACAACAAAGGAAATACTCATTTGATACTAATAGTACAGGCACAATGGAGTGGGAGCTTAGGCGAGGAACTGATGCCCCCAATCTTCCTCTTGAAGTTAGCAGAATCACAGACAGAAAAGGATAACAAAGGGGCAGTCTTACCAGCCAAGTCGTTTTTGAGAAGTTCCCCAAATAGCTGTTCCTGTCCTGTTATCACAGGGCCTGAAACAACACCATCTGTTGAAAATCACTTAAGAAAGGACTTCTGAGGACCTCCCAGAATAGAATAATAATGGTTAGTTTGGACCCTGCAGATATTCTTGCTTTAGCTGTGGGGAGGAAAAAAAATCCAAAATCTTAGCAGCTTCTTCGTTGGAGGCCCATGACTGGATGCTCTTTCTGGAGCCCGTTAGTTCTCTGGACTATGTAGGTAGGGAAAGAAAATTTTGACCAATTGAATGTTAAATAATGAAATTCACATAACTGAACTGTGCAAACCTTACCAGCATAAACTCCTTTTTAGCGCCCTCAATGAATGGACACACCCAAGGTCACCAAAGATGTATAGGTTCTTGCCTCTGCTCTCAAGACCCTACCTTTGCCCTCCATGTGCTCTTGCATACACCCTGTGCCACATTTGCCCACCCCGTCAGCCCTGCTGTGAGAGCAGCCTAAGGGCCCCTCGTCTCTGAGGCCTTTCCCATCGTCCCAGAATCCACCTTTTCCCTCTCTCTCTCACTTTATATCACTCATTTGTCAATGACCATTTTAAATTATACCATAATTTATTTTGTTCAGAAATGATTGGCTACCTCAACCATAATTCTGTGTGCTTTCAAGGCAAGGGTCTACCTTCAAGAACTGGACATGAAAGGAAGACCATTTGCCTTTCTTCACGTGACACATACTCAGCAAGTAGTTTACTCATCTGAATGAAAGAATAATGAAGCACAATGTTCGCATTCTGGGCAGAGCTGTTCTAAGATCATACTTTAAGCAGTCCAAGCCATGTTGTACCGAACATATTAAAATTTACGCACATCTCAATTAAATATTGTGTATATATACATATTTATACATGGATATCCCTACATATACACATATATATGCCTATATATGTATGTATGTATGTACATATGAATTGAGATCTATGTCACTTAGGTAACGTAATATTCAGTTCACAGATATTTAATTGACTGTATTGATTTCAATCTTTCGGTCTCCTTCTTTAGTTTAGAACCAATACTTCTTTGGGGACATCATTTTCATGGGATATCGACCACATTATGGGCTGTACGCCCTGGGCCTCGAGTGTCTAAGGGACTAAGTAGATGTTTGTCAGGTGCTGGGTGGGCACAGAGGTGACTCGTGACAATCATTCCTGGTTTTGCCCCCGCACGCCAGCCTCCTGGAGAGAACCTCTTGAGGGAATGTTGGTTGTGTCGACACAGACATCAGGTTTCATCCCCCCCTGCTGTTTCCACTTGTCCTGATTTTTCCTAGCGTCCTCTTTTGCTCTGAGATCTTCCAGGATTTTTCACACCACTTAGGAGATGTGGAGATGGAAATTTTGAGTAAAATGTGTTCACGCATTTTCATGTTATGCAAGAATAAAAACAAAAAAGCCTCAAACTCAATTTGGGATGGAGTGGGATGGGGTGGAGTGGAGCCCATGCACGAAAAAACTCCAAACTGCTAAATTGCAAAAAGCAAAACTTTCCTGGACTTTAATTTTTGGTGTGGGAGATTTTCTGGAGGGATTTTGGAAAAAGTGACGGAATTTTAGAGCAAATGAGAACCTTTGCCACCCACCCTTGCTCACACGGACTTGGAGTGGTAGACCCAGGCCATGCTATGCTGACAGGTGAAGGAAGTTACTGGGACTGGAAGTCACTGCTAGTGGTTTCCTAGGGTGACATCAAACGACTTTAGGGATTTCATTGCCAAGCTTTCCGCTGCGAGCACCCCATCCTCTTCAAGACCCCATACCTTCTGTAACTCTTTCTCTAGTGTACATTTTGATTTTTGTTCACAGTAATATTCCAGACTTGATTAAACTTCCAAGACACAATCATAATAACAGAGGCTGAGTATTTGTGAGCAGTGGTTCTCAATAAAAATTTGGGGGAAAAGAACCTTTTAATGTTCAGCTCACAGAAGACAGTTCAGAATGGCCTTGAGACAGTCACTAAGCCTCACATATAAATTAGATGCGGGTTGAGTGACATGGAAATCTCCCTCAGAACACCCCATCTTCTTTCACATCTGCTGGCGGATGATGTTTAGGAAATGGTCTTGTGCTTGCACTCATTCCCCTCTCATACTCGTTTTTGTTCCTTTGCACATCCATTCCACTTTTCATCGAATGTCTCCTGTGTCAAACAATAAGAAGAAACGAAAGCTGAAAATATGCCCGTAGGGTCTCTTATTCAGTCACGTTGGGGAATCCACGTAAATATCCATGAAAGTGTGAATGGTCCTAAAACAGTAAGAAATGTTACGAGATCAGGTTGAGGAGAAGTGAGAGGGGGTGCTGGTGGGACAATGAGAAACTTCTTTGCAGAGATCAGAGAGCCCTCCAGGCCAGCCGGACCAGACCGGTCTCCTGGAGCTGAGAGAAGGGAGAAACGGGCTGGTTCTTGAAGGAGCAGCATTTGCTCCATAAGCTCAAGTCACTTCAGTTCTTTGAGCCTCTGTTTCTCATTTGCAGAGAAAACAGACTGTGTAGAAATAGGGAAGATTAATGGAAGAGTGTGTGTTAAGTAACTAGTGCAAGTGCCTGCTATAAAGTATGGGCACACTAATTAGCAGGGTTATTATTTTCATTTTAACTGGAGCAAACGATGAATAAAAGGTATCTATGTATATATCAGAATGTTCTTAAATTATTTTTATATCATCTACATATTAAGAACACCGACTCTCACCTACTCTCTTGCTCCATTCATATGGCCATATGGCCAGTTGAGAGCTGAGTCTAACTGGTCTGTCCACGTCCGTGCTGGAATTCCAGGGAAGCAAAGGACTGCACACACGCACTGCTGACATCTGTGTGATATCCGTCCATCTCCATATTGTGTTACCAAGAAAGTGGCTGCTATTAAAGTTATGTTGAAGTGTGTTGCTTGAAAATGACTTCAGTTCTCTGGTGGGAGGCACTAGAAAAATAGATCTCACACAACTTGACCTTCTGAAAGATAATGGTATTTTTCTTCTTATCCTGCTAATAAAGAAGTGGTTGAAGGTATAAAAAGGCTGTGACACTTCTAATGTGAAACAGGTAGCAAACCTCACTGAAAGGCATCAGAGAGAGAGAGAGAGAAAGGGGGAGAGAGAGAGGGAGAGAGAGAGAGAGGTGACTGAACATGTTTTTAATTAGCAGCTGCAGCAGGGGAGAGATCTTAACTGCTGGAACTGGACATTCTGAGACGTGGTCAGGGGAAAGAAATCAGGTTTCCTCTGTGCCTGAGGGCAAAACATTGGCAGTCCCTTAGAGAAGCTGAGTGCAGGCTCAGGTTTTTGAAATCCAAGGCAACGTTGGCTTGGAGTTTATCTAGATCAGAGGTGAAAGGTTGGGGTTACTGTGGAATCTGTTATTTGAAATTTTCAGCGCATTGGCAATTCGGAGTGATGGTTCATTCAGTGCTCCAGAGGAAAGTATCCAGAATGATTACGACATATCCAATCGTCCAAACAATAAGCAAACCCCAACAGCTTGGTGACAACTCTAGGGGAGGCTGGAATCTGACATTTGCATTTGCTAAGTCTGTCCAGCTCCCCTCTTTTCTTCCTTCTTCCCTCCTTTTCTCCTCCCTCTCCTCCTCCTTTCCTTGTTCTTGACATTTTTATACTGTTATGATATATATTCAAAGGTGCATAAAATATATATGCAAAATTTAGTGAATGATTACATTCATAAAGTCTTGTGCAAACAGCACCCAGGTCAAGAAATAGAGCAGTTATGGAATTCCAGAAGCTTTGCCTCTGCCTCTCCCCAATCACGACCTCCTTCTCATCTGGGGTAACCACTGTGTTAACTATAACCATAATCACTTCCTTGTTTTCCTGAGCAGCTTTAATAACTTTAATGACCTGTTCATTTTTCAACATCGTATTTGGAGATGTATCTATGTCTTTGCATGTAGCTGATGTTCATTTATTTTATTTTTTGCGTAGAATCTCCTAGTATGAATAGACCACAATTCATTTAAATTATTGTATATTGATGTACAATTTAGAAGATAATCTCAAAATACTTCCCAACAGATTGTACCAGTTTACTCTCCAATGATCAATGAATGGAAGTTCTCATTCTACCACATCTTGCCAATGTCAATATTGTTCAACTCTTTAAATTTTTGACATTCTCTTTTGTATCATGGTTTCAATGTTCATTTTCTGATTACCATCGAGGTTGAACACATTTTCATAAGCTTATTGCCAGTTTGGAAAGATCAGTTCATATCTTTTGACCATTTTTTAAAATGAGGTTGTCTGTTCTTTTCTTGAGAACTTATGTAATTATTTATATATTCTGTTGGACAGTTGGATGCGCTATAGATATCTTTTCTATTCCATGGCTGTGTTGTCTTTTAAACTAGTATATCTTTGATACATCAAAGTTGTTATTTTTAATATAGTTAAATTATTACTCTTTTCTTTCATTACTAATATAAATTTTTTGTCTTCTTTATTCTAAGGCCCTGAAGGTATTCTTTTATGTAATCTGAAGTATTAACATAGTTTTATATCTCTTATGTTGATCTTTAAACAACATGCAATATTTTTGTATATAAAGCGAGGTGGATACTTCATTTTTCATCTGTTTGGTCAATTATTTCGATATTATTTATTGAAAAGACCGTACTTACATAACCAAATAAATTTATATTTCTGTAGTAATTCAAGAGTTGAGCCCTGGCTGGCATGGCTTAGTGAATGAGCACAGGCCTGCAAACCAAGGGGTTGCCGGTTTGGTTCCCAGTCTAAGGCACATGCCTGGGTTGCGGGCCAGGTCCCCCGTGTGGGGCATGTGAAAGGCAGCCACACATTGATTTTTCCCTCTCTTTCTCCTTCCCTTCCCCTCTCTCTAAAAATAAATAAATAAAATCTAAAAAAAAAAGAGTTGATTTGTACATAATTCTGTTTCTGAGTTGTATTGACTTACTGGTTCCCCCGCCCCAATATCACATGTCTTAATTACTGTAGCTTCGCAAAAATATTGATCTCCTTTAAAGCAAATACCCTTAATCTATTCTTTTTCTACATGTCTTTTTACTGTTATCCTTTTGCTTTTCCACATACATTTAGAAATGGTTTGTCCATTTACACACACCAAAGCTAAAAGAGGGGCGTACACATCCCTCTTTTAGGATTTTGTTTGACAGTACATTGAATCTATAAAACTTTTGGTGAGAATTGACATCTTTTTTTTTTAAATTACTTTATTGTTGTTCAATTACAGTTGTCTGCATCCTCTCCCCTCCCCTCCCCCACTCCCTCCAACCCCACCTCCCTTCCCTGCCTCCCTCCTCCCCCTTGATTCTGTCCATGTGTCCTCAATAGTGGTTCCTGAAAACATTCTCCCCATTGTCCCTTCCCCCCTCCCCCCCTGGCTATTGTTAGATTGTTCTTAATTTCAATGTCTCTGGTTATGTTTTGCTTGCTTTTTGCTTTTGTTGATTATGTTCCAGTTAAAGGTGAGATCATATGGTATTTGTCCCTCACTGCCTGGCTTACTTCACTTAGCAGAATGCTCTCCAGTTGCATCCATGCTGTTGCAAAGGGTATCAGCTCCTTCTTCCTTTCTGCTGCATAGAATTCCATTGTGTAAATGTACCATAGTTTCTTGATCCACTCATTTGTAGATGGGCAGTTAGGTTGTTTCCAGCACTTGGCTACTGTGAATTGTGCTGTTAATTGACATCTTTAAAATGTTGTCTTCCAAATATCATTAACACAGTCTAAATTTCTAATTGCTTAAGTCTTCTGCAATAACTCTTACCTAAGTTGTATAATTATTTCCATAAAAGTATTATACAACTTTTGCAAGATTTATTTCCAGATATTTATTATTTTATGATGCTATTATCATTATATAATTTAAATTTTTCATTTTCTAATTGATTGCGCATATATGAAATATATACTACAGGTAGATTCTTATATTTGATCTCTGCAACTTTTCTTCATTGTGTAATTTATTTGAAGATTCTTTTGGATTCCCTCATATACAATTATTTCACTAGCAAATAATGACAGTTTTGTGTCTTTTGTCTAATGTTTAATATTTAATAACGCATGTCTTTCTATTGCTTTGTCATACTGTTTATGACATTGAGCACAATGTTAAAAATAATGGTAATCGCCCGGCTGGTGTAGCTCAGTGGATTGAGCGCAGGCTGGGAACCAGAGGGTCCCGGTTCGATTCCCAGTTGGGGCACATGCTTGGGTTGCAGGCCAGGTCCCCAGTGAGGGCCATGTGAGAGGCAACCATACATTGCTCTTTCTCTCTCCCTTCTCCTCTCTCTGAAAATAAATAAAAAAAAATCTTAAAAAAAAAAAAAATAATGGTAATAGCAGCCATACTTGTCTTGGTAAGAACCACAGAGAAGATAATATTCAGAAACAAACATTAATTATAATATTTGTAACAAGGTTTTTACTAGTATAATTTTTTACTACTAAGATTTTTTAATAATAAATTGTTCTTGATGAATTATATTCAATGTTTGGTTTGTTTGTGTGCTTAAAAAATTTCTTTTGAGTTGCATGGCTTTATCTATTACTGAGGAGGGGTGTTCAAGTCTTCCTCTAAAATTGTGAATTTACTTATTCTGGTAATTTTATCAATTTTAGCAAAATATATTTCAAGGCTATATTATTGAAAACTTAACAAGTTTAGAATTGCTATATTTTTCAGGAAGTAAAAAATTTCTCATTATGAAGTAATTCAATTTATATTTTATATGCTTTGCCTTATAGTTTACTTTGTACAATATTAGTGTGGCTGCACCAGTCACTACTTCTTTTCTTTCTTTTTACTTTGTCATTTGTATCCTATGGTTTACACATTTCTCTTGTAAGTAGCTGGCATGGGGATAGCTTCCTATTATCTAATAATCTTTATTATTTAATAAGAACATTTATTGCATTCCAATATCGTATTATATATGCTTATTTGTCTTAAGATGATATTTTGTTTAGACCAGGTTTAGGTTGACAATAAAACTGAGTGGAAGGCACAGAGATTTCCCACGTGCCCTCGGTCCCACACACGCACAGCCTCTCTGTTACCAGCATCACTTGCCAGGTCGCTACAGTTTTCACTGAGGACAAACCTACATTGATACGTAATCACCCAAGTCCATTGTTTTCCTTACGGTTCACTCTTGGTGCCTACACTCCCTGGCTTGGGAAGAAAGTATAATGACATATACCCATCACTATAATATCATACCGGTATTTCTGCTGCCATAAAAATCCTCTGCGCTCTGCCAGCCCCTCTCTCCCACCTACCCCTGGCGCCCACAGACCTTTTCATCGTCTCTGCCACTTCAGCAAGGCTTTTCTGTTATAATTTGGTTTCTACCTTCCATCTAATTTTGGCTTATCCCCCTGTCATAATTTTTATGGGAGGACTTGTGATTTTTTAAAATAATTTTCCTCTTTTACTTCTCCTAAACATATACTGTTTCTAAGATTTTAGTGATTACCATCAAAATTACTGCATAAATACAGGACTTGTAAAAGTCTGAAATCGTCACTATTTTTACGGACTTTCCACAAAATGCATGGTCGTTCGATCCCATCGACTCCAGTGACCCGCTTTATAACTCGTGTTTATTTTTGTCTTGTAAACTCCACAGACATTAGTGCAATTTTTATACAGACACTGTTTGTTTAAATATATTCACATATTTCCACTTTCTCTGTTTTTCATTCCAGCTTACATCTGAGACTTTCCAAATAGCATTGGTTTCTTTTTTCCTATAATAACATTTTTTTTCAGAATTTCCTTTAGTAAGGGTCACCTGGTGTGAAATCTATGTTTTAATTTGCCTGAAATGCTTTCATTTTTCCCTCATTCCAGAGAGATGTTTTCCCACACCCTACCCCCCGCTGCCTTGAACACACACGAGTGAAGACGCTGTTCTCCCAGTTGCATTGTTGCTGCTCCGATGTCAGTGGTCCGCCATTCGTTCAAACATAAGCCTTCCCCTCTCCCTGCGGTTTCTTACCTCTTGGTTTGTGCTGTTTGGCAGTTTTTCTACACTGTATTTAGGTTGGATTTTCTGTAATTTATCCTATTTTTGATTCATTGAGTTTCTCGTGTCAGTCCTAGAACGTTCTATGCTGGCGTACATTTCTTTTGGATGTCCCGTATGTACTCTTCTTCTGGAAGTCCGATTGGAAGTAGGTCACTGAATCCTCTGCATCTCGTCATTTCTCTAGCACATTTTGCGTCTCTTTGCTCTTTGGGTTCCAGCCTGGGTCATTTTTTCTGAATCTGTCTTACAATTTATTAATTATCCTTTCAGCCATTTCAAATATGTTGTTAAACCTGATCATTGAGGTTTTTTTTTCATTTACAACATTGTCTCCTTACTTCTAGATTTATATTTTTGTGTTAAATCTGTTGTTTTTGACTTCCTGTTCTATAAATATTTTCAAGATTTTCTTTTTCTGCTCCTTACGCAGGGGTCATTGTCTCTTTGACATTTTTGAGCGTGAGCTGTTTGGTTTACCTGTGGGCCCTCCTCAAGGCTGGGGTGATGGTGCATTCCTCCAGAGAGCACTGACATTGGCTTTGGCAACTTTAACCTACGTGGTCTGAAGAGTTTTTGACAAAGTGAATGCAAATTCACATTGCCGGCGTGTGCTAGACACAATGTGCAGTTTTGCGTTCTCAGAGACTCACTTTCTCAGCACCGAGGCAGCTTTCTCTGTGGCGCCTTCGCAGAGGACACAGGTTTATTTTGAGGCATCAGGCAAAACAGGTTTATTTCTGCTTGCATTCCAGGTTTACAGACTTGTGTGGCCTACCAGGCTCTCCTCTTGCGAAAGCTTGGACTATGCCTTGGGTCCTCTGTGTTTCTATTTGGTTTTCCCAGTATCCTCAGGGACAGCAGAGCTGTGGGATCCCCTTCCCTCCTGGGTTCTGATTGACATGGATTTCAACTGCTAACCTCTTACTATGTTGTCATTTCTTTTGTGTCTGTAATATAAAAATGTATTTTATGTAGTATTTTAGGTATTTTCAAAGGAGAATACATTTAAATAACCTACTACTTAGTCTGTCGTTTTCTTATTTCTTGACATCTGGGCCATGTCAGAGTGACCTCAGTGTGTGGCTTTGGTGACATGCTGGGCCTGGGAGGGAAGCATGGCTGTTTTATTCAAATCCCATGGTTTCTATCAGTTAGGATCAGAAAGTGGTTCATTCCTTTGATTTTTAAGATAAGTCTTATAATTTCTTTTCTGATAATAAAAACAGTATGAATTTATATTTGATAACATATTAAAAAACAAGATAAAAATATAATAAAATTGTTAAACACCAGACACAATCACTGCTTTGCTGTTACTATATGTTTTGGCATTTTATATATACATGTGTGAAAGTGAATACATGTAAACTGTGTACATGTATGTGTTTTTAATCTTTATATTTATAGTATTAGCACTAATTATACCTCCACATCTATTTCTTCCTGATTTAGATATATATTGAATATTAGGCACCATCAGTCTACCATGGCTCATTTAACCCTCCTCCTATTTCTGTTTTTTTAAATTTCTTAGAATAATAAAACTTAAATATCTTAGTACATAAATCTTTGCTTCCAGTTATTATTTTCTTCTGAAAATGTTTTAGAAGAAGGATGGTTAAGAAATTTTTGAGATATTTGGAGGCTTTTGATATATTTTGGCATATTAACACTTCTTCCAAAGCTAAATGATCATGTTTTATGATATGAAAATAATAACATTTTAATCACACAGACGTGAGGCTGTAGGGATTAAATGTGACAACTTACATAAAAGCTGGGCACTCCCTTGGTCCCTCTCACCAATCATTCACCCCTCACCCTCGCTAAGTATTTAAATATTAAAATGATTTATTTAAATCATTAATTTATAAATTCTTCCTTTCTATAGCTCAGAGCACGATCTTTAGCTTGAAATTAAATGATATTTGATTCCTTTAGAATTCTCAACACCAGAAAGACTGCATTACCGACTGCAAAGCATGATGGAGGAGGCTAGGCAACCCGGGCTCCCAGTCTCAGCCCCATCGTGACCCGCTGGACAATGGGCACAAGTCGTTCCATCCCGTCATCTGTTCTGGGGGAGGACGGAACCCTTGTCCCGGCGGCTCCGTGGCGCTGTGGGAGTCAGGCTCCCTCCG
This sequence comes from Micronycteris hirsuta, assembly GCA_004026765.1. Lineage (NCBI taxonomy): Eukaryota > Metazoa > Chordata > Mammalia > Chiroptera > Phyllostomidae > Micronycteris > Micronycteris hirsuta. The sequence goes on from PVJI01000409.1 coordinate 116,692, forward strand.
GCTGAGAACGTGCTGTCCGCGCACCCGGACAGGCTGCGCATGGGTGAGGGGCTGTCCACGGGAGCCTGCCTCTGCACTTCTGGGAACACGTTTCTGGGCTGTTTTCCCAGCGGCCTTTTCCTTGGTTTGGTGATTGTGACCAGAGCCTTTGAGGGCTGAGAAGCTCTGTTAGCACATGAATGAGAGAAGATGAGAGAGAAATAATAATATTTCTTTCTCCATAGGGAACTTCCAGCATCTCCGAGGAAACAGAATTTCTTTTGATCACAAGAGAGCCGCAAAGGATATTAACCATGGCATGTCCACCAATGAGAGGGGACAAGGAGCCTTGCTTGATCAAGGAGAATGGGCTGGAGGTACCTGGATGTGCTTGTGTGTGGTTCACTGGTGGCACCAGCCTCGAGAAAAGCACCAGATCTTCCGTCTTCCACAGGCTGCTTCGTGACTCCCTACATCTTCCCAGAGGTAAGGGGAGAACAGACAAGTCTGGAAGCTGTAAAACGAAGCAGTTATCAGGGACCCTTACCTAGTCCAGTACCTACAGGACCAGGCAGATCAATGTGCATGTGTCCGGCAAACGGGAGAGCACATATTGTCCACAGGGGAATAGTCACTGCTCAGCTGCCGCCCTGGCAGCCATACTGGATATTGAGAAAGCATGTGTCATGTGCATGCACTTAGCAGTGGGGGTGGGCTTGAGCTATTAACACATATATGGACACGGGGAACCAGCCACAGCTGTGAAGAGTAGTCACACACACCCGTGACTGTCTGCACTGGATCCCGCTAGTAGCTGCCTCCGTCTATACGTGCTGCCACAGTGCCACCAAGAGTTAATGTGCTCCCCAGGCCTAAATATGTCTCCCTCTGGGTGTTTGAGGGCAAACCTGTAGAAATAATGCTTCTCAGAGCCAAACATATGCCTCTGTTTCCAAGGGACTCCCCAGGCCAACCCTGATAGGGCCAAACAAAATACGCCTGAGAGAGAGCAGGATGAGACCTGTGACTGCCAGTTTGAGTCTTTGCTTCTTCAGGAAAGGAAGTCTGTTCAAAATCAGTTTCTAAGGCAATGCTCACTCTTATCATAATCATTTTGCTCCCTTTCTTTCCTCTTTTCCTTTCATGTCCCTTCTTCTGTTCCTCCTCCTCCTCTGCAGAAAACAAACACATCCTTCCTTCCTCATGTCCCCTAATCCTGAATCCATAGCCACACCCCCAATAGCCTACTCTCAACTACATAGATGGAAAAGCAGAAGCTGCTACTCTTAGAGGAGGTGGGATAGGCTATTTTAGTTTTTTTAGCATAGGACAGAAAGGACAAAGTGAGAAATGATTTGCTCTGGGTGACAAAGTGTCAAAGTCTCTCATATACTTCAGTACTTCAGAGATGATAGTCAAAGTCTTTTCACCTTTGTCTTTGGACCTTTCACTCTGAAGAGATGGGAGCTGACAGCTATCTTGGGGCCACAGAGGACTGCTTGGCCACAGGACTTTTGCCATTTCCTGAAAGAAGGGGAGAGAATCATCCCCATGACCCCCGTGCAGAGGTGGCCAAAAGTAAACAGCACCAAGGTGCTTGCTGACACGGGCCTCCGGGTTCTTGGAGGGCTGTTAGAACGGTGGGCAGCACCGGCGCTCCCAGCCAGCCTTCGGGACACTGGGGGGTGGCAGGTCAAAATGTCATCTCCGACGTCACCCTCCAACCATTGAAGAAAGGTCTCTGGTTAGTGCCAAAGAGAGTCCCACGTAGCCTTGTGGAAGTAGCATGACTGAAGCATAAACACACCTCCTTCTCCCAGACGCTTGGGGCTCTGTTTACAGATTAAATCTCAGGATGTGTATATTCGATGTTCTTACTCCAGGATATTAATGGTCAGATGAACTTGTCTGGTGATGGCTCCGTCACATTAATGTCTGATGGACGGCTCCGATGTGAAGGGGGCACGGGACGTGCTGAGGACTCTGCGTGTGTGTGTCGGAGGCAGCAAGGCTGGAATGTGAGCTTGTTTAGAGGGAACCCAAATGGAGTCCATTTAACCCTGCAGGGGTCGAGTCATCTTAAATACCACCGCCCCAGAAGGCCGGGTCTTGATGAATAAAATGAAATGGGCAAAATATTTACTTTGTGATTCGCAATCTGACTAATGGAGTCCAGGAGCATTTCTAGGAAGTTTTATGGGTTTTTAAGCTTTATTTCAAAATCTATAGTCAGCTCAGAGGTCAATGGGTGGCAGGGCAGGTATCTCAAACCTCTTTAAATCTTGGAGAGAGAATTCCCGCAGCAGGTGACAGGCGTGGCGAGGCTAGCGAGTGATCTCTTGGATTTATTGACCAGTTAGTGAGCATCCACATGTGTCCACTTCTCAGCTAGGCAATGATCGGGAGGAACGCGTTTTTGAAGCCAGAGGTTGTGCAGTCTGATTGGGAGGCAAGACCAACTCGCAGAAAACCAATACAGAGCCAAGTGGCACCATTAAACCTACTATTAGGGGATGTGGTAGAAGATACAGCCAGGCATTAAAGAACCCAGTAAGATTTCCCAATGTTCTCCTCCAAAAGCGAGTGCCCTGGAGGCTTCAGGACAGGAGACCGAGGTGACCCCACTGGAAAACATGACAAGAGAGCCATCGTACAGTGTTTGAAAGCACTTGGTGTCCTTTCAACACGAGCTAGTGTGCGTGATGCTAGAAACGATGGGAAAAAGAGGTTGGGGCAGTGAGTTCTCTCTCCGCCCTGTCTCTGCTAGCTGGTGCCCCCCTTTTGTCTTCCCTCTGCTCTCCACAACCAGAAGCCACAGAGCTGAGGAAAGGAGGACAGCTCTGGGCCTCCCTGTGACTTCTGCGACCCGAGTCACACTTGTATGTCAATGAACCTCCTTTCCCAGGGCCGTGGTGAGGACACGCAGATGCTCTCTGTCTCACTCAGGGCCCTCCAGAGTCCAAAAGCCAACCCACTCGAAGCCCTAGAACTGGCAAAAAAAAAGGAAAACCAGTTCTGATAAAATGATTTATTTTAAGTTTAACACAAAATGTTATAAAGAACAACTGTCATTTTTTTCCCTGGATTTTGCTTTATAATAACTAGTTGAAAGCAAACATCAGATATATGTGTATATTTATACAATTCTAGTCATTTCCAGAATATTTAACTAAACATAGAATTGCTTTAGAAAGATGAAGAGTATTATATTTTTTTTTTTATGAGAGTGAGTGTCTTTGTGTCATGGACATATAAGAAAATGTCAAAACGATTTCAGCTCTTTAAAAACCCATTCCAATAGAAGTGGTGCCCATCAGAGTAGAGGCACCGGCTTCTTGCCCATTTCGGTGGCCACGGATTCAGCCAACACTTACTGAGTGTGCCTGTGTGCCAGACACCCTGTCAGGGAGGCAACTCAGAGGTGGTCACTGCACCTTCAAACCACCCGCTCTTCAAGAGGCTGTGACTGGGCAGTGCTCCGTACGGCCATCTCTTGCGCAGGACAAAGAGTTCCTCAGGAAACACGACCCAGCATCTTCCATTCCTTGCTTTCATGACTCATGCTAAAAACGTCCAGGCTGGATTGAGCTTGGGGGAAAAAAAATAAAGAAAAGGAAAAGAAAGAAAAATGAGAAGTAAATACATTGGACAATAAATTTGAGATCATAAACCTTGGGATTCTTTTTATAATACCACGTACTTCAAAATCAGGCAGTATTTTTCATGCGACATGGATTTAAAGGTAGCTCAAGGAAAACATGGGATTAACTGTAAGTAGTGAGATCGGGAACGTGAGCCAAGCTTCCAAATAAACACATCAGAGGCTTTGTCTAAAAAAAGACAGAGCACAAATAACCTCTTCTTCATGTGCCTGAGGTTTCATTTAACTGTTCCCAGGTCACGGACTCATCTGCCAAAAAGAGGGGAAGTCCAGTGCCACGCGGCAGCATTTCAGGAAACAGGTTTTGTGTCTGTGGCCTGTGGCGGCTGGGCCACCGGAGGCCCAGCTGGTGAGACGGCTCTCAGACGTGCGCTTTTGGAAATGCTTTAGCGTACTTGAGCAAATGGGCGATGCTTTCGGAACTTGGAGAATAGGGGCCTGGACAAACATGGGATTGGCTTACACCCAAATGTTGATGTCTCCAAATCAAAAATTAGCCTAAATACACTTGTTTTGAGAGGCTGTGTGACCTTGGGCAGCCTCCTCCCTTTCCTAGGCTAGGTGTCCTCCTTATAAAACGAGGAGCTTGGACAAACTGCTCTTTCAAATCCTTCCCGGGGCATGAAGGCTCTTTCCCTAGTACTCAAAACAGGAAGGCTGGCCTCTGCCCCCCAGAAGCTTCCAACTGACGAGAGCAACAAGGTAGCTAGAGTCCTAGCAGCTCAGCTGCAGGGTGATTTCCATTCACAACCATCTTTCAGAACTCTGGGCCTGGGGGATGAGCATGGGCATTATATCATTTCCAAGCAAAGACCTAGGTTCTCTTTTCAGGGCATGTGCTTTCTCTGCAAATTTTGCACTTCATTATTTGCTGCCTCATCTGACCTAATTCAGTGAGTCTCCTGATTTTCGTGTGCATGGAAGTCACCTGGGGATTTCGTTAAACATACACATTCCTGGGCCCTGCTTTCAATGACCCTCACTGAGTGGATCTGGACTGGAGCCAGGAACTTGATTGCTTAATAAGCACCCCAAGGGTTCCCATGGACTATGCTGGGAGAACACTGTTCTAACTCTTCTGAATTTGGGCTACATCTCCTTCATGGACTTAGTCTCCTAGGAGCCCAAGACCCATCTGACGTTGCAACATAGCAAAGAGCATAGCAAAGGGGGCCTGCCAAGTATTCCATCACATGCAATGAGGAAGGGAATCAATGAATGAATTAGGCACATAGAATAAGGAAGGCCATTATCACCACGATCTACCAAACACAGAAGTCACGCAAGGCTGGAGAAGCTAAGGTGAGTGAGAGAGGGCGTCCCAGCCAGGTTCCAAAGCTGGGTCTCCTTGGAGCCACCAGAAACAGTAGGCTGCTCGCAAAGGGATGTTTCTTCTCCAGAAAACACATCTGTCCAGAGGGAGTCCCTAAGCCTCCACTGTATTTTAAGCTGCATCCCTCAAAATGTCAAAAGCGGGATTAAAGTGTAAATGATTGTCAATTCACTGCTGTCCTCCTGGTACTGTGCTGAGCATTACAGGCCCTTTGGGGATGTAGGACAGAGGGGGAGGGGTGGGGGACGGGACTGTCTTTAAATGTAACTAAATCGAGTGAGCTCTGGTGTGTCTTGGGGGGATAAAGCAGTTCACAGGCTGCTACTTTTTTGTGACATAGCTTTTATGAGGGGAGAGCCAGAATATTAAGCTCATTGCTTCCAGATGGGAAGGTTGGACAAGACAGAGAGGCCTTGGCTCCCAGAGCCTGGATGCCGCGGTGCGATATGGATGTGACATATTGAAGTAATCGAGATAGAAGATCTGGCTTTAGCCAAGGCTGTCAGATAGATACTTTTTAAAACATTACATGGTTTGTAACAAGGTATTGTGTATCCTCCCAGAAACCCTGCAGCCTCAGTCTCTGGGAAGGTGGTGGGGGGAAAGTGTGCTTATTTTGCTTGAGTTACTAAAGCTCCTTTTTATACACGAAGCATTTGGCATCTCCTGGCCAGGAGTGGCTGAGCCAACAGTCCGATGCACTTGTAATGTAGGCCGAGCTAGTGACTCGCTAAGTGAGTCCAGGTGCTTGCTTGAGAGTCAGGGTCCTACGCACTCCCTTATTTGAGCCCTGAAGCAATCATGGCCCAGCGCCTCAAACGAGCCTCAAATCTGTTTAATAAATCATCTGTCTATTTACAGAGTTAATCCAGGGAGAAATCCTTCGGGTTGCATGGTGGGGCCTCTTCCACCAGAGGGCGCCCAATGCCCGCCTCATTCAGTCCAGGCGGCTCGTAATTGATACGGGATTTCAGCTCCCCCTGGAAGCCCCGTGTCCTGTCCTTTCTTCCCCACGTAGCCTCCAGGCCCGGGAGACAAGCACGTGGATCAAAGCTGGCTGAGATGGGGAAGAAAACCCAGACCCCTCTGGAGGGTCTCCTTCTCCTCCAGCATCCACAGCGAGAGTTTGTTCTGGCTCAGCCTGCCCGAGCACACTGGAAAGGGAGCACAGGTGTTCAGAAATCCCCAGTTTGCAATGTGCCGGTTGTCTTGTAATTCTCTTAGTCAGGAGAGGCCCCTTCCTTGTGAAGGCGAACTTCACACCTGAGAACAGGTCAGGCATCCCTAGGGACCCAGTGTCTGCTCCCCATTTCAAAGGTTGGGAACTGTTAAGCTTGTATTTTGATTAAAATTTTTTTTTTAGCTTCCCCCCTCCCCTTTCAATGTAATTTCTGGATATTTAATTTCAACCCATCATGTGAGGGGTGCGGGGAGGAGGTAGATGATGTGAAACAGCACACAGGGAAAGGCAGCCAAGTCCAAGTCTGAGAAGAGAGCAGCTCAGGCCTGTGGACATGGGACAACTAAAATCTCTTTTGTTCTCCAAGGCAGACTCTGAAACTGATGCCTGTCAAGGACACATCAGTCCTGAGCTTGGAATCCAGATGACCCGTTGTTCAGGCTGGCCTCTCTACTACCTCTGCAGCCTGGGGCAAGTCCCTGAGAGTTTTCTGTCTCCGGCTACCTGGTGAGGCTCTGGGGAGAGGAACGCCCACCATTTGCCACTGCCATATGGATAGGGGTAGGAAAGTAGTAAGTCTTCAGGAAAGGTAGTCTCTGGAGTCTGTGATAGACATCAGTGATAATGTCTCAGCTTCAAAGTGACTCAAACTTCTGGTTATTATGATTACACAAAGGCAGATAAAGGAACATCATTTCTCCCCCCTCGGTCAAACATTAGCTCACCTTGGTCTTCCTATAGGGTGCTGGTCACTTATCCAAACATCTGCAGGGTCCAGGCAGGTCATACAGACGTCATGATGAGGGCATGCCTGGGAGAGAGGTGCACACTGAACATTTGTTGACTGAGTGACTAAGAGTGGGTCTGACGTGAGACATTAGGGAGTGGTGGAGACCATGCTAAACTGGAAAGTACATACCTTATCTTTGATGTTCAAATTATTGTTCTTTCAAACAGCACTTTAAATATCTTCTGGCTCAAGGGGTACTGATTTTATATGTCTGGATCTACTTTTTAAAAAATATTTTAGGCCTATGTAAAAGAAGAAAAATAAAGAAGGAAAGGTTTTCCTGAAAATGCAGGAAAATAAATTTGGTAGTAAAGGAAGCCCCCAATCTGCCCAGTTAAGCCTGATTTAAGACCCTATCTTTGTTCATAAAAACAGTCCCATTTGTCATTCTCCTTACCCACTTTGGACTAAGTAAACCCAGTTACTGTGGAAATAGTATGTATGAATGGTACCATAGGACAGGAAGGATCATAGCAACATTCTCTCATGAAGACCTCTAGACAGGGGACAAATGATGAGCTAATGATCATCCCTGCCTCATCTTCCTCTAAAAAAGCCTCCCCACCACCCACAAATCCACAAGGTTATGATGCAGTCGGCGGGACAACTGGCCTGGTCATGGAACTAGGCTTCAGTTTCCTAAAGTGGGGATTCTCCCTCCCTGGCTCTCCTTATGCAGGGCTCTTTGTGAGGGCGCATGAGGTAATGTCATGTAAAAGAGCTTTGTGAATTACCGTGTGCAGAATGAATACAACAAGTTAATACTATTGATTTGGGGGAAGCCTGGAGAAATAGTCCTCATACTGGTTCAGTATGTCCCTTGAACTGCTTGCACTAACAGCACACTTTTCTCTATCGTTGAATAAAGTCCTCAATTTATGGGGCCAACCTGTAATTTCCCTAACGTTTCTTGAGTTAATGAGTCCAAAGCTCCAGTTTGCATGTGACCTCTGACCCATACTCACTGCTCACCCGAAGTTCCGCCCCATCCTTAGAATGGATGTGAGGTGAGGATTGGGGTCGGGGAACAGCCGTGGGTGGCTCTCTGTGCTCTGCTTCTTCCAGACTTCCCGCAGCAGCAGGTCCCCTCCTCCATGATCTGCTGTTCGCATTTGTGGTGTCTGTGTTTGCCTCAAGAATATGTGGTTGCGGATTCCAACCTTATAGTTAAGGTAAATGTGTACTGTGGTTTCATCCTAGAGCCTAAGGGGATGCACCTAGCATTACTCAGAAGCAGGTAAAGTGGAGGGGGAGGCTCAGGACAGCTCTTTCTGCCAGAGCCCTGCACTGCTCCCTGCTCCAGTGCAGGCAGATGCTTACCGTTATGTTTCCAATAAGAGGCATAGATTTGCACTGCCTAATGATCAAAGTGGAACTGCTAAGCCTGGAATTCGAGGCTCTTCAAATCTGGCAAGATCTTTCTTGCCTTACCCTCCCCCCACTTCCTTATTAACACTCTGGGTTTCAGGCACGACAGAGCATCCCCGCTTCCATGAAGAGGTCCCACATTTTCTCACATCAAGCCTTTCTGCATACAATGTCTTCTACCTGATTTTTTTTTTCCTGGAATGTCTGCCTGCTACAATCGTGAGTGTGTTTAGAGCTATGTGCCCCTCACATTTCCACAGAGAGGGAGCGGTGAGGCAGAGAGTTTCACCACCCTCTCCTGGAGAAGGAGAGGTGGAGACACCGCCAGGCCTTCTCTCCATCTTTCACTCGTTCTTCCCAAGGGAAGAGGAGTGCCTGGGGCCGGGAAGTGCACACATTGGCCTCCACCCTGCCCCGCTCTTCGCAGGGTGGCGTGTGCCTGGAGAGCCATGGCTTCTTGTTTGGCTCCCACCCACTCCCTTCGGTCAGGGCTCAGGGCTGCCTTCAAGAGGCAGCGAAGAGGCCCCTCTCTCTGTGCCTGTCCCTCCACGATGACAGGGCTGGCCTGAAGCAGTGGCACACCTGCAGGAGGCAGGGCGAGCCCATCTGTCTGCAGAGCCAGCCCTGCCCTCACTGGGGTCCCCCACGCTATAACCTACAATGGGGGGGCTTGCTTTCCCACCTGGAGGCAGCATCGCCAATACTGATGGTGTTAGCTCCTCCCTCTCACTGCACCCCTGTTGCGTACTTGGCTATGACCTCTGAGGGGGAAGAGAGACATTATTAATGATATCCTCAAACATCGATGCACAAATGTCACATTTTCAAAGAGGTCTTCTCCGACTTCCCTGAGGAGGTACCCTCAGCCCTTCCCTTTTTCCTCTTAGCCCATCTCCGCTAGGATTTCAGTCATACTTCACATGTTCATCTGTTTCTTTGACACATATTTATAAGTGTCTGGAGAGCTGGGTTTGTCTGAATTTAGACGTGATATGATTTCCTCTGAAAATCCAACTCTAGACATTTGTGTGGTATACTGAGAACAACATCAGACAGAAGGCCTGGAGTTAGGTCTCAGACTGAGGTTTATAAAATATTGAAAGCCCAGGAGGTGCCAGCAATAGTGTTTGGTGCTTTTTGAGACAAAATCTTGAGAGAGTTGGATAACGTCATCTCCTTTTTACAATGATGATAACTGAAGCTCAAAGACAGACACAAAGAGCACCAACATAATAACAAAGGAGCCGTGGTCTGCTTAGGGTCGTGTAGGCAGTAGCTGGTCGAGCCAGGGCTCCTGACATCGAATGCTCTGCTCCCCATGCCTCGGCGGAAGTCTCAGCACACACACACTCTCTGTGGCTCCTGCAGTCCCTCTGCAGGGACAAGGATGACCAATAAAGTCTATCTGTAGTGACATAGGCAATGAATGATAAAGGCCAAAACAAATGATCCAAGATGTGAGTGTGTAGGTCTAATCTCTAGGGCCTCACCAGCCCTGGCAGAAGCAATGGGAGTAGCTGAATGGACTGGGGCCCCGGAAGAAGCATCCTGGAGCAGGCATCGCCTGGGAGGGGCATTCTAGATGGAAGGTCCCACAGCACCAGACTGAACAAGGGAAATTCAGAACACAGTGAATTTATCACTGCCCCCACCTCCTGGCCTGACCCAAGGTGGATATTTAGATGAGATGGCAGGTCGAGTTAGAAAGGACAATTAATTAGGTCTTTACTAGGTAAGACAGTAGTTTTCAACTTAAGATGAACCATAGTATCATCTTTCTGAAAATACATACCCCCACCCCCAGACCTACTGAATCAGAATTTACAGCACGCCCTGGAGCCATTAGTATTGTTTTTAAATCTTTCACAATGGCTTTGATGCTGAATGAAGGCTGAAACTCGTGGAGAAAGGAAGAAAGACTTCCTAAGGCAGAGCCCAGCCCCAGATGCAGACTGAGGAGCCCGGATTTGAGTCCTGGCCTTGGCATGTGTCGCGCTCTGGTGTGGAGCAAACACTTGCGTGCCTCAACTTTCTCCTCTCTGTGGTGGGAGCAGTGACAGGGACGCTTCCCTCCCTCAAAAGGTCATTATGCTGAAAAGCAAAATATTGTATTGGAAAGCCCAGTGCAGCCACATGCGCACAGGAAAGCCTAGGTAGAGGTGAGTGGCTTCTCTGAATTGGGAGGTGGAGCAGGTTGCATGGGAAAGGGTTTGGGACCCTCAGGGCGCCCAGGGAGGGCGCACACTGAGGATTGGAGGGTGCTGGGTGCTGGCTAAGGGACGGAGTCAGGTGACACTGAGCCACCCAGCAAAGGCAAGGCCTTGAGGACACCCGTGTGGCCACAGGCCAAAGCTTGCAGATTCTCTGCGGGTGGAAGGCAAGGCAGTTTTCATGCCTAAAAAGAATACAGTCCCCTCCCAACATTGGACTGGGCGCCTTGAAATCCTGGAGGGCCATGAGATACAATTCTAAGTTTATGAAAATCATCTTTATTAGTGCAAATTCAGAGGCAACTTCGCTGGGGGACAATGTCCACATATTGTGTCTTTTGGAATATCATCAATGACCCCAAAGAGACGGCAGTGCATGAGCACCGAGAGGCCTGCCCGGGCGTCCTGGGGCCGCTGGCACTGCATCTTCCAGCAGGCAGGGGGAGAGCAGGGAACCACACTCAGAAGGTTCAAACACTTCCAGTGTGTGATTCAACACTCCTCCTGCTCCCACTTTGGTCTGACCCGGGCCTCAGCATCAATTCCCTGCGATCCCGAAAGAGTTACTGCCCCTCCAGGCGGGGGCCGGCTTCCCTTCCTCCTGCTCTGGCGGCAACAGGACCCATTATCTCATGAACTTTCTCATATCCCTGGGAGATAAGTATTTCCTCATGATAATGATTGGGGTCCTCATTTTACAGCTGAGCACGTGCAGACAGAGGGATGGTCCTGAAAAGAGGGAGACATTTTCTTCCCTTTCTCTGGACTCTGTCAAGTTCAAATCATAAAACGGAAAGCACAGGAAACATCTCCGAGCATTTTCAAACCCGAAGTAGCAGGGAGCAGTGTGGGAAGAAGGGAGACTTGGTGTGGGTTTGCTGTGCTGTAAAATTCATGTTCAGTGTGGGGCTGGGGGGAGGGGCATGGATAGTTCCTTCCTCTTTTCACATGCCCATAAAAAAAGATGGGGTGCCAGGAATAATCTCACGAAAGCTTCATTTCGCATGTGAGGAAATGGAGGTCAAAGAGGGAACTTGTTAAACGGGCTGTGGCTTGCAGAGCCGACCCTGCCCCCAAACCCTAGTTGCATTTTTGTCCTGCTGTCCTTGCCTAAACTCTTACACGTGCTACTCCCCGGGCAGATTCTCTGGGCAGGCAAAGCCTCGTCCAGGGGCGATGCTGCCTTTCCTCAAGGTCATCGTGAGAGCCTGGCTGCAGGCCGGACTTATCTGAAGAGTTTGAGAAACATATTGAAATTATCAAGACTTGGAACGCGGCCTTCATTTGCACTAAGCTTTCACCGCCTTATCGAGTTCCTAGATTTGAACTTCTCAAGGTTCAGTCAGTCAGTTTTATTTGCTTCATCAGAAGCCCTGCAATCATAGCGTGGGCTTATCCCCCAGGCTCGGGGTGAGGATTCTGGGAGGTGTGGGAGCCATGCTGTCTCCACGGCCTTCCAAAGACTGAGCAGGGAGAGGTGTTCTGGGAAAACTCCCCCAACTGAGCACAGCCCCCGGGCCTGGCCTGGGGAAGGGGCACAGACTGGGTGGGAAGGCAAGCCTTCCACACAGAGCTGTGGGCCTGGGTTCCAAGAACCAGAATGGAGTGGAGTCCTGGATGGCCCCTTTCTATGCAAGTGATTTATGACTAGAGACTTCCCATAATCGCCAATTTACATAATTCAAAATTATTTTCTCATAGGCCTAAAGAAGGAAAGATGCATTTTGAGACTTACAAATGTATAAATACCATAAACAATGCAACTTTTTTTTTGCTTTTGAATTTACTTTTAAAACCATAACTTCATTTTACATAAGTAAAGACTTTCAAGAAACTTAGAGATGTTTGTTCAATGACGCTTTTCATTTTCTTGGGGTGAGCTCTACTGTTTTCCTAAATCCACTCTAAATCAACAGCTGGAGTTATCCTGTCAGGTGTTGGGTCATCTTCAGAGTATTTTACCCCATCTAAGTCCAGTTCATAATGCTGACATTCTCAGGGATGTTTCTCAGCAGAAGCACGGTCATGGCCACCCAGTGTGCCCTTGGATGGCATTGCTAGAAGCTATAGAACAAAAATTTAAATGATAAGAACTCAGAGCAGTGAAAGAAATGGCAGCAAGAGTCCCCCTCCGCCACCCTCTTAGATAAACAGCAGGAAGTACAGGGAGGGCTTGTATGGGCTGAAGGGCGGAGCATCGCTGCGGGGCCCACCAACTCAGCTCTACTGATCATAGGCAGTTCTGAATGCTCATACCTTTTGGAGATTTGAGTTACTCAAAAATTCATCATTTTGTGTACCATGTTTAAATTCATCTAACTTTCTGCCGTACCATGCAATATACAAAATAATGTAGAAGTTCAGAGATGGGAGTGGGAAAAATAAAGATGAGAATCAGGATTAAAAGTCACGACTTTTGCTGGCAGACAATTACATGCATGATTTATTGAGCAATGCACCCTCTAATAATGTGCCATCCTTACATTCTTAGCACGTTGGGACACCCCCATTGTCTCCATCAGGGAAAATCGCTGCTGAGAAAGCATTGTACTAGGGATCCTCATTTTATTTGATTCTCATGGCAACGCCAGAATGCCAGTCTCTTTACGTCAAGCAGACACCGAGGACTTGTGTTATTTCCTTGAGTCTCTGTTCTCTCTGCAATTGTGGCCTCATGAGTTCTGGTTGCTTTGGTAGTTCCCAATTCCATTGTTTCTCTGCTAACTCCCTTAAGATAACCTCTTGGCAACTGCCCTCTGCCAGGCTTCCTGGCCACCCTCCCTCCACCAGGAATTGACAGATGCACCATATCAAGCTGTGTTCCAAAACCTGGGCCCATATCCGCGCTCCCTGAGTCTTGGCCACTTCAGTAGCTCTCTGCTGCCTTTTACTTTATCTGTTTTCTCTATTGTTCTCCCCTAGAACAGTGGTCTGCTACAGCTACTGCCTCATGGAAGTCAATATGTTTCTGAAATTAGTAGATAGAAATCTTGGTCATTCTTCTTAACAGATGGATGGAATTCACATATATAGTGCATTGTATTTATGTATAGATGACGTTTGGGTGTTTTCCAATTATGCGCTGTTAAAAATCATGCTGTAATGAGTATTCTTGCTGTCTTGTGTACATCTTTGAGGATCCTTCTAAAACAGACATCTGAAAGTGGAATTGCAGAGCTAGAGAGGACCCTCATTGTTTATTCCATTGCTTTTTGCCGCTTTGCTTCCCAAAGGAGATGGAAACATCTCTTCTGTTTTCCCCAGCAGTGTGTGAGTGTTGGTGTTTACCACTAGCTTTGGTAATGTTTGGTTGTGAGAGCATTTATGTTTTCCTCATCAAATGAAAATGGATTTGTATCTCCTTCTTTTGATGTTAGTGGATTTTCAAGTTCATTTCATTTTGGGGTTCCTCTTCCAGTAATGCCTATTCACCCCTCTGGTCTACTCTTCAGTTGGGTTTTCCAGCCCATTGGACCACAGGTCCGGCCCATACCAGCAATCTTTGCAGTTACAAATCTCAAAGGTGACTTCTTCCAACAGGCTCTGTGGGAAGCCCACGAGTTCCCTCATCCCTTCAGATTTTACTACTTCTTACTGCTCTCCTATTCTCTTATCCCAACACTTCAGCCCAAGCTCATTTCTGACCTACTCCAGGAAGGTTTTTCACACAGACCTCATCCACAAAGAGCGCTCTTTCCTCTGAAATCTCTATCCACTGTTTTTAGCGTGTGCTGCTGTGGTATAGTCTAGACCATGTTCTGTCTCTTCCTGTCGCCCAGATCAACTCAAAGCCCCGTAAGGCCAGGGCCCTGGAGCGCTGCAGACCCTGGAAGCAGACATGCCAGACTCGTGGACTCTACCTTTACTAGAGGTTGGTCTTGAACAAGCCACCTAACCTCTCTGCTCCTGTTTCTTCATCTGTAAAGATCGCAATACCAACCTCATAGAAATATTGTGCAGGTTAATGCCTTGATACCTTTATCAGAATGCGTGATCTAGTATTTACTCAAAAACTTAGCTATTTCTATAATATTTATGATTTTGTATTTTTCTCCACCCTAGGTCCCTGAAGGGAATTGCATACACACTAGGTTGACCTTGACTCCCATGGAAGCCTCTTATGTACCAATGTTCACTCTTTGTCCATTACCTCCTGCCATTGGCTATTTGGTCCTCTCACCCTTGTCCCTGGACTGCGCAGTGGTAAGCATGTCCTAAGATGTGGGCAGTGCGATAGTGGAGCATGTCGGAAGGTGGTGCTTGCAAGAGTCAGCATGGAACCCATAAAACCGAGAGGAGGGGCCCCACTGCTTTCTGCCTGCCTATGAAACCCTGGGAGCCCCGGGCTATGACTAGCCTGGCTCTTGGCTGCTGCTCTACTTGTGCCAAGTTTGTGAAGCATATTTTCCCTTCATCAGTTAACCCAGATCAGCAGCTTCTGAAAGTCCAAATCTTCCGTGAGATTATTTGCTTTGTAACCGTAAGAATCCCATATACTGTATAGCACTTTAATGTGCAAGGCATTTGCACATCTATGACGTTGCACACTCTCCAAAATAATGCTCACAGGTGGTCAGGAAGCACTAACCCCATAACACAGATGACTCAGAAAGGGGGATAGCTTCCCTAGGTTCATAAAACTCAGAAGGGACAGAGATGGGCTTCAATTCAGGGCTTTGAATCTAAATGATGACTGACATTGTTAATATTCAGAGTTCTTACTGTGTGCCGCACCCTACATTGAGGATTTTACTCATGTTATTCTATTTATACTCATTTCGCATGTCAATGAGGTAAGTCTACAGAGGCAACATGATTTGGCCCAGGTGCAAGGCTAGTGACAGAAGAGCGAAAACTGAAACTAGAGCTCTGTGGCCATAGAGCACAGGTGGCAAACACAAGGCCTGGGGCCGAATCCGGCCCTCCACCTTGTTTTATCCGGCCCGGCACCTTGTTTCTACCCGGCAGCAGTGCCGAGCTCTCGCTTAACTGTTAAGGAGTAGTTACATGTATACAGTCCTAAAATTACATTCGGCCCTTTGAAGGCAACGGCAAGGCTGATGTGGCCCCCGGTGAAATGAGTTTGACACCCCTGTTCTACAGCCGTCGCCTTTATCCTCACACCGTGCAGTTTCCACAGCTATAGGTGATGAAGCATCAGAAGGCAGGAAGATACCTCGCCTCAGGATATCTTGGATGAGGTGACACTCACGTTCAGTCTTTAGAGAGAAGGGACATGCCCATTCTTGCCCTTCACCTCCTCCCCAGCTACCACTTCTCCCTAGAGTCCCAGGCTCTCTGCAGGGCCAGGTCTAGCTCTCCAGGAGCATCCAGCCCCTTGAGGGTGGAGACCTGGGCCTGAGCAAAAGGAGGGTAAATTTTTGACAGTAATTCTTATGCCAGCTTGGACATAGAACCGTCATTCAGGGGCATGCTGGAGAACTTTTGAATGTTTGTCTGAGTGGTCTTCATAATGATCCCCTCTTCAATGACATAAATTGTAAAGCGTCATTTTGGTGTAAATGGAACTAAAGAAAAAATCATCATGAAAAAGCACAGGGGGTGCTTAGAAGAGTCTATGAACCCCGTTCATTTGCATATCTGTGAGGCTGGGCGGTGCTTGCTGGGCTGGGCAAGGAGACCTTTTGGGACATTCCCAGGCATCAACCACTGGAGAGACAATACCCTGACTGGAGGGGTGGGGGTGGGGAGGGAGGGCAAGGCCATTGCGACATGAACCTAGCTACCTTTTCCGACTACCTTCTTCTTAGGCTAGAGCACCAACCTCCTAACTGGCTGTCTGCCACCACTGTCCCCACCTTAATGTCACCCTTGTCCATGTGATTGCCATCCATGTCACGTACAGAACTAACCATGCCATTCATCTGCTAAGAAACTCCAGTGATGTCCGCTGTCGAAAAAACTAGGTCACCTTTACCTCCCGCATGTGATCTTCATCCCATTCGTGACTCCTGCCTCATCCATCTCCCCGGTGTCTTCTTTAGTTTCCTCTCTCTTGCCAAGTCCCTGGGCCTTAGCCTATGCTTCTCCTGCTGCCTGTCACACCCTTCTCTCCCTTTTTTCCCCAGGAACCCAAGCTCCCCAGACCAACTCGAAACCGCGTGCTTAGCCAAAGCGTTCCCACCCACCACTGTTCGTTGTCCTTTGAGCTCTTTATCATAGACTCAATGATTTTGTATTGCAGCTATTTTGCACACATGTGTTTATCTACACTGGCTAGACTGGGAGTCCCTTGATGAGGAAAAAAATTGGTCTTATTCGTCAATGTAACATCAACACCCAGCACAGTACCTAGAATATAACATATATTAAAAAGCAGTTCATAGGATGTTTCTGTGGCCTAATATGTGCCAGGCCTAGAGATGCACATGGATCTGACCTACAGACAGATGGGACTTCCAGGTGTGCGAAGGACTTGACTGGAGGGACCATGTGAACTGGGACTCATCATGCAGGTAGTGATTTTACAAAGGAAGTGAAAAGCAATTCCTTGCCCATGCAGGGGGAAAACAAGGGGAAGAAGCATCCACAGCGGAAGGAAGTGGCCCAGTTGGAGCAAAAGAAGGTGCAGCCAAAAAAAACCCTTCAAAAATACTGAAGGATGAAGTTTGCTGAGGAGTTAAGTATCATTTGCTGAGAGTGTTCATGTTGAAGCGAAGGTTCTTGGCTTGCAGCGCAGGTCACCTGCTTCCACGAACTTCCAGATAGCAGAATAAAAGGCGAGAGTCCACATATGGGATGACTTAAATTGGTGCGAGGGAATGTGTGTGTCACTCTGATCGGGGGTGGTACGTGCTGCATTATTAGGCCCAGGCTGAGGCCACGGTGCAGTCATAAATCAAGAGGCGGGTGTTTAAAAACCAGTGGAAGTGTTAAGGAAACATGAAGTGGCTGACCTGTGGGGCTGGGCTGTTACTCCCTACAAGAATTTCGATGACTAATGATGTGGATAAATAAGTGCTTAAATTTCTCATAACCGCACGTGTAATTTATTTAATTCGGGGGGTATTATGCAGTTCTGGGAGCCCTTTAAGACAACGGTGAGCAGTTAGTTGGAAAAGGTTTCCCACTCTTCAAAAGAAGCTGGTGCCTTTTTCTTGCAAACACGATTTTTTTCCCTGATAACAGGGATTAATGTATAGAAAGATGGGATTTAGGAGTAGCCACCCATCCTTCTAGTTTAATTTATAGTTTTTAAAGTTCAACCCATAAGCAATCACCATAAGCAAAAGATGATCATTCAGTTGGGTCTTTGCGAGCCTTAAAAAAAATGAAAATAACTGAGACGGAGGTGAGTCACACCTAAGGATTTATTGGATCGCATTGACAGAAATTCAGGGCAATCTGCTGAGGGAAAGGCCTACGTGCTCTGAGCGGGAAGGAAGTCAAGTAACCCAGGTCTTAGACTGGCTGCCCAGAATGCGGTTCCTCACCTGTCACTCCCTCAGCCTCAGCTTCTTCTTCTCAAGAAGGGGGCCAATCATAGCTACCTCACAGAGGATTGCGAGGGTCAAAGGGAAAATTCAGATGCCTATTTCCATACACGATATGCTTCTTAGATGTGTGTGAAAGACAGATATATTTCAGGTGAACAAGCAATATAAAAATCTTATAAGGAAAGTTTGTTCCCAGCTCATTATAAACTACAGAATCCTTAACTGGAACTTACTGTTTTAATAAAAATCTTAGAAATAATATTTTAGCACTTGATGTTCTTTTATAAACATATGTGCAGAAATATATGTGTATATATATTTACTTTACTTTAAAACCAAAAATAGATAATGAGCTTAGGTCCAATGAATATATGATTGAGGTTATAGATTATTTGCTTTCAGAAACCTCATTCATTCATTTAACAAACACAAACAAATTAGTATTCAGTACTTGGCACATTAATCTCAAATGTGTTAGTATTAAAAGACGTATGTTGGTTAACCATTCTCCTTGTTTTAAAATGTCAACCTATTTTTAAAAAATATTGATAAAGTGCAGTCAGTATCCAAGTAAGTTCCCAAACACTGCAGAACGTGGACGACGCCCCTGCCCAAGAACTACGAGCCGGAGGCAACACTGTAGGGGTCGCTCAAAGTTCCTTTCATTTATGACGGCGGAAGTCTAAAGTCAGCATAGAGATGTGTTTTAGGGGTCTTTATGTAAAATACAGACAGTGAAAATGCTGAAAACCACCAGTAGTATATCTAAAATGTTTTGGTTAAAGCACCAACCTAATCTAAGGGAATAATACTAGGATTGGGCGTCAGAGGGAGCTGGCAGAGTAAGAGAAAAAACCAAGCAGGCCACGGAGGAAGTGGAGTTTTCTTCCCAGACCACCAGGCTTCTCCTGAGAGCCAGCTCAGATGCAGGATGAAGATACCTTCTTCATGGGGCCCATTGTTTTCTCTGGGGAATTCTCTACCGTAGAATTCCACAGCTCCACGTTCTCAATCAGGGCTACAAACACCAAACACTTTCGGTTCTTTAAAAAAACGCCAATGCCTGAGTCCTACTCTATGACAATTACATCAGAATTTCCGGGCTAGTCACGGGGGAAGCTTAGTGCAAATGTATGTCCAGATGTCTACCTGCTGTTTTTTTCCTGCTATATTAGTTTGGAGATTATGCATTTTAAAAATTATTTTAGTGGTCACTCTGTATTACATTGTGCATCCTTGACTTACTGTAGCAGTGATTTCCACACGTGTGTAAACACACAGTCCTGAGAATCTACACGTTTTGAGCACAGCTCCGTGTGACTCCTGTGTGAGCAAGTGTGGATCATGTCTGTGGGATGGGAATTCTCTAATAGGAATTTGGCAAAAGTGTATCTTAAAAAATTCCGGCTTGCTGATCTCTTTCACCTGGTCCTGTCTGCCACCAGATCTGAATTTACATCCCAATGCCTTGCTATGAATAATCCTACCTGTTCTGCTTAATCCCATGAATAATCAATCCTATGTAAATTGCTAATGCCCCTGATAAAAACCCTGGCTAGACAAGCCAGGGGGCTTTTTCCTGGGAATGGGAGGAATCAGCCACGTGGCCCCGGTACTTCTTTCCCCGCGTGTCACGGCACACGCACCGAGTCACGGCAACCACGGGTATCGGCAGGCCTGATCTACCCCGTGTCAACTTACCAAACTTGAATACCAGTCTTCACTTTTATATTTCTCCTGGATAATCAAAAACCTTTAGAACATTTGAACTAGTTATCCTTTCTTGATTTCTATCTAAATATTATCAGGACTATTGTCTATTATTTTACATTAGGATTTTATGCATCTTATTAGTTTTGTACGATGTGTATATACTTCTTCTTTTCTAATATAAAGATCAGCTTTATACTTATCAATACTATTTTATATGATCTTAATTATTTCCTGTATCTCAGAACTTCCATCTGGAATTACTTTCCTTATGCCCGAAGTGAATTCTTTAGAATGTTCTCTGCTATGATTAGCTGTGACCAGCTCTCTTCATTTTGGTATGATTGTGAACATTTTTATTTTACGACCACTCTGGATATGTATTTTACTTGAGTATAGAATGCTAGGTTGGTGGTTATTTTCATCCAGTCCACTCACTATCTGTCACATATGTATGTACTTCATATGCAGCCTTTTTAGATTGGCTTCTTTCACTAAGGACATAAGGTTCCTTCATGTCTTCTGATGGCTTGATAACTCATTTCTTTTTATCCCTGAATAATACTCTATTGTTGGATGTACCACAATTTACTCATTCATTCATATACTGAAGTGCATCTTGGTTGCTTCACAGTTTTGGCACTTACAAATAGAGACACTATAAACATTTGTGTGCAGTTTTCTGCATAGACTTAAATTTTCAATGTTTGCCTTTTTAATATTCTTGTTTCAAATTAGGCCTGTTGAAGTTGTGTATCATTGTTTTTCATCAGCTCTAAAAAATTGTCTTTCATTATTTCTTCAAATACTGACTCTGTCCCTATTCTCTCCATTTCTTTCTATAATGCCAATAAAAATGTGTTATATATTTTTATTCTACCTACCACAATTCTTAACCTCTCTCCTAAAATTTCCATCTTTATGTCTCTCTTTGCAGCATCTGGTTAATTTTTTTCTGATCCTCCCTTTAGGCCATTTCTTCTCTCTTCTGTTGTGTTCAATCTGCAGTCAAATCTACCCTCTGAGGTTTGCATTTGTTATAACAATTTTCATTTCTAGCAGTTATATATGGTTCTAAAAGTTGTCACTTTTACTGATTTTTTTCTCTCTGCTGAAATTTTCAAGCTCATTAAAAAAATTATTTTTTATTGATTTTAGAGAGAAAGAGAGAGGAAGGGAGGGGGACAGAGAGAAAGAAATATTGATGTAAGGGAGAAACACCCATCAGTTGCCTTACCCCTGCCGGGAATTGAACCCACAATCTAGGTTTGTGCCCTGACTAGGAATCAAACTGGCGACCTTTTAGTGCACTGGATGATGCCCCAACCAACTGAGCCACATCAGCCAGGGCTCAAGCCCATTTTTTATTTCTTTAAACATCCTAAGCATAGTTATTCTATCATCTATGCCTGATGATTCCTATATCTGAAATTTTGGGGTCAGTGCTGCTGGTCCTCACTCCTGGTACCTGTACTTGGACCGCACCGCTCGTCACTGCCCTTGACAAAATTATTTACAGAGGTTTCCCAAGCCCTTTCACGAAAGAACCTTCCTCTCAAGAGAATTTGGGTGTTTTGTTTGTTTGTTTTTGCTGCTGGTCATCTAGAGTATTACTAGTCCCTAACGATTTTAGACTAAATTGATGACTTGAGTTTTCTTGGATTGCTCTGGTGAAGTCAGTTTGCACTTCTGCATGGGGACCGGGCTTCGTTCATAGTCTTCCAGGGACAGGTTTCTCCCCTTTTTTATTTTTTTAAGTAGGACAATTCTGAGGTTTAATCGGGAAATTTTACATGAAAAGCCTTCACTGGACTCATCAAGCCCTTCCTTTCTAGAACTCTCTTTTTTTTGTACTATCATTTTTGTTAATTTTTTTCCCATTACCATTTATCCTCCTTAAATCCTCTTCAACCTTCACCTACCCACCCCACCTCTGTCACCACCACCCTGTTGCCCATGTCTATGAATCGTTTTTTCTTTTTTGCCCTATTCCTCCACCTCCTCACCATGGCCCCCAGAGCTGTCAGCCTGCTCCTCGTCTATGAGTCTGTCTTTGTTTTGCATGTTCAGTTTGTTTCATCAGACTCCACATATGAGTGAAATCATATGGATGTTCCCTCTTCTGCTCAGTGTTGGGACAACTGCCCTATTTCATGGGACTGCTGGGAGTATAATACACCATGAATCCTTGCTCACCCTGACCTTGAACATGTAGTCATTTAGAATTGCAGCTCACGTGAATTTCAGTGTCCATCGTATCCCAGATTTTACCCCAGATTCTGTGCAAACTTTCACTCCTATTCTCCAAAGGTTCTAAGCTGTCAAAACAGAAGTTCACATTCATCATTGCTTCTTCTAGGGTGACAAATGTCTTCCAGGAAAAAGTAATTTATATGTATATAATATTTTCATCGGAATTGTTAGTTGTCCTAAAATAAGATTGGTCCAAGTAACCTAGCCTGTCATTTCCTGAAGCCAAAGTCCCTGAAATAATTCTTTTGAAAAAGAAATGTAAAAAAAAAATCTCTTATCTGTCACCACTCACTGTATTCAGAAAATTTTACATGAAATAATATTGATATGTCAAGTGTGTTATCAGTTGCATAGTAGGAAAACTATTCTAAGAATCTTTAATTAGTGGGTTTTCACTAATAGGATATGTGTAATGTCTGAATTCTTAGCAGATGTTGAAGACTTAAAACTGTTGTATTTCAAAAGAAATAGGCATTTGCTATGAAGTACAGTAATATGGCTCTTTTGATCATTGTATTATGATTTAACTCAGACATCTTTATTGTTTGTGCAATTTCTCCAAACCCATGAAATGTGATATATATCCCTCTGGCATGAAACCAGCACTCTGGATTGGGTACTGGGTTATTTAACTACCCTGATAAATAATTTACACTTGGGGATATTATGCAGAAACCTTTTCAATTAACCTGTGTTGACAGAGAAACTAAATATAGAAGTCAATGAAAAAAATTAACACATTCTTGACCTATTGCACAGAAAAGAATTCTTAAAATAGGATACACTCTACAAAATAAATATGTTAAAAGGAAAGATTGAGAATAATAGTGATTATAAATATAAGAATTAAATGTTGAGTTTTATTTTTATTTTAGAGAAATTTTTAACTTTTACTATGTACATTATTTTAGTTCACTTAAAGAAGTGTCTACTTGTCCACAGGGTCTCAAATCTGAAAAATTTTGGTTCAAATCCTGATCTCCTCAGGCAAGTCATTTAGGCTTTTTAAAGATCACTTCCCTTCACTGTAAATTAGTAATAAGAATATCTTGAAGTATTATTACAAGAATTAGAGATAATATAGGTTAAATATCTCACATAAATAGTAGTTATTATTCTTCTAGAAAGAACTTTCTCTGGTGAGTTTAATTAAATCTCCTAATTTGTTCCATTAATTGATGATCTGTGGTCTTAGGGATTTGCAATACTGAGGCATGATTTTAAGAAGAAAATAAGCCCTTTTAGTTTTTTTCATACATATATACTTATTTGAAAATTAAGTAGGGGACGATGTAAATGCATACAGACTACAGCAGAATTAATTGTACTGGTGTTAGCAAATCATGTCTAGTTAATTGAAGGCAGGCTGCTTACCAAAGTCCACAGGAATCTGCACAGCAAACACTGGAAGGCAGCAGTCAGTACTTTGATGGCACTGTATAGAAGCTTCCAGGGGAATCTGTGGCCAGATTAAAATTTTTTAGTCTGGGAGCTTTCTTTTTAGCTTCCCTCATACTAATTCCAAATTACCACTAATTATAGTTGTCAAAAATGATGACACACTTACTGAAGGCTTTCATACTTATCATTGCCTGTTTTGAACAAGAGTGTGCAAAAAAACTCAGCATTACTGAATTCACAAACCAGAAGGGTCCTCTTCTCCCTACAACGGTTGACCACATACATTTTCTAGAGTGTAGGAAGAAACCAGTTAAATTAGCTCCAGCTACCCTGGCCATCAATAGGGTGCTAGACATGTTAGTTTTTAGCATTAATTAACTAATTAAACAATCAACCTAACATCTCGTGAGTCACTGATACATTACAGCTCTTTGCCAGATGTTAGGAGGCAGAGCACATTCAAATATTTGTGCCTGCTCTCAGCCCACTGGCTTTTGAAAACTCACATCTAGCCTTCGAATCCCCTCTTACCTTTCCTTCTCTGATTAGACTTGCAGCAGATAAACAGAAATAAATATTCCTGGGGTAGCCAGGGTTTCAGTCATAAATGTCTTTCTAATCCATTCACACTACCCAAAGTACTTACGCAGGATTATCCATCACAAGTCATTCTACAATCTTAATCAAATTGCCTGCTGAAGGAAGCCTAGTATTTATTACATTTTTCCTAAATGGAAAACAGCTGTGATAAATTAATGTTCACCAGAAATCTCACATTAGAAACAATGCTCAGATATTCTCTCAACTGTCAGTCTTTCCCACTCTGAATAATATATTCCTCTGCCCCAACCTGTGTCTTTGAGTGTGGCTAGTTCACTTGTCCCCTCCTACCTTCCTGTGTGGTACACTGGGTGTGAAATGTTTCCCGAGCCAGATTAGTAACATGCAAATGGTAAATGTATATTTAAAACAAGAAAATGTCCTTAGGAAGGTAGCATAGGTGGCAACAACAGAACACATGTTTACAAGGCTTACTTCAAGAGCCTTGTCCATCCACAGCATAAATGTCCCACTTACGGATTCACCTAATGCAGGTGTCACTGCTAATGATGTCACCAAACATTCAACCTCAGAATTAGCTTCCTCCCCTCTGAGTCTATAATGATAACCAAGGTTCTGACTATAATTCGGCTCCCCACATGGATTTCCCCACTGGGATACTACGTGCTACCTGAAGGAAGGAGCATTTCAGTTTCTCTGGTGGTCCTCATTGCCGACTGACAATTTGAAGCTGCTAAGCGGAGGCCCAAACCATGCACGATTGTGATTTCACCAGGGAAAGGCCATGTGGGTGCCCCTCTTTTGTCAGCCCCCCTCCCTTTCAAGTTGCAATACTCAATTTCTCTGTGCCTTCTCTATATGGTTTCACTGGCTCATTTGCAATGTGGTTTTCATTTGCAAATTTATGGGTTTCCTCACTCCCTCTGGTCAGTAACCCTGATAGTCTACTTTCTTTAAAAGGAAAAAAAAATCCATCCAGATATTTTAAGTGGCAAGGATAGACGGTGCCTACAAAGTCATGGGAAGGGCTGGGAAAGTATGATAGGTTATAGTAACAGGAATAACTCCAAAAGTACTACAGAACTGACCGGTGAGAGGAAGCTACTACTTCTGCCATGAGGAGGAAGGGGGAGCCTCCAGGGCTCCGATGACGGGTATATCAGTTCAACACACAGCACCGCAGCTACGGCTCAGGGATCAGGCCCTGAAGCGGAACACCGAGGCCGCTGCAGCCTCCCCGCAGCGTCCATTAGGAAGTGAGTGCGCGCAGAATCACAGGGCCAATCCCACTGGCCTCTTGTCATTAAAACACAAAACGAAACTAAACAAACAAACAAAAAACAACTCTAGATCCACAACCTTTCTTGCCAGCCTAAAATAGCCAGAAACAGTAGGAAAAAGTTCCCCTTTTCAATTCTCCCTTCAAAATCTCACTGTAGATGTAAAATCCATCTATTTGTTGGAAGCTCACTTTCATCCTGAACATAGGTAATATTT
Source organism: Micronycteris hirsuta (assembly GCA_004026765.1). Lineage (NCBI taxonomy): Eukaryota > Metazoa > Chordata > Mammalia > Chiroptera > Phyllostomidae > Micronycteris > Micronycteris hirsuta. The sequence goes on from PVJI01000409.1 coordinate 142,092, forward strand.
TGCTGGTGTTGTTGATGGTTTGCTTATTGTTTTAAAACTCTCCAGCCTGTGAGAGATAAAACGGCTCTCTAGTGGTAGGCAGGGGAAGAACAAACTGAATGCCAGTCAACAGTATCCTTCCGGTTCTATCTGTCTTATGTTGCTATAAACTCCATATAAGTTACATTGAAGATATCCTATCTTTCACGTAATGACTGTTCACATGGAATCTTTCAGTGCGTGTGTGTGTGTGTGTATGTGTGTGGATAGGGTCACAACCATGCACTGGAGTTAGTTGTATGTTAGACGTACTCAGTGTGATGTACTGTGGGCTACAACTATGAATAAATGTATGAGTATATCATTGACATCCCCATATCACACACATATGAAGAAACAGCAAGACAAATTCCTTCTGATAAGAAGGGCACACTCGTTTGATGTCTTATACTTGTATTTACTTTGCCAACTCTGCTGATATTTTTCTAATTTAAGTATAGTTACCTTTTTGTAGCTTCAATTACGTCTTTCAAAATACTGAAATATAGTTATCCTGTTTTCCAGTTCATAGAGACCTACAGAATAAAAATGTGCTTTTAGAGAAAAATAAAAAATATACATTGGAGCCTTTTCCATCCCCCCTCCAAAAGGCTCCAGTAAATTGACTTTTGCAACACCCCCGCCTTCATTTATCTATAGGATGGCTCTTGATAGCTTGTGTGAGTTTTTTAAAGTCCAGCCAAGCCAGCTGCGTGATCCACACAAAGACAATAGCTCCCACACACGGGGCTACGTGGATTAAAGAACCCCATCCATCAGTAAATCTGCCAGATGGCAGTGGAAGAAAGCTTGTAACTCTCTCACTTTCATTTCAACAGCAGCAAACAATGTTCAGTGTTTAAAATAAACTCTTCCAGATGAGCTAAAGATAAACTCTGAGGTGGGTGGACTTGCTTGCTAGGCTGCAGCTCAGAAGTGTTTGATTACATTAACACAAAACCCCTGGGTAGAGCCCGCTTCTGTCAACAGAATGCTTAGATTCAAACACCTACTACATGAAGCCATTTCCTGTGCTTTCATGGGCCGGTGGCAGAAACTAGCCTTGCTTTTTGCATAAACTAATATGATTATATATTTCTCTGTGCTCAGCATGTCCTCAAACAGTGTGTACAACTTTAAGATATACCTAAAATGCCAGCACTGTACATAGGTCTGCACAGATAAAAACCTAGTGAATGTATTTGCAACTTAAGCTTCTTCATCCTACTGTTTACTGTTCTCATTGTAGCAAGAAAGGTGACATTAGTATTTAGAATCATCCTGCTAATAACTGGATAACTATTTAGATTTATTGGGTAGAAAGAAAAAAGAAAAGCAAAAAGGAAAGAAAAGAAAAGAAGTTAGGAACATTTTCGTTGTGGCTGTTTTTAGTGGACTTTAAAACCTGCAACTAGACCTGGCTATAGTACATCATGTGTAATACGGCAACTTCTAAAGATCAAATCACACACAGAAAAAGAATGCTATTAAATATTCAGGAACTTGCCTATTTAACACAATGAGTAGATACCTTAAATGAGGGAGAGAAGCAAACACAGGGATGATGATGAAAATAAATTTGAGACTGCAAAGACACTCAGGAGCTAACATATCAACAAATAATTAAGTATATTAGGTTGTTTTGAAAAATAAAACCTCCCAAATTTAGATTAGAAGTCTTTGGGAAAATACAATTTACTACACGGAACACAGTGATTGCCAATTCCTCCAAACTGAGACATTTGTGGTATGTCAGTGATATAGCTCCGTTTTATATGATAGAAGCCCTCCTATTAGTGATCAGCTGGTTACACGAAGAGACTGAGTGAAGAGCTGCATAAAGATGAACTACATGCACCTCCAAATTATGAATTAAACGTAAAACACATGACGGATCTGTTCATCTGCCTATCTTTTGATATAAAGTTTAGGGCTTGTCTTTCTCAGTGTGAGTTCACTTGGAACTCCATTTTCTTGTATAGCGCTCACTTAAATAGTAGAGTCTACGACTTCCAGCTTTTGTGTCTTTAAAATGCAGTCAAAGTTTAAAGTCCCTTGCAAAGCACTAAATATAGTCCCTTTTAGATGTTTATACTATCTATTTTTAGTATTTGACAGTTGTTTTGAAATTTTATTCAACAGTAAGTTTCTAGTGATTTGCTTTCATTTAGTTTTTTACAAAGCACTCAGCTTACTTTTCACAAATTCTTTCTTTTCGTACCCATCATTTATTGGTTTGTGTTATGATTAGTAGCTTCTATTATAAATTATAACAAGCACGCACAGCTGACACACACACAGGATTGGCTGGGTGTTCTCAGTTGCCTGCTGTGTCCCAGAGCTTAGGATAATGCCTAGACATTCAATAAATACAGGGTGGGACAGAAAGGTTGGGTTACTGTTGTTCATACGGAAAATAACATAATAAATAACAATAATGCCAGAGTGAACTGATTTGCATACTCATGACTGTAAACCTACTTTTGCCCCACCCTGTATTTGTGAAATGACAAATGAATGGCCCACAGTTCACTCTTCCTATGTATATAACAGACAAGGGGAGAGGATGTGCCAAGGGTGGACTAGAGGGGACACTGACGGCTACAGCATTCTCAGGCTATGGGCATCCGCCAGTATGTTTTACCAAAAAAAAAAAAAAAAAAATACAAAGGGAGAATAGGTTGTCACAGCAAGTCTGTTCCATAATGGTTGGTTGAGTGCTTCTACTGCGCTTTGATTAAACACCTAACTTAGCAGAAACTCTCCCTTACGGTCTGCCTGCATAAACTTAGCTTTCCATCTCACTTTCCTCTAGGGATAACCTACCTTCCTCCACGCTAACCTGTAACTAATTTAACTCACCATTGTCCAGAGAAGGTTTGTGAAACATCCAGCGATGTCTATGGGGGCCAGACTCCTGAAGAGGCAGTAGTAACATGTTCTTTCTTCAGTGTGGCTTAGGACGTTTGGAATCAATTAAATATTCAAATATTGCTTCTCTCAGATCTCTCGCCAGGCCCAGCAAGTTCGTGAGGGGAGGGAGCTCAAGGCAGATAACTGCTACTCCTCACACCGAAACCTGTAGCCGGGGATTAAAAAAATACACTCTCTAGACTTGCTGGGTCTGCAAGCAAATAGACGGGATTAGCAGTGGTAAGGGGGAGCGGCAGGAGCCTTTTTAAGAAACAGGAGTTAAGTGTACATGGGAATGGCTGCCATGCCCAAGGTTCTTCAAGACAAACACGTAAGCACACATCAGCGTAAGTGCAACAGCGTGGCTTGCATGAGCTAACACTGGTTTTTATGTTTGTAAAGGATCGTAAAAAGAATTTGTGACACCAGCTGTACTTGGCCTAATAACTTTAAATGTTTACACTCTGGCCTTTTGTAAAATTTGCTGACTCTCACTTTAGTTTCTATCATATGTGCTAACATAAATATTAATAACTACTATTACTATTAATAGTAATGATGAGATGCATTGGGGAAGGAGACACTGATGAGGGCTCATATGTGCCAGACAACTTGCTAAATGCTCTACAATTCAGGGGTGTCTGACCTTTTGGCGTCTCTGGGCCACACTGGAAGAAGAAGAGTTGTTTTGGGCCACACATGAAATATACAAACACTAGTGAAAACCAAAAAAAAATCTCATATTTTAAGTAAATTTACAATTTTGTGTTGGGCCGCCTTCATAGCCACCCTGGGGCCCCACGCGGCGCGCAGGCTGTGGGTTGGACACCCCTTTACAAACTCTGCCAATTCATTCATTCACGGAGCAATGCTCTGAAGGAGGCGTTCATTATGTCGACGATAGCGCAGAGAGGACGAGCTTGGAGAGGTTAAGTAATTGTCTATTGTCACCGGGAGGGGGGCAATTAAAGAGTGGAGCTGTGAATCAAACCCAATCAACGCGGTGGTGCGTTTCAGCAGTGAAATCGCTTTTCCAATGAAATGCTCTTTAGACCCTCACTACGAGAAACAGTCACTCTCAGTAAAGTGGAGGCAGAAGACCCAGCGACCTCAGCCCTTTTCAGAACAAGCTGTTTGGGATAGAAATCAATATTTCAAAAGATGAAGCCAATAACCAACATGCAAATGGGTTTCCAACTCAATTATCCCATTATCTGGCACATTACACATTTCCCTCTAACAATATTTTCCTAAGGTCAAAGGAAGTATCAACATAACAGAATTACTTTTTACTTATTTCTGTGCCCAGTGAAACGATGAGAAGTCAGTCAGCAGAAGGGAGAAAGAACAGCAAAAGTTTAAATAATCTTCAAAATCTAAGCAGTCATACTATAGCTATTAGTCCTCGGTTCCATCAAACGCCGGGTGGGAAGGACATCTTCCAAATGGCAGCTCATTTTACCCTAATAGTTGGTGTTTCCAGATGAGTTTCTAGTTTTCCATCTGATAAATGAATATATCCTGTTTTATGATGGTGCCACAAACAAGAACTCTGAAAGGCCCGACTCTTACAAAAGGCTCCGATCCCCTGAAAAGCATCAGGTATCAAAATGCAGCCCGAAAAGATGGTATTAAAAGAAAAGAAAAGGGGGGCTCCTTTTTAATGAAGCCGAGGTGTAGGACAGATTTATTAGCTTCCATTTTTCCAAGTTGCATTCTGGTGTATTTCCTGCCCATATTTCTAAGCTCAGCAGATCTCTTTGTAGGATTATTTTTTAAAAATACATTTCAAAGAACCTGAGGTGGCTATACACACCGCACCTGCAAAGACACACCTGTGATGATACAAACACAAAGTGTCTCTCATATTCACAACCTAAGCTCTAACAGAAAACAGACCTTCTGTGTGATCTGCCGAGATCCCGCCATGCTCGAAACAGCTGATACCAGTAACCAGATTTTATAAAACGTCTTGAAAATAATGACCAATCAGAGATTACCCCTGACTACAGTGGTCAGTAAATTCAGTGTAGTTCAGTGTGTCCTTTACTGTCACAATTCCTTTTTCCAGTATTGACAGATGGCTAAGACAAATCACTGAAATAATTATTTTTGATGCTGTAACAGACGCCCTACTTCCCTATGTAGGCTTTACTTTTATGTCCACCATTGGTACCTTACTTTTCATTCAAGCATCAGTATCAAATGTTTACTCTGTGTCAGGTATTATCCTTGATTCTTAAGGAAGGAAACTAATAAAAGCTTTCCTTGGAAAACTCCTATTCCAATTGTCTAATTGGATTGGTGAACAGATAATTAATGCACTAAACCTCTATTAAAACTGCCTCAAGAGCAATGAAAATGTAGAAAGAGAATTGGTGCAGCCCACAGGGAGACAGGCACACAATGGAAGGGAATGTTGAGGAGTACGTAGCATTCCCAGCGAAAAGGAGAAGGCTGTGCCGGACCGAAAGAACAATGTAGGAATGTCCAAGAGGTGAGGGTTTGACTAGTCTTCACCGAGGGCTGGATTATGCAATGAATAACTAGAGATGGGCTGTCCAAGACGTTAGTTAGTCACTAGGCACGTGCGCCTATTTAAATTAAGATTAGAAATTCAGTTCTCAGTCATATTTCAAGTACTCAGCAACCATAGACATCAGGTCTACCAAGATGGACAGTGCAGGGAATTATTTCCATCATTGTAAAGTTCTATTGGACAATACTGAGTGTAGCTCATGGAGAATCTAAAATGTATATGAGAGAGTTTAAACTTTAAGTAAAAATGGTTTATAAACCTCAGGAATATCCTGGGGGACTCCACCTTGGCTGCATTGCTCCGAACTGGTTTATGAATCCAGCTTCTGCATCTAAGTTTTTTTTTTTTTTTTTTAAAGAATTCTGCAGCTTAAAAAACAAAACTAAACTGGAAACTCACTGTTACGGGTTACTGGGAACCACCACAGGTTTTTAAGCAGGTAAATGACACTGTGACACAGACTTGGGTTTTAGAAACATTACCTCTTAAAGCAGCAAGCAGGACACATGAGAAAAGACACCTGGTATACCAAGATCAGTGCATGCCACTGAGATGATGAAGGACTAATTCAGGGAAGCTTCTCTAAAGAAACAGACAATGAAGAATTTGCATCAGTAAATTTATTCCAAGTAAGAATTATGCACATATACCAGGAATATTATTTCCACACAAAAACCAGTACTGCAACAAAAATATTTAACACTTTGGCCATGAAACTCAAAAACTTCTCAAGGTATCTATGTTAACTGAGTTCTTTTAATATTTGTAATCCATGCTTGTTCAATTATAATTTTTAAAATATATCGTTCATTATTCATTGTTTATTGTGTATTTATACATCTTTTCTGAATTTTTTTTCATAACTTCAAAATAGCCCTGTGTACCTCCTAGCAGTACTATGGTAAAACCAAAATTACGTTTTCAAGTATCGAGTGGTCAAGCCACACTATGTCTGATCACATCTTAAGTGACATTCATTTTTTTCAATGGCTTACACTTCTTGTTCCTACTTTAATATGCCAACCATTACTTCACTGACATCCCAGAGTTTTCTTGCAACAGACTCATCCATGGCTTTAGGCAATAGTTCTTCCTCTTTACAATCCCCGAAGTACTTTCCTGACACACCTTCTACCTCAGGTGAAGAGGCTAAATAAATCGAAGTCTGGGCACCTTCTACTGGAGTTTTGAAAAAAGCCCAAGACACTAAGTTGAACAGCGGTTTGACCAACAGCGGAATGTGTATGTGCCTGCCGAGATTAGTCCGCACAATGCCAGGGTGGAGAGCATTGACAGTGACCTGTGTGCCTTCCAAGCGGCGGGCCAGTTCCCTGGTGAAAAGGATGTTAGCCAGTTTGCTCCGACTGTAACAAAAGCTTCTATTGTAGCTTTGTTCACTGTTCAAGTCTTCAAAGTTGATGTCTCCGTATTTATAAAGTTTGGACGAAACAACCACAATCCTGCTGGGTGCTGAACTTTTGAGTAGTCCAAGGAGAAGATTAGTGAGCAGAAAGTGACCCAGATGGTTTACCCCAAACTGCATCTCAAACCCATCTTCGGTCTTCATATAAGGGCACTGGAAGATCCCTGCGTTATTGATCAAGACGTCCAGTCTAGGCTCTTCCTTTAAATGTCAAAAAGAGAACGCAACATTATGAACACGGGCCTTAAGTGTCCCTAAAATAAAAATCTTTTAAAATTCTTACGAACTACTAAAATTCTATAAAATGTCTCTGTGAGTTTCCAACAATTGACAAAGAACTACAGAAGACCTGTATGCTAAATAGGGGCCTGACTTTGTGCTTTTCGTGTTTTCTGATCCACTGTCAGCAACTTATAAGCAAACAGATGCACTGAAGTTCAGCGATCTGTCCAGTGTCACAGGGTTCCTAAGTGCCTGGGCTGGTCATTAGTAAGCCCGCTTGTTTTTCTAATTGGGATTTTCAAACCACAACTACAGTCGATGTGAGCCAGAGTGCAAACACAGCAGAAGACAGATCAGCACTGTTTACCCAGAGCTACTAGTACCAATGTCAGGGGCAAGTCAGGATTGCTTTATTTTGCAGTTTTTCTAAGGGTAAAATGGTACTGTGGGGATGCAGCAACTTAAGTCGTTCCCTTAAAATTGGGACAAGCAATAGAGGGGGTTAGGGATGCACATTAAGGCCATAGGACATCATGAATAAATCAGAGAAATACTTTTAAAAATTGTGTGAGTAATATAAAAATATCAGAAACAATGTAATCAGTCTAAATACTAAGGCTCACAATAACAGCAAAGGAGATTCACGGGAGATAGGACCAACACATCTTAAATTCTACCATGACTAGAAGTCACAGCTCTTTTTCCTTGTATGAAATCCACCCCTTTCAGGCTTCCAGGGGCCCCCAACTCAAATCTATATAGTCAGAACTTTGCCCTTTGACCAGATCCTGCTACATCTTCCCAGATTAAAGTCCTAAAATTTAGATTGTCCTTAAAGGGAAGTCTTTTCATTCTGTAATTCATACAGGTTGGTTTTCCCCAGCCCTTTTCTGGCTCCTCTCTGTCTCTTTTGATGGGCAGAGAAAAATAAATGCACAACATGTTCCAGGTGTAAAGACAGAGTGATGGATCCACGATTAAATTAATTTGAGGTCAAATTTCAAATTTCACTGGCCTTTTTGCCAAGTGTAAGTGAAAAGAAAAATGTGTTAAATTTCACAACTGTATCAAAGCCTACCCGTCAAAGGATTAACTATTTCTCATTCTGTCTTCTAAGCACCCTTAGCTTTTCCAATAGTCAGCTTCAAAAAGAAGGCAAAAGTTCACCCGTGGGGGAAAGAAAGGAGTGTTCTTTTTCAGTAATCCTTTGGAAGAGTTTCCTGTATTAATCATTTCTGAGCCATCATTCTTTGCTGGGCTTGTGTTATTTTAAGACTTTATCATCTACTTTTTTTTTTTTTTTTTAATTCTAGGAGATAAATGACATAAATACCAAGAATACCAACCTGTGGGAAATTTACATTTCCATTTCATTTAAAAAAAATTTTGGTTATGGTCACCGAACTTGAAAGCCAGGAAGGAGCTTAATATTTAGAAGCAAGGACAAATTAGTTATCTCTTTATCTGCTAGTTTTAATTGGTTCTGTCCTAAATGATCCAAGTCATAAAATACATCTATCAAAAATGAGAAGTATATCCAGCCACATCTACATTTTAATGAAAAATAGGAAGACCCACTTCTAATGTTTCCAACATCGAGTATTCTTATTTTAAACTGTTTTACCTAATAATGAAGTAGTCATAAAAATAAACCACCCCCCCCATCCAAAAAAAACCCCCCTCTAAATCTGCAATAGCTCACACTATGCACCAAGGCGCCCTAGGGCCTCCCAGGGTGCTATGGAATATTTTAAATTTTCAAGAGAAACAAATGGATACGCTGCTCAACATCTCAAAAACTACGAGTTCCAGGTGGTTCACAGCTTTAATAATATATTGTGCTAAATTCTCTTTGGTGATGTCACATCTTTGCAAAGTTGATTTTAGCAGTTGCTATAATAAAGTGCATGTATAATGTTAAAAATCAATGTAGAACAAGAAACGAGGGTGGCAGTGCCCCATCTGATTCCAAAGTCAGAACTGAACAACAAGTATACGTTTCTTATAGTAACTGTGGTTACTGAAGAATGAAATAAATCTTTTTTCTTTCATTATGTGTTCTATTTTTTTAAACAGCTACTAAGTTGTTATGATATCAATACTTATTAGGTTATTTGAACCTAATTACTTAATATAAATAAACTGGTAGATATTTCTTTTGGTCTGAAGACACCATGAAAAAAAAATTACCAAGTTTAGGAACCTCTGCTCTGGAATCAAGAGTCTCCGTTTCATACAGGCATGTTTCCTATGCCAGTTAACTTTAAACCTCACTCTCCTGAATGCTGGCTGCAGGAAACCCTTCTATCTCAATTTCAACGGAGGACACCCGTCAGTGGCATATTTACCATCTGAAAAAGAAATCCTCCACCTCACTGGTGGCAGCTGGTATAGAAGAGTTAATAATAGCAAGGGCTCCGGAGGCAGATCCTGAGCAATCAACTTAGCCTACCTATGCCTTCCTTGCCTTATGTTGTGAAATGCCCACTGTGAGCATTCCATGACAATAGCCAAGGACACCTTCATTTCATTGAAAAAAAAATTTAAATATCTGAAACGCTTGGAACAGCTAGCAGAGAAACCTTTAATAGAGGCTAGGTATTACATATTTATTTATTTCTGTCTTTATTTAGAGCACATGGCCACTGGGATTCCGAGCTCCAGTTTATTTGGAAACCAGGCCAGCGTGCGGCTAAGGATGGTGCTTACGAGTCCCCTGGTGGCATAGAGCTAAACTTCCTATCCCAGCAAGGGGGGGAAAAGACTGTTCAAATGTCCTTGGCTAGCGACTTCGCCTAAGTGCTCTGGGCTCTCTGAAAGGAGAGGGCCTGGTGCAGATTCCCTTTGGACAAGGGAAGGTGATCCAGAGACCTGGTTGATCTCCTCCTGGGCCGTCCTCACATAACTTAAGGTAATGTTCGGACAAAGGCTTATTTTCCCCTGGGCGTATTTTTTTCTCAACATCCTTGGAAGACAGAAGACTGCAAAACTAATTTTTCCAGTCTGCAACTCCCAAGATACTTCCAAATCATGTGACTGCTCCCACTCTTAGCTTCAGTCATTCCCAAGGTCGCATCCTGCACTCGGGGCGGACCCCTGCGGGCTCAGCCCCCCTCCCGCCGGCCCCGCCCCGGCCCGCCGCTGAGGCCTAGCCTTGGTCTCCAGCTGGCTCCCCGAGCCCACACCTGGAGCATCTCCTGACAGAAGGCGCGCACTGAGTGCAGCGAGGCGAGGTCCAGCTCCCTGACGACGAGCTCGCCGACCCCGCCGGCGTCGGGGCTTCCGGCCGCGCTGAGGTCGCGGCGGAGCTCACCCGCCGCCTCCTCGGCGCGCGCGCGGTCCCGGCAGCCCATGATCACCCGCGCCCCCAAGCGCAGCAGCTCAGCAGCCGTGGCGCGGCCCAGGCCGCTGTTGGCGCCGGTGATCAGCACTGTCTTCCCGTGCATGAGGCCGGCGTCCCTGCCTCCGTGCAGCCGCTGGGCACTGGCTCCCACGAACCGCCGGGTTGCCAGCCACAAGGCCCCGCCCAATGCGGCCAGTAGCGCCGCCACTGCAGCCACTGCCATAGCCACCCGGAGGAGGGCCCACCACCCCCTGCGCGGGACTTCCGGAGTCCCCACGCCCCAAGGGCTGGCGCTGCCACCTGTCCGCGAAAACCTCTGGGGCGCGGCCTGTCGACCCTGACAAGGCGGCGTGGGGCATGCTGGGACTTGTAGTTTCCCTTCCGAGGGCCTCTGATTGGTTATAAGAGGATCTCGCCGTGGGTCACGATGATCCCGTGGAGCCGGCTTCCAGCGAGAGCCTAGGGTGAGCTCTGGTACCAGGTTTTCTGGCGACTCCGTTTTCTCCTCATTGATATATCCGAGTGGTGGTGCTTCCCCCATGTGAATGCCTATTGAATACTGAGAATTTACAAATCTCTGTCTGTCGGCTGGTTTACAAATCCTACTCTTCAGGGCTGTTTGAGCGTGCTTTCTGTTCAGGGCTCCTGGGACTTGTTAACCCTCTGTTCCACTTACTTCTCACCTTCTGGAGAATTGTCCCTGCCCAACGAAACCGGAGGAAGGGCTCTTATTCCCCCCCGCCCCCCAACATGAGGCTAAGAACTTAGGAACACGAATCATTTGGAGATAGACCAGACCAGGGGTTGCTAAACTTGAGCGTCGTCACATCAGAATCACCCGAAAGGCTTTTACAAACAAAATAAAATTTTCAGGGCCCCGATACCAGAATTACGAATTCAATTGGTCCCAGATGGGACCTGAGAGTTTGCATTTCTAACAAGTTCCCAAGTGATGCCGATTTGGTCTCCAGAAAAAGGCGTCCTCAAATGGTCTAATTTGACGCTGGCAGAAATAGTGGGGAAAGCTTACTGTAAACATAGACTTTTGAGCAGACCACTTTACAAGCACCTCCCACGTCCTCCATAAGACTCTTGCATGCAAAAACGGGAGGGAAAGTGTTCAGTCCACTAGAACGTGCTTCAGAAACGTAAGGGCATATTGCCGACGGACTCATCTCCAAGGTGCAGACTCAGTGACTTTACCAAATTACTCTTAAGTGGTCATCCATTCATCTGCTCACCCATCCATTAGGTGTCAGCCCCTGTGCCCCAGGAGAGTCTCAGAGAAATAGGGTGCTTGCTGTTTGTTGCACAACATGCGGCTGTCCCAGCTCCCTTCCAGAATCTTCAGGACAAGAGAAGAGGCCCACAAAGGTAGAGTTTGAAATAAAGCCCTATAGGATTTTGATGAACTGTCCTCCACTCTTACATTTGTGAAGGATCTAACATGCCATGATAGTCACAATACAGAGAGGGAAGGGGAAGAAACCGGGAGGAGGTTTCTTAGGAGTGCTGAGAATGAAGCCCAGAGGTGAGAAAGAGTGCTGTTACTGGGGATCAGACAAGGCCCAGGAACAGAAATCATGGGGGGGGCGGTGCTTTATTCCTCTTCCTATAATTTGAAGCTCCCTGTCAAACTCCCCAAGCCTGGACCACATCTGTTTCCCCTCTCTTTTCAGTTTTATCCATTCTCCATCCTTCAAAGCCCACCTCAGTGCTTTTCATTTCCTGCCCACTCCCAGCCCATGTAGACGTCTGCTTCCACCTCACGTGTGACCCTCGCTTGGCACTGAGAACAAACAGCCCTCTAGTGTTGCCTATTTGAGTTTGCACATTTGACTTCCTCTGTGGTATTGTTAACGTTTTAAATTTCCTCAAGGATGGGTTTTTCTCTGAGTCTCTCTTGTAGTCTTCACATTGGAGAATGCATAGAAAACACTGGGTACTCATTAGGTATCGTGACTGATATATTTTGGATGGGCTTACATCAAATTAGGAAGGAGATCAAAAGGTGTATGTCAGCAGCGGTCTTCTTTAACTAGAACCAGGGTGGAAATTGCATACGTGGGCGGGGTCAAGTGGAGGTGGGGGTAGAACATCCAAGACAGATGAAGCCCCAGACCTGCTATGTAACTGCTGTGTAGCTTGAGCATAGAGTTTGATGGAGTGACTCATCTGTTCAAATTAGGTCCTATGGCCATGGAATCAATAAGAACAACTCAATTTGGAAGGCTGTATGTGTAACACAAAGAAAAAAAAATATATATGTAGCTTTTGAAGTAAATAAAGCCTGAATTTGACTCTCAGTCCTACTATTTATTAGCTGCTGTTTTTGGACAAGCTACTTAATCTTTTTTGCAACTTAGGTTCTTCACTGACTGAAAAGATGGGTAACAATATTATATCACACACACTAGGTTTGATGAGAAAATGAGGTAGCATGAAAATATCCTGCCCACTGTGCCGTTTCATGTAGTAGATTATGTTTAATAACCAACCAAGGTTTTTAAAAACAAAACAAAAATCGCATAATAATGAAAGTCCAGGATCCTTCATTTCATGCCACATGTTGAAGCTGTGGCCAAGGCTTATTTTGCTATACGAATATTGGGCTTATTTTGCTATACGAATATCGGGCCTACCTGCTAGGCCCAAAGCAAGAGACTTCATAAATGTTGTTCACAGGCCATAAACCCACCAAATAAGCTTCAGAGAACCCTCCCTAGGGGACTCTGTCTGGCGCACGCCTTAGAGGGAAAGCGCCCTGTATGAATGTCTAGCTGATTTATTTTGGAATGACTAGTGTCAGCATTGGTACATATGCAGGTGGAATGCTTTTTTCATTTTGCATGGATTTAAAGGCTGGTCATAGAGGTAACAGACTGAAAAGTTCTAATTTTCAAGAGTGTACTTAACCCTACCTTAGTAGGGTCATTTTTTTTCCAAAAATGAGCACTGCTTGATAAGACCTGGTAGGCTTCTGACAGCATCAAGCACACGAGTTCTAAACTTAGCCTAAAGAGTCATCATTAGGACTCACACACAAAGTATATATGTATGACTTACATACAAAGGTAGGTGCAATGGTATTCAACAGCGTGAACAACTCAAAAACAAGTAGCTTGAAGGTAACTTGAAGGTTCAAAATATTTTTAAAAATTAAAAGTAAACTTTTGCAAATGAACTAAGTTCTGAGGACCAATCTTCTGAAATGCCTAATTACCCTGGGGATCCACAGGAAGTGGCTTCTGTAATACCAGACTTACTGCTTTATTGCTCCTCCCCATCTCTAATTGTTCAATTTCTGATTCATGCCATACGGTACATGAGCTGTGATGGTGCCAAATTTCTGTACCCCGTCAATGTGGAACATGTGGTCATCAAAGAAGATATGGGGCCGTATTTTCGCCAAGATGGGACCTTTGGGGGCTCCAGCAAGGAAAAGGGCTTCATCTATCTCTAGACCCCACCGGCGAAGGGTTTTCAGCACTCGAGCGCCTGAACTGGCTGCACTCCTGGCCGTAACCAGGTAGGTCCTGATAGGGCAACATAACCGTTGGTCTTTGGCATAAAACTTCTTCTGCAGTCTGCCTAAATCTTCCAGAAAGCTTTTCAAGGGACCCTGTAAAAGGAACATAGGCCACAGCTGTGATCCAGTGAACCAAATGAAGGGAATGCTGAAAAAGCAGAGGCTTGTAAGAGCTTGTGAAAGGATAGAATACTGCAGGCAGTTTTATAAAGTCAGTGGCGCAGTGCTGAAACTCCTTGCATTTATGTGAACATATTTCCTTATATGGAACCATCCTTGCATTCCTCCAATAAATGTAGGATGGTCATATAATTTACTGTCTAAACAAATATTTTTAAGAGTGAAAGAAGTTTCTGTTAAAAAGTTAAACCAAGGCAACCGGCATAAACTATTGATGGCAAAGTGGGATACAGTTCAGTTTATTCTCAAAAGCACAATTTTAAGTTGCTTTTTGTGAATTGCACATTTTAACCTTATACAGTATTCTCTTCTATGCTGTTTCATGCCATGTTGGCTTGAATCCAGCCTTGTCTCATATTCACAGTTTGTATATCATCCTACTACCTTTTATCTTCATTCTTTCTAAACACTCAGTTTTAGCTGTAGATCTATGCTACAGAGCACAGAACTAGATTTTGCCATGTGATCCAAGTCTTAATTTTTAAAACAGAATTCGAGTTTTAGGACGTTTATATTTATTGGAATTACAAATATACGTGGTAATGGTTCTTATGATTTTTACTGTATTTTTCTGTCGCGAATCCCGTCCCGCAGAATCCGTATGCTATGGCAGGTGTGTAAATAAATTCACACGGAGTACATAGGACTAGAAGAGCCGGGACTACATGACCCCCCTCTGAACTCAGAGAGAGGCCAAGAGAAATGGCCCGAGAGTGGGCCAGAGAGCAAAGGTCCAGGAGCAGCCTAGAGAGAGAGCAAGGGGGCCCATGAGTGGACCAGAGAGGGCCCCAGAGTGGGCCGGAATGAGCGAGGGAGAGCTGAGGGAGGGAGCCCCAGGGAGCGGGCCAGAATGCCTCCGCCACTCTCTCCAGAGGAGAGAGCCCCCTACCCTTGCCTTGACAGGCTTTTATTGTTTTTCCTGGGTCCATTAACTCAGAGTGGTCTTCATTTACTAAACACAGGTTCACCTTAGGTGATAGACAGCCAGGAAGGCACTTCAAAGGAGAGGTACACAAATGGAAAGATAGTGGGTTTAGGCTGAACTCTAAAGGATTAGCACTGTCCTCAGAAGCCAGATATGAATTAGCATATGTTCTTTTGATCCAGGGTGAGAGAGTTTTTTAGCAAGAGCAAGACTTAACTCTAGGAAATATGCCATCCTGATTTCCCCACAGGAAATCCATTTTCACACACGTGGGGCCTGCTTGCCGTCCCACATTCCACTGGGGTTTCTTTTAAACGTGAAACGCTGGGCTACATTTCTCACAGTGAGTGGTACAGTTCTCCTTTCTTTTTCATGTTAAAAATTTTAAAGTATTGTTCACGAACAATTGTCTTTTTGTGTGCATGTGTGTGTATGTGTGTTTCTTTGAAGATTTAGGAAGGTTTATATTATTTCATTCTATTGTTTCCCTTAATAACCATAACTTTGTATAGTACCCTTAGTACTGTTTTATTTTTAAATCCAGGACCTATTATTTTTCACAATGAGAAATAATGAATTTAGAGTACTTCTTTACCTTTCTCTTATCCTCTGTTTCTTCTTCAGCTCTCCAATTTTACTTGTTTACATTTGCATTACTGAAGATTCTCATATTTCTATTTTTCAGCTTTATATTTTATCCTTCGATCAGTTATTGTAACTGAAGACATCAGCATACTTATTCTTCCTTAGACTGTTTTGCTCTGTGTTTTTCCAGTTTTCTAGTTATGTAATTTCTATATAAGGGCACATCAATATGTACTTTCTTTTCTGCTCCCTAATCTCTATGATTGTTGTAGTTTTGGTTCTATAATTAAATATATTCTAGGCCCATTTGTGCCTTTGTGTTTCTAGTCATCTACATATTAACCAAAATGTGTCCGCTAGTACTTGTTTTGTGAAGTAAAGTTATGGAATAAAATTCCCTGAGAATAGTGTATGTTCTCAAATGTGGACCTGTTTTCTTTTAACTTGGAGGAACTTTTGGCTGGTTATAGAATCTGTGATTTATATATTCTTTCCATATGATCTTACAAGTAGTGATCTTATAAGTCTTTTCTTTATATCTTTTTAAATCATTATTTTTTTTAAGATTTTATTTATTTATTTTTAGAGAGAGGAGAAGGGAGGGAGAAAGAGCAATGTATGGTTGCCTCTCACATGGCTCTCACTGGGGACCTGGCCTGAAACCCAGGCATGTGCCCTGACTGGAATCGAACCAGGACCTTTTGGTTCCCAGCCTGCGCTCAATCCACTGAGCTACACCAGCCGGGCTTAAATCATCATTTTTAATTACAGTTTATATTCATATTGTTTTGTATTTGTTTCAGGGGTATAGCATAGCGGTTGGACAATCATATACTTTACAAAGTGTTGACTCCAGTATTTCTGGCACCCACCTGGCACCACACACAGTTACTACAATATTATTGACTGTTTCCTGTGCTGTTCTTTACATCCCCGTGACTGTTTTGTGACTAGCAATTTGTGCTTCTTAATCCCTTTACTTTTTTCACCCAGTCCCCCAACCCCCTTCCTTTCTGGCAACTACCAGTCTGTTTCAATTTTGTTTGTTCATTTATTTTGTCCTTTAGATTCCACATGGAAGCGGAATCATATGGCATTTGACTTTATCTAACTGACTTATTTCATTTAGCATAATACCCTGCAGGTCCATCCATACTGCTGCAAATGATAAGATTTTATTCTTTCTTATGGCTAAGTAATATTCCATTACTCTTTATGGCTGCATAATAGTCCATCATGTAAATGTAATGCAGCTTTTTCATCCACTGGTCTACTGATGGGCACTTGCATTGCTTCCATATCTTGGCGATTGTAAGTAATGCTGCAGTGAACATTAGAGTGCATATATTCTTTTGAATTAGTGTTTGGGGTTTCTTCAGATATTTACCTAGAAGTGGAATTTCTGGGTCATAAGGCAGTTCCATTTTTTATTTTTTGAGCAGCCTCCACACTGTTTCCCACAGTGGCTGCACTGATCTGCATTCCCACCAATACTAGCGCCCCACTGTCTTTCACTACTGAGTGCTGCTGTGGGGAAAACCAAGAACAGCTGGATTTTTCTTCCCTCTCAACTTATATATGTGCAGGCTGCCCAGAAAATCACTTCTTCATCTCTGAAGTCAAATAATTTTACTAGGGCATGTCTCATGACCATTCTCATCTATTTCCCTATTACACATGTGCCCTTTAATCTTTTAATAGTTTAATTCATACATGAAAATCTTCTGGTAATTCAGGATCTTTTCTCGATATACATATCTCTTTATATTTACCACATACAACCCTTTTCTCCTCCCCCCAGAACATAATTTCAGTGTTTTTCTTCAAGGTTTTCAATTATGCATATTTTTTATTTTCTTTACCTTGATCTAGCTCTGTCTTTTTCCTTCCTAAATTATTATTTTTCAATTCTACTCATTTCCAGAGTATTACCATTTAACATTTTATCATCTCTTCCATAGTCTTGCTTTTCCACTTCGTGACACTGCTTTATTAAGTTTTTAAAAATCATGGTAAATGTTTAGTCACAACTTTCACCTAATCTTTGGCAAGTATTTGCCATGAGAGTTCTTCATCGGTTATTAGATTTTTCTCTTCTTTGTCTGCCTTTTTCTTGTAGCATCTTTGCCTGTGTTCTGTGCTTGTTCTCTTTTTATTACCCATCACTGGAGTAGATTGGCTTACCTAGAAGGAATTAGAGGGTCTAAGGGGAAGGCCAAGGATTGTATTTTAAGACTATCTTGTTTTCATAATCCAGACTTTCCCTTCTACTCTGTTGTCATGGAAACAAACCATTTCCTGCAAACATGGCTTATTGATGTGATCATTTATTTAGTTTTGTTTTCCCAGAGGCTACATATACAGAAAAAAAAAAAAAAGTGAAAAATTTACTTCCTAAAGGTGAAAGGCACACACATAGGTGAAAAAACTGTAACTTTTTTCTGGGTAGAGAGCAACAGCAGCAGAAAGGACCTGGCGACTATTGGCAGGTGCCACCTTGTTCATAGGCTGGCTCTGAACCTGGAGGAGCGCGGTTCTGCTTTCTGACCTTGAGCGCCTTCCAAAGGGGATGCGTGGAGACTGGTCAGTTCTCATCACCATATTAAAGCCAGGTATCCATATCATCCTTTTACTTTTATTTTTGGGTATGTTTTATAATTTATATATTAGCACAGTAGTTTAAGTATATAATTTACCAATAAAATGTAGAAATATGAGGGAAAGTTATTCAAAATACTTCTTGAGGAGCTGTATGACTGGCAACATTGGAAGCTGTCTGGAGGTGGACAGCTGAAAAGACTGTTACTCATAGCCTAACAGTGAGAAAAAGCCAGGTAGTCTAAAAAATAGAACTTTTCTTGAACCCATTAGAGAGCTGAGTTACCAGGGCAACCAACTAACATGAAATCTAAGGGATAAAAATCTAAGGAAAAATCTAAGGTATCTTCAAGGACAGATGGGATTCACAGACTGGCACATTTTTGGCATAGCACTGAAGGAAGACATACCAGATACCATATAAGCAAGTGTGAAAAATTCAGGTTATTTCAGAGAACAAATTGATAAAGGCCAAGTGTGGGCTGATGAAAGCAAAGAAGTCCTGGAAGCTACAGACACAAGAAATACACACTTCCTTACAGGCTTCCTATCCACCCCCACCACCTCCACTGTGGACCTCACTCGTTGCTTATGAGACAGTCTGCAGGCAGGTGGGAGATGAAAGAATGCAGTCACGGGTGGGGGTGGTGCAGGTTTGGAGGACGGGAGCAGCTGTCACTGTGAGAAGAGACTGACATTGAACTGTATCTCCTAAAGCCTTTAACTGCTGAAAGAAGGACTCCAAGCACTGCTACCCCGTGCCCCCTCCCCAGGGCACAGGTAAAGATCCACTACCAAAAGTGAAGGGGAAAGAAAAACCCTCTGCTCCTGGGGAAGGGACAGGGCACTGTCATGGACCCAGACCATTCGGTAGCTCCTATCACTGGAGGAAAGGCAAGATCAATGACAAAACTTCACCCCTAAGGCCTAGGAAGATACAGGAACTGCCTTGGATTTGGGCTGAACTAGGACAACAGAGAGTGCCCCCACCATCACCAAGCTAGCCGTCAGAGACAACAGCAACATTTGGGAGAAGGGTGACAACATGGAGACCCCCTCGCAGGCACAGACACAAAAGGGAGGCCTATGGCTGAAAGTGGAACAGGACAAACCCTCCAGCACCCTACCTGAGGAGTTTGAGGCCTGCGCTGGAATGAAGGTAATAATGGCCGCAATAAAAAATGCACAGCTAGTTAAACGGATTTAATTGTTTAAATCCATCACACTAATTGTTAGCAGAGGAGGACGCGAGCCTATAACCAGGCAAAAATACTATTTACCAAGACCTCTACTGTCTACACACTATGACTGGAAATTAATCAAAGAATTCTGAGACTACACTAAAACAAAACAGTCAACTTTCAAGAGAAAGTGATTAGCAGCGGAAGAATCAGTGATCATCTAGATGTCATAAATATGACAGGGAATTGAAAATAACTACAACTAGTATCTTAATTGAAATGTGGATTGATTGAAAGGTGGATGGCATGCATGAGTAGACTTGTAATTTTAGCAAAGAGATGGAAAATATAAGAGTTGAATTAAAAGCTAGAAATAAAAATTACAGTACAGAAATAAAAATGGCTTTGATGGGTTTACCATTAGAGTTAACATAGCTGAGGAAAGAATCAGTGAGCTTGAAGATAGTTCAGTGAAATTACTCAAGTTGAAAATGAAGAGAAAAACAGTAACAGGTTAAAAAGATCAGGGCATTGACTTACTGGGGAAACACACAAACAGACCTGCAGACACACACCCCACTGTATTCGCACTGCTAAAATACAAGCAGACAATCTTGAAGGCTGCCAGAGAAAAATAGACACATTACACACACAGAGGACCAAAGACAAGAATTTAGAACAATTTGTTTTCAGAATCTATGTAAGTCAGAAGACAATGAACATATATCTTTCAAGGGCTGAAAGAGAAGTATGGAAGTATGGTAAGTGCAGAGAGCTATATCCAGACAAAATAAAATGTTTTTCAAAATGAAGAATAAAGAGTCTTCAGGTAAATAAAAACAGTTTTTGATAACAGCATATCAGTTCTTCTGGCTGAAGGAATATGCTGCCAGGGAGAAACCTGACTCTACACAAAGAAATAAAGATCCCTGGACATGTTTAAAATGAAGACAAATACAAAATACATATTTTTGTCTTATTCATATTCATTCTAAAGATAACTCATTACCCAAATTAAAAAGTAGTAGCAAGATGTTGTGAGTCTATAAGTGAAACTAAACGTATTACAACGGCACGAAACACAGGAGGGAGAGAATGAGCACATACTACTGTAGGTTCTTACATTACACGTGACGTGGCCTAGAACTGTTTGAAAGGAGCTGTGATTACTTCAACTTGTGTGCTGTAAATACCTAGCAAGGGTAATAAGGCAAGAAAGATAAAAGACATACAGAATGGAAACATAGAAATAAAACTTTTCATTCACAGTCAACACTGGCTATATAGAAAATCTCAAATCTACAAAAATCTTACTGTGACTAACAAGTGACCTCAACAAATTTGCAGGATGCAAGGTCAATATATTGTACAAAAACCAATTGCATTTCTTTATATTTGCAATAGTGAACTTGGGGCTTAAAAACTTTAAAGTATCATTTATAATAGCACCAAAAGTTATAAAATATTTAGGAATAAATCTAACAAAATATGTGTAATATCTGTATCCTACGAACTGCTGATGAAAGAAATCAAAGATGACCTAAATAAGTGGGTCATGTCAAGGCTTGATGTTTAGGGAACTATTTTCCCAAGATTAAAATATAAGTTTAACATAATCACAAAACACTGGACAAGCTAATTCTTAAACCTGTATAAACACGCAAAGGAATCAGAATATCCCAAAGATGTTTGGAAAATAATAAATTTGGAGGACCCATACCACCTGAGCACAAGACTAACTATAGAACTATGGTAATTAAGACAGTGTAATATTGGTATACCTAAAGCAATAAAAATGAACCTTAACCAATGTTTTGTAGAAATATATAAATTAATTAAAAATAGGTCAGATAAAAAAAGAACTCTAAAATTATAAAAATGTTATGCAGAACACAGGAGGAAATTTTCATGACCTTGGGTCAGGCAAATATTTCTTAGATATGATGTTAAAAGCACAATTCAAAAAAGAATAAACTGATAATTGAACTTTATACAAATTATAACTTTCTGTTCATTGAAAGATACTACGAGAATGAAAAGACAAGTACAGGCTGACAGAAAATATCTACAAAACATATCAAATAAAGGACTTGTGTCCAGAATATAGAAAGAACTCTCAAACCTCAATAATAATAATAAAACCCCCAAGCAGCCCAATACAGTGAGCAAGAGATGTGAACATTTTTGCTGAAGAGCCCACGTGATGGCAAGTAAATACTTGAAAAGATGCGCAATATCACTTGTCATTAGGGATATGCACGTTGAAACCACAATGAGATACCGTTATGTAACACTAGCATGGCTTAACACAAACAAACAAACAGCAGCTGACAGTACCAAATCCTGGCAAGGGTGAAAGCAGAGCAACAAAATCCCAGTGCTGTTGGGAATGCCACGTGGTATGTTCACTTTGGAGAAGAGTTTGGCAGTATCTTACAGAGTTTAACACATACTTATTTTGTTACGTAGTAATCCTCCTCCTAGATATTTACCCAAGACAAGTGAGATCTCATGTTTACACAGAACCCTGTATGCAAATACTTACAATGGCTTTATTTATGAATGCCCCAAACTGAAAACACCTAAATATCCTCCAACAGGTAAAGGGATAAAGACAATGTGGCACATCCACAGAACAGAATGCTTCTCAACAATGAAAAGGAACAAACTACTGATCCGAGGAATAACAGGGATGCATCTGAAATGCATTATGCTAAATACGTCAGATTCCAAAGGTTGCGTCCTGTGCGGTTCCATTTATATGACATCTTGAAAAGACAAGACTATGGGGACAGAAATCAGATTAGCGGTTGGAGATGCAAGACTGAGGATGACTACAAAGAGGCACAACGACATTTTCTCTGTTGGGTATTCTGAGTTTGGTTGTGGTGCCACAGCTGTATGCGTTTCTAAAAGGTCTTAACAATCACTCGCCCAAAATGATGAATTTTACTGTATGTGAATTATACCTCAAAAACTCTGAGGAAAACACACACAGACACAGAAAACACACACACACGCAGATACCTGGAGGTGACTATAAGAATGGCGAGACATCCCTTACTAGTCATGGGATCCCATTGGAGGCTTATGAACTATACTCAGAGTGGCCAAATTAACCCTCCCCAGCTGTCCCACTTGCTGATGACGCTTAGATCTCCTTTATTTGAGACAATTGGGACATTGCTATGGCCAAACCTCATGGCCGAAATACTAGAAAGCCTTGGGTAGGCATCATACCTTGTAACATTCTCATCAGAGGAACACATCTGGTAAAGCCTGGTCTTTGTAGAAAAGCTGCTTTTTTTATGTTAAAAAAACCAGTAACTCTATCTACTGCATAATGAAAGCAAGTATGATTAATAGAAATTTGTTGGGTATTCCTGCAATAACTAGTGTTGGGTTTCTCAGTTTCAGTTGTTTAATGGGACAGTTAGATGTTTAATGCAAAAACAATAACTGATAAAAGGAAAATCTCAAAGAAATTTTAATTAATTACCTGGGATGAGAAAATGGTATTTTAAGATTATCTTGAAGTAATTTTTTTTTTTTTTAAGATTTGTGTGTGTGTATGTGTTCTTTTTTTGGAGATCTTCCACATTTCAGTCATAGTTAAAGGCTAATAAACGATGGGCTCTGAATTTCAGCAAAGCAGACATATGTAAAATCTAACAAATGATTTTCATCTCAGCAGCAAACTTGGTTAATACTGAACAACTTCATAACAACAGCAGGTCTTCCAGAGGGGCTAGTCAGCAAGGCACTGTACAGGTCAACATGCCCACAGAGTTCAAATATCACTTGCTGCAGTGCAAGGTGAGTTAGTAAAGCTTTTCAGTTTTCAGTTAGTCTATTCATACTTTTATAAATGTAATGAAAATAATATTAAAGTTTATCTTAAGTTCAAGAAGAGCTGGAACAAGGCTCAATTAAATTCCTAGGTAAGATTCATAGATTAAAACTGAATGATCCATTAATTCAGATTCCGCCTGGAGAATATTTTGATTCTTCAAATTTCCTTTGGTACAGAAGTTGTAGGTTCCATTCATTGCACACCATGACTTTAACACTTCAACTTCAGTTTGTGGATTGATTCCAAAACACCTATGTATTCAGTTTCATTTTGATGAGGTTTTCATAGTTTGCACTGGTTTGAGGCTCATTATTTGATTCATCTCAAGCTGTCAGATTGCAGCTTTTCTCAATTAAGCAATGCCTTCATTGAGTTTGAGGTTATGGACAAAGTAGTTCAATGAATGTTTACTGACCTATTGGAAATGACCTTACTATTTTGAGAACCTGTTATGTAGAAATGGCTTATCGGTAAGCCGTAAGACCTGTTACTCATAATTCAGAGGGGGTGAAGTCATTTTCTTAAGATCACAGACACATTTCTAAAAGGCTAGATAAAAGAAAGCTAAAATTAAAAAAAAGTAAGCATCAGAGACTTCAAAATGAGGAGCTCACAAAAGAAAGGGAGAAAACTGCAAAGCGTCAGAAGTGAGGAGTGGCTTGCCTCGAATAATCCAAAAGCCATCCCAGTGAACACATACCGATATCTACTGGGAAATAAGCAGAGCAAAATTAATTAGAGCTCCTTGAACCTACCTGAGCCAGAGACTTATTGTCAAGCACTGTGTCGTGTTGAAAGTATTTGTCCAGCCCACGATCCTTGGTAACATGTTCGGACTCCTCACAGAAGAGGACGGCGTCCCCATCGAAAGCCACCCGGAGCTGTGTGTCACAGTAAGATATGTCCTTGGCTCCATCAAACATTGTTGCAGCAGCGATCCCTGGTAGGCAGACCATGGGGACTGATTAATGCTCCTCTCAGGGCCACGAGATTGAGTTCTACCATTGAGATAATTAAAAGCCATCCCAGATCTTGTGTTTCCTCTGGCTCATTCTCTGCTGACTCCACTCCCCTCCAAAACTGCACATCTCAAAACCACTGTCTACGCACCACCCCGTTTTCATAAGGAATGGGAAAGTGCAAAAGGGGTTATAAGAAGATCACTGAGGATGTCCACTTCCAGAAAGGTCAAAGCTGTGGAAGACAAACTTAAGGTCTGCCCCTTGGCGGAAACACCTTAGAAAATCCAACAAAGGCATAAGCCATAGAAACACGGAAAACCCAATGGAAGTAACCACTATCGCAAAGCTCTCTATTAACTACTGGGATAAACCAAAGCAATACCTTCTTTTATTGCTTCCTGTACTTTCTCAGAGTCTGAAGAAAGATATAAGTTGGTAAGATAGGACTTCAAATAGCCAACGGGGCTTTTTCCACCAGTCAGACAGAAGCGGTCAATTAGTAAGCCTGTTATTGGGCAAGAAAGATTTTGTTCTGTCAGAGGTTAAAGATGATATACTTACTGTAAATGTGAATGAGATTTACCTTAAGAATACCTGAGTGCCTACTGAGGTTTTAAAATTACCTTCTCAGCACCAACGTGTTATATAATAGTAGAAGTGTTTGGCACGTAATAATGTGTGAGGTCCCTCCACATTGACCTTGCCGATTTAGTCTCGTGATAGCTGTATGGCAGCACTATTATTTCCATTACAGAGAAGGAAACTGAGACCCGAAGTCTTGTCTAAGTCCACGGGCTCACGTTGGCTCTGTCCTTCAACTGCAGCCTCCTCCCCGGCTGCAGGGGCCGGTTGAAAGGTGGCTCTGTTTTAGGTACCATTTCTGTCCTTCTTCAGGGACGATACAACAGTGATAAAAAGTTGTGCTAGGAATTGAAAAATTTTCTAAAAACCACAGCACAAGGTCTGAAATTGTCTCTATTTCCTGACTTGAAAATTTAAATGGACTTACTAGCAGATTACACACTAATACACTATCAATGCCTTTCAAATCAACAACTTGAAAAACAAAAAGTACTAGATGTGGGTGAGAGGTCTGCTAAATAAGCACCCAGATACACCGTGGATGAAAGTATACATTGTACAAGCTATCTAAAAAGTAATTTGACAAAATGTATCAGGGGCCTTTAATAGGTTTATACATTCTGACCTAGGATTACTCTCTTTTGGGATTTATTCTAAGGGAATAACCTGCAACTCTGAAAAAGATTTATGTAGAAATGTCTCAGTACAGGACCATTTATAACAGCAAGACATTTAACAATGTCTGAATAATTAAATAAAGTGTAACCTTATGCATATAAGGTTCGTACCCATTCAAAGTATTTTTAGATATGTCATAAACTGGGTAGCTGTATATCATATAAAGCAGAATTTTGAGTGCATCACCTATAGGGACGAAGAGAGTCCATAGGACCCATCGACAGTTGAGGTGCAAGTGTTTGTTGTGGTGTTAACAAAATGCTCTCAGTTTTCACATAAGCCAACATTGGGCTGAAGTGGCACAAAACCGCATTCTACAAATCTTTAATTATATTAATTTAATGATCAGAAATTATGTGGTGGCACTGGGGCTTTAGAAATGACTGAAACATTGTCCATCTTCTCAAAGAGGTAATAGCCACCGAGGAGCTGGGCTTGTAAACGTAATCATAATGTAACAAAGACTGTAGCAGAGAGATAGACAAATTGCCTTAACGTCCAGAGAAGGCAAGTGGCTAATTCCTCTTCCAAGTGAAAGGTTGTTTGTTATGCCATGAATGAGGCTGCTGCATGAGAAGATTGGGCTCAATCAGGTAATTAGCAGATTTAATAGGTAAATAATAGTGACTTTTTTTTTACATTACTACCATTGATGGACTCATTGTGATGAGGGATAGGTAGACCTAAATTGCCAAGTAAATCAAATAATAGCTGCACTTTACTGAGTAACTGATCTGTGCCAGTCGTGAATGCTAAACCTTTTACATACATTCTTTTCATGTCGTAAACACTATGAAGGCTGCATTTGTGGAAGGCAAACATGTTTTAAAGTATGTCACTAGCCTTATAGTTAGGATAAGGCATCAGCCTTATAGTTAGGATAATATTAAACTCATAACTTGTAATGTATCTTGATCACTTATAAATATGCCCCATTTAAATGAAGAATTTAAATATGCCAAATTTACACCTTATTTTGGCTTAACATACCCATAAGACACTAATATACTATTAGTGTTTTCCTCTGGATGTCACTTAAGAAAATAGTCTAAAAGTCCCTAAATAAGAAGTCAGGTAATTCCATAACAGGAAGAAAGGGGACTTTCTCTGAAAGCCTCTTACACATTGATGGGAATGCTATGAAGAGACTAGAGTTCATCCAATTTTCCACGTAAAGGAATCAAGACAATTTTGCTGGCCTGAGTCTGGATTTGATGTGTGGGAGCGCAGCCAGGGAGAAACCGATTTTAAGAGTGGAAAGGGGAGGTGGAAACCTTTAAACCTTTAACATGTATCTGTGGTGAGCAAGAAGTTTGATCACACCGTGAAAGCCCCTGGGTTGACGGCTCCTTGAAGTCAAGTTCAGAAGTGAAAAACATAAAACAGAAATATATTGCAGGACCTGGGATTAAGACTTTGAAATTCACACTTGACAAGTTAAGTCCAGAGCTTTGGGCCCAACTCTGTGCTGAAGTTAAAAATGAACATGGCCTCTCTTGTTCTGACATAGGCAAATAAACATTCCTCACGCAGAAGGGGGTGTCGGTATCAAAGACACTGCATTAGTTAGGCCACAGTTAGCAAAACAACATGGCTTCTCTCTCCCGGAGCAGCGAGCTGTTCTTCCACATGGTATTTATTTTACTTACCGTAGTGATTGACGCTGTTTATAAGCCGCACTCCCACTTGGGCATGGTTATTAGTCATCAGTACAATATCAAATAAGTCCTGTTCATCCGGATACAGATCGTGGAGTCTAGTATTGACATGCTGCAGGGCCTGTGGGTTACAAATATGAGCATGTGCAAAGTGGGCCAGGCAAGGTGGGTGTTGGGGGTCTGGGGAGAAGGGGTCTCATCGGTGTCAAATTCAAGCTTTGAAGACTCTTCACTGAGAGATTATAGCTCCTTTAAGGTGGGGCTCTGTCATTCATTTCTGTATGTTATGCCTCTCACACTTAATTTCAGTTAATGGGTTTCAGTTAATTGTTAGTGAGTATATAGGTAGTATTTGTTACAATTTGTTACAATTGTTACAACATTTGGCCCATGAGCATTAGCTTTGTTGGGGAGGTAGAGAGAAGGATCAGGTTAGCCCTTTCATACTGTCTTTTTTTTTTTTTTTTTTTTTGCTTGTTTTGTAAAATCTACCTTTCTTGATTATTTGATTTTTTTTATTTTTCAATGACAGTTGGTATCTGATATCATTTCAAACAAGTTTCAGGTGTACAGCACAATGGTCAGACAATTATATAAGTTCCAAAGTGATTCCCCTGATAATTCTAGCACCTACCCGACACCACACATACTTATTACAATAGTATTGGCTGTATTTCCTGTGCTGTACTTTACATCCCCATGTCTGTTTCGCAACTACTGATTCATACTTCTTAATCCCTTCCCCCTTTTCACCCAGCTCTCCAAACCCCTGTGGCAACCCTCACTTTGTTCCATGTATCTACGAGTCTTTCTTTTTGTTTGTTCATTTATTTTATTCCTTAGATTCCACATATAAGTGAAATCATATAGAACTTGTCTTTCTCTGTCTGACTTATTTCACTTACCACGATACCCGTTAGGTCCAACCATGTTGTTGCAAGTAGTAAGATTTCATTCTTTTATATGGCCAAGTAATATTCTGTTGTCTGTATGTACCACATCTTTATCTCATCCTCCATTGATGGGCACTTGCGTTGATGATTATTTTTTATTGTGAAAAATAATCTGCACATTAACCTTGCACGAGGGCCATGCTAATGGACTATTGTTCCAACTTTAGTTCATGGGTTGCCAAAGCATTGTTTGGCCTGTTTTCAAACAGGAGTCTTTGGAACAGGTGGCTGGTTTCCACCTGTGCTCCTCCCATGCCCCATAAGTTCTACTTACAACTAGTGGGACTGTCCTTTGTTTCTGCCTGGTTATGATGCTATTGTATAATGTTTGTTTAAGTTTTACAGAGGATCACAGTTATAAGTGCTATATATTTCTGTATAAATTTAGAGCACCTTACTGTATTAATATTATGCCCCTATGCACCAAGAACATCCTGTTTTTTTTTTTGTTTTTTTTGTTTTTTTTTTAGTATGCTATGTTTGGGGCAAAAGCAGCAAAGGTGAATTTCATCTTATTTTAAGGAGGCATTTTATCTCTGCTAGTGCTCACAACTGTGGACTCATTGCTTCTGGCTGCCACTCCTTCTAGGGAGGGAACAAAGGTTTCTGTGTTACTGGCCTCCTGATTAGAACTCCACTCAGGAAAGCTCAGCATCTCAAATCTAGGGCTGGAATCCCTTCCCCAAGGGTCTGGTCTGGAAGTCTCTGTGAAAGCATAGTCCAACTCGGGGTCAACTAAGCGGGCAAGAATGACAAAGGTGGTTTAGGGATTGTAAGGGAAGCTGGATGAGATCCCATGTGGGACCCAGGGCCTACGGACAACCGCGGCTTTGCCCAGTACCTTGATGAAGCGGAACGCGGGCCCAGGGGTCAGGATGACGTTCTCGTTGGTGAGCTGATACTCCATGTACTTTTCCAGACCCTCTTCCTCATAGATTTTCCTGCCATCCACCATGTTGAAGAGAGCTTGGGACGACACAGCGATGGTGATGGCATGCTTGGGTTTCGGCTGCAGACAGAGGTGCCAATGGGGGGGAGGAGAGACAGTCACATAAGCCGGAAGGGGTTGGGGATGGGGCTCATCCAGGGCAGTGTGGGAAGGAAATAGCTGGGCCCTTGCTTGGAGCATTGGGATGCTGGAAACAGCCAAGGCCTCGGACCCTTCCCCCGACTCCTACCCCCTAGACTGCAGAAGGGAGGTTTGGGAGGGATTCCCCTACCGTGTAGAGAGGAGACTTGGGCTGTGGGGCTTAGCAGAGGGGCGGGGCGCCCAGGTACCGGGGTCAGCAGGCCCTGCTCACCGGCCGGGGGCGTGAGCAGCCGGGGGTCTTGTCATACAGTGTCTTCACGGATGACCAGTAGGCTTCCTCGTCGTCGTTCTCATCCTCCCGCTGCCGAGACAGGTCAGGCATATAGTCGCGGTCCAGCTGGGAGGGGTAGGTGCCCCTGCGCTGGCCATAGGACTTCCATTCACTGGGGGGCGTGCGTGGATATTCCCGCTGCTGCATGTCCCGGGCATCCCGCATGTCCCGGGAGTCCCGCGGCGTGTCCCGGAATTCCCGTAGGTCCCGGGAGTCCCTTGAGTCCCGGAACTCCCGTGCCATGCCGTGCGCCCAGGCTTCATGGGTCTCCTGCATCTTGGTGTTGGTGCTGCGCCTGGACGCGGACTGGGACTGAGGCTGAGCCTGGGGCTCAGGGGGCGTGGAAGGGCTCAGGGGGTCTAGGAACGCTGGGGGCGTGTGAGACACGGGCGGCGTGGGTGGGGAGGCCTGTATGGACAGCTCCTGCGCGGACTCTTGCTGGCTCTGGGAGGTGGATGACGTCTGGGATGTTGTGGAGCTTGTGGGGACCTGGAGCAAGAAGACGGGCGTCTGAGTTACACGATCGCCTGGCATCCCCGTCCCCGTCTCCAGCTGGAGTCAAGGAGGAGGACCTGTGCCCCTTCCTCTGTTCCATTCCTACCCCTTAATTGGATCCTGGTTCATCTCAGCTCTTTTAAGTGGGGCTTAAAGAGGCTTAGGCATGCCAAGGCTCCAGATACTAGATTATTTCTGTTAAGTGGACACAGGCGCAGTCTGCTTTCACTTCTCCCTAGTTCTCCCATCAGCGCCTCACTACCTCACTATTTTTTTTTTTTTTAAGTAGCTAGGTCATAGGCCCTCTTTCTTGCCCTTAGGTGAATGGCACACACATTGCAAAGTTCTGTCATGTGACTTCTGTATGTATACCTGCCCAGTTAGAGACCTCTAGGTGAGCTAGAGTCAGGGACCTTGCTTGCCCTGCCTCTGTCTGTGATCTTCACCTGAGCAACTCGACCAGGTGTTCCCACCAGAAGACTCAACATCTGTCTCCACATTGGCCCTGTGGTTAGGGCAGTGATTGCAGGAAGGTTGCTGGGCTGGAGAAGCTGGTGTTTCCCCTTCCCCTCAGGACGTCGTGTGTGTGGAGCTCAGCGGCAGAGAAGGAGCCGTTCTAGAGAAAGGACTCCCGGACTAAGATGTGCAATCAGTTATTAAGCATGCATGTATTATTTCTACTTTTATGACAGTTTAGCATGTTCTGAAAGGCGTTTTTTGGGTTAGAGGATGGAGCCAGTCCCCACAGAGACAGATGGACTGGTGGGAATACATGTGGCTGGATGTGCATCACTCTCTCTGCCACCAACAACGTAATCTGCAAACCAACTTTTTCTTCTTATGTGGCTGGGCTTAGTGTCATATACTTCAACAATTTATCTTCTTTGTTGACCTTCCTACATCACCCCCTTCTTAGTCTTGAGTATGTAATCATTTTTGAATGAATGAAGAAAGGAATGAGCAAACACAGAGTTTAATCATTAAGTGTATGCATGGCTTATAGATGTTGTGACCTGGGGTTATAAACTAGCTCTGTTAGCATTATTGGTGTGAAATCTTAGGCAAGTTATTCTGTGTTTCTTTCAGCTGTAAAATAGGGCTCCCAGGGAGTGTCTTATAAGGGCTCAATAAGCTTCAACATGTAAAGTAGGTAGAATGGGCTGGTGGGTAGAAAGCATTAATAAATGTTAACCGTCATCATTATTAGTATTATTCTTACTATTATTAGGAGTGTTATGCTATCATATACTCCATCCTTTCATCTCCCTCTCTACCTTAAGATTGGCACCCTTGCTTCTGGGCTCATCTAACGATGGGGCTCTGATGGATGGGTTTCGTGAATTTCCGGACCACTGGTTTCGCACAAGGTATCCTCGAGAATCTGTCTTCGGCAATGATAATTCTTGTGATCCCTTTTGAGGAAAGAAGAGACCCAGGGGTATAACACCCCACCACCCACTCCTCCCATGCATGTGCCTACAGAATAGCCATGCCAAGCTAAACAGCAGCTCACACTGAGAAGATCCCTGGCCACTATGACCCTTAGTTCAGTCTTGGTCCTTGAGTACTAGTCTAGCTCTGGCCCAACCCTCACTTCTCTGAGAAGCAACAAAGTGGGGATCCACCTGGAAGAGCATTCAAAACCAAGAAACAAATCTGATATCTCATATTTTTTCACCCGTCACTCTTATGAGATACTTAGGAGAGCCAACCATTTTTCGTCCCTTTCCCCACTTCTTCCCTTAAGGACAAGCCCATTAACAGATGCTAAAAAGATATATCCACTATTTTTTTTTTACCAGAATACAAAGATGAGGGCAGGTGGACCTAAACAAGGCTGCAACGGGACTCCAAGGCCGCTACGTAAGAGCAGCTGGAGCCCTCTCGGAAGAACAGCACTGAAGGAGACCATGGAGAGGCAAGTGGAAGAGTTTCTATGCCCCACACCCTTCCCCTCACCCAGGCTGACTGTGGCTCCCCTGCAAAATCAGTAGTTCCATCTCTGCTCACCCTGATCATGGTGATCTGCTGGCCCTGTTCCCAAAACAGGCACATGTGAATATAAATACGTATTGTGCGGCAGGGGCCAAGAAGGACTGTTCCCTCAGCTGCCCTAAGGCAGTGTCTACACGCCAGGTGACCACGCATGGGGCAACATCTCAGCCAGTGATTCGGAATGACTGCATGCCTCATCTGAAAGATTGTGCAGAAAATGGTCAATGCCATGGCCAGACTCCCCTTCCCTCCCTGATTTGAACGAAGACCAGTCTCCTCCCATAGGCTGAGCAGAGGTGGCGGCTATGGTTTCTACACCATATTTTCTATGTGAACATGGAAATGTGTGCTGCAGGGAAGGCAGGGACCAGCTTCTCCTACCTATTCCTTAACCTCTCCTTGAGGGGCATTAGCATCCCTTAATACACACCTCGGTAGCTCAGTCTCCCAGAACTCCCGGCCCCCAATGTTTTCTATTAGCTGTCTGCTTTTTAATTCTCTCGCCAACAATGAAGAGGTCAGCTCACCTGAGTTTTCACACGAGCTCCTGATTTGTCAGACTCCCGTCTTTTCTCTGATTCTAGACTTTCTCTTGAGTATTTTGTTCCAGACTCATTCTTAATATGAAAACAAAGGATGTTTATTAATTTTAATCTCAGGGACGTTAGTAACCTGGCACTTGGGAATAAAAGGATAAATTAAAATTAGCATCGGTCTCTTTGCCAATATCAAAAAATCTATAAAGTTTGATATTATTTTTTGCCTTGTTCTCCTAAGCATGAGTAAAAATAACACACCAAAGAACTATATAAATTATTTTAAGGTAGAAATTTGGTGCTTTATAGATTGAAGACATGAGGTGTTTATCATTTAAAAATTACAATATGGGACACCTTGTAGGAGAATTTTTCAGGGGTCAGCAATACTTGGGCTTAGATGTGAGGTTGCTCCTATAGACTCCCTTTTTCTTTCCTCCATTACCCTGATGATTGCCACTCATGGAACTTTAACTTTTGCTATGGAGAACTGAAACTTCTCTTATTTTCTTAATAAACCAGAGGTCCAATATTATGTGGATCTAAGCCTCACTGATATTAGTCTGATTTTTAAAATCAAGGACCTTAATGCTGTACTTAATCCTTAATCCTGTTTGGATCTACTGACAGGCATGCCTTCTGTTCATATTATCTAATTACTCATAGCATTCTAATAGGGAAACTGTGTAGGAGAGCATCAGAAGATAACACACTTCAAGGACACCTATGCAAATTATTGTTTTCACTTTCAATCAAGGGAAATACTATTGTGCTGGATCCCCATTTGTATTGTTCACGCTAATAATGTTGTAGCTGTAATGTGATCAAGATTAGCATTATTTATCTGTTGAAGAAGCTCAACTTCTAACTTAGATGAAGGTGTTCGGGGGCAGTCTATTCATTTCTTCATGCTCTGTGCCTTAGGCTTAGGAAAAATCTGACCAGTGTTAGTTGAATGACTGAGTTTGTGGTAGCAGAGAACGACATAGTTGTGTGATCCTAGAACTAATCCTACAATTTTTCATCAACCCTGCACCATCTCCGTGAAGTCCTGGCACTTGTAACTTCAAAAGATATTTTAAGCCCAGTCTCTCTTCCTTATGCTTATTATCATGGTCTTCTTCCAGACCTCACATCATCACAGGTGTATATTCTTAGCATGTAGCCTTTTGGTAGGTCTCATGGCCTCCTAGCTTCCCAACTTCTCGACCCATCCACTCCACTTATTTAGGGTGAGATTATAAAACATGAATATAATTATGCTTCATTTCTGGATATACTTTTCATTCACTTGGATAGACAGACTGGGAGCTTCTGATGTGTCTTGTCTTCCTTCAACCCGCGTGCCCTCCACTCTACGCTTTACATTCTTCTTTGCCAAGTGACTTTATTTACTTGTAACCTTCTCTTCCCTTTAATATTCTTCAAACCCAGATCGGTGTGACCTGGGAGAAGTTGCTGGAGTTAAGCATCCCTCTGTGTCGGCTGTGTCTTTCATACATGCTTTTACTGAGCACTGCATTGTACTTTGTATTTTCTTTCCTACTGGGCTGTGCATTCTTCAGAGGTGGTCACTGTGTTTTTACCTCTTACAATTAACATATGAGCATATACTCAATAAAGGATGACTTATTGGTTTGACTTATACTACATGCTTTAAGCTCCTTCTTCTCCATTCTCTTCATTTCCTTTACTTCCCTCTCCACTTTTTCTACATGTAATCATCATTTGAAATTATTGGAATATTTCAGAGAAGTTCCAGAAGTAAATGATGGACTGATGGCTACTTTCCCTTGGTTCTTTGGCAAGATTCTAGGATGCTCAATTCACTTACCTTCTTTTTCTGTTTCAGAGATGTTTGACTCATTTCTTTAACTATTGAAATTCTTTGGTTGTTACACAGGTGTTCATCTCCCCAGCTCCATTTCCTGTTGTTTCCGTTGCTCACTCCAGGCTCGTGTGTAGAATGTCAAATTTATGACATCACATGTGATTCCGTAGTAACAAACTGACTCTGAATGTGTTACTATAAAAATACTAATATTCTTTATTCATATTTGAGCATATCCGGTTTTTTAGGAATTGATGTCTAAATAATGTTCAAATATTTAATATGTAGCAGTATTACTATTACTGATCCTTCTTTTTAAATCTCTTTTTAGCATTTCTAGGTCACCAACACATCAGTCCCATTCATAACTGTACATTTTCTGGTACTGCCAGAATTAATGGCAAACTCATTTTGTGGGCCACATCATTTATTATCATTCATCCTGACAGATTTTTCAGGAACTTTCTGCAAATCTGGAGACTATTTTTGATAGCTGAGGTTTTTGCTAAGTATGGAGCATAGACTCGAGTTTAGTTTTAGTGTTTGGTATTTCTTTCACAGCAATATCATTTCCATTTGACAAGGTCAAAGCAGTTTCCCCAAGGCTAGACACAGCATGGTAGATAGAATGATCCTTGCACTGTCTTTGCTGCTGTCTGTGCCATCCTTAAAAACTTAAACACACACGTGTCTCTCGTGTACACTCAGAGAAGAGTCTGTCAAATGCAGTGCACAACTTGGGTTTATAAGCTTCAGTAATGTTTTGCATTTTACGGTTCTGATTGTATCTTCACCCAAGTTCCATGCCAACCCAAGCTGGTCAAACCATCACGGATCGAGTCAGATTTCTGACCTCTCTTCACGGGAGCTGATATCTCAGTTTGAGGTTTGGGGAAGCTTTCATCCAAGTCCTCCGAGGGGCCTTCTGCATAGTAAAACGTGCGGATTCTACATTAGACCGCCTGGGTCCTTTCACTTCATATCTCACTGGGATCCTCAGCAGGCTGTTGAATGTTTGTGAATCTCAATGTCCTCATTTATAAGACAGAGATAATAATGGTATCAACCTCAAATGATAGTTATGATAACTGGAATAATATGACATAATTAAGAGTGACTGGTATTCATAAGTTATTAATCAATGCTAGCTATTTTATAATTTGCTACAGCTATCTTACAGAGTTCAAGTAGAAACATCTTGAATTTAATCCCCACGGCACTCTAAGAATAGAACATTAAAATTACTTATTGTTCAAATACTTCTATAACCAATCAAATGACAGTTTGCTGATTCTTCCCATAGTATTAGTGACAGAGCAGGAAGACAGGCGTGAAAGCCGCAGTTGGGAACGAAAGCGGAAGGGCCCTGAGACTTGAGTTCTACAAAACAGAACAGGGACATTCTACAGAGAGCATTCTCCATCCATTTTTGGCAAATCTTTTTGATTCTTGCCATGGTTACTGAGAGGAATATGCCCTTTCCCTTGGCAGTGCTAAGAGGATATTTTAGGGTGATTTGTGGGACATGGTTCCCACCTGGCCATTTTCCTACTATTTACTTTTTGGGGGAAGTTGTGATACTATTCAAAATTCCTGGAGACACCGATGGGAAGGTTACTCAAAGAGAGAGGAAGCCATTCAGAATTCACCAGTGAAGAAGTGTTGTTTTGGAAGTTCATATTCTTGAGTCAGTCCATTTTGATTACCCACATGACCCAGAGGTTACTGTGGATTCAGGGCTCCAGAGAGCTCTCTCTGTGGGACACTGCAGTGGAATGGGTTTGATGGATTAGGAAAGAAAAATGCAGGACACTTGTACTTTAGAAAATAATTTGTGAAAACTTTCCTTGGGTGAGACTTAAAGGGAATAATGGTCTATAAAATATAAGGCCTTGAAAAATAGAAGTGCCACTTAATTTCTGTGTAGGTTAGGGCTCTGAGCTTTAATCCTCTCATCTGTAAAATAGAAATTAAATGCATTATACATCTCAGAAGTTTATTGGATACAATCTCGCAAGTACAAGCACATAGCACAATTTCTAGTCAGTTCTTAACACATGCCTCCAAGACAATTTTTGTTTTAAAAAATTCTGCATGTGGAACAGGGGGAGAAGGTTAGTTGCAGGGTTGCCAAAGGGCTTGACAGTCGGGCGGGCTAATTAGAAAGTGGGGACCACTGTCTCATAAAGGCCGGGGAGCCTGGTGCCAGTGTGAAGTCGGGGGTCTTGCTCTTTTTAAGAAAATCGTGAGGAGTTTTTTCCACTTTTCATTTAGCTTAGCCAAAATGGTCCATGTTCACCTTTTTTTTCCCTCCGTCCTGCCTTCAACACTCACTTTCCTAAGTAAAGTTAACAAATGATCCCATTTCTGCCCTTAGTAACGGCCATTAGCAGGAATGTTCAACACTCACCAGCATTAACCAAACCCTAATTAGCCAAACACTGACTGCCACCCCTTACAATGCACACCTTTCTTTCCCTATGCCTGCTATGGCTCTCCTAAAAGAAACATTTGTAGAACGCCCCTCCTTAGCCCACTCTCCCTCACATCATTAATCAGCTGGCTACGCCTCATCCAAAGGGGGAAAAAAATGATCCAGTTTCCTGCTGCATGCCGGCCAGATGAACAAGTGCTAAGTAGGACTTAAATGTGTGCCCTCCTCGTGGTCACGGCACACCCACTGCTGCACCTGGAACTGGGGACTCATCCTGGGTTTTGCAGAGGCTGTCTTTAACTGTCCTGTCCGGTCCTGTGTGATGTCCTCTTGACTCTATGCAAGCCCTGAGTAGAGCTAAGCAGGCTAGTCCCTCCTGGCCCGGGACCTTCAGCTTACTGTTCATCAGCTTGCTCAGAGAACCCCTGATCTGCGGCACCAAGGGGACAGAGAGACTTTTTGTATTAGGTAGCCTTACTGAGAGAAAGAGAGAGAGAGAGAGAGAGAGAGAGAGAGAAAGAGAGAAAGCAAGGAATGAAGGAAAGAAGGAAGGAAGGAAGGAAGGAAGGAAGGAAGGAAGGAAGGAAGGAAGGAAGGAAGGAAGGAAGGAAGGAAAAGAAAGAAAGAAAGAAAGAAAGAAAGAAAGAAAGAAAGAAAGAAAGAAAGAAAGAAAGAAAGAAAGAAGGAAGGAAGGAAAGAAAGAAAGAAAAAGAGTTGATATGGCCACTGCCCTGCATTGTCACCACGTTGTTTCCAGTTGTTCCCAGTGCAGAGGTGGCAGGCACCAGGAGCTCCCAGGCAGTATGCCCGTGTCCTTGCGATGTGCAGCGTGTTGCTGAGAAACAGCTCTGTGGTCTGCGGGCTTGGCTTTCAGTGTGAGTGCTGCCGCTGCCTAGGGGTCTCTGCAAGTCGCTCAGCCTCACAGCCTGTCTCCTGATTAGTGAAATAGGAATGATAATAATACCGACCTCAAAGGACGCAAGGAATGTGGAGGCTGAAGCAGAAAGCCTGGCACAGAACAGGCACTCAGGAACCATCCTCTTCCCAGATCCCCTGCCTTCTGGTTCACCTGCACAAACAAATCTGAGGGACTTCGGGAGGATTTTATCTGGACCGCGTGACCACCTACGGAGGGCCTTGCCCTGAACTTCAGTGCCCCATGAACAGGAGACTGGGAGTCTTGTCTCTTTGTTTTCTTTTGGCCTGTTTTTTATTTGGGGTCTGTGTGATTTCCTGGCAACAGCTCCACTGGTGGTGAGAAAATATGTGTGTTTGCTATTTGAGGAGCAAGCAGCTTGTTTCTAGAAGTGCCCCTCCCCCAGCATTGTTTCAGGATGTAGGTCAGTGATACATGTCCCTTCGTGCAGCAGAGCTCAAAGTACAGTCCCAGGTCTCGTCCAGCGTGGATTCTGTATTTGTAGTGATGCTTGTGGACAAAATTGGCTTTTATGATATTTTTTAGTTTTTTGAAGTTTGGCTTCAAGATTGATTGACTTTTCTTTCTTTTCTGGTTAGTCCCCTTGGCTGCCACTTCTTTCCCCCAGTAAAACAACAAAGCTTCCTTCTGCTCCTGCGTTCCTCCCCCTGTGAGTGGTACCCCTATCTTCCTGGCAGCTCTGGGTAAACCCTGGATTTTTCCGTGACTTCTGCGTCTTCCTCCCTGTCACATCCTGTCATCAGCATCTTTTACTTGAGTTTCTTAATATCCTTCAAAACCAGCCACGTGTTCCCATTGTCACTGCTTTAGAAAAGTAGCCTCAACAGGGAGATCTGGGTATTTCACCCAGCACTAAATTTCTTTTTTACTAATGCAGACAAGAGAGTTTTGAAACGGCCCAGCTAGTGGCTGCTCTTACCAGAATTGGACGCCTCTTGATGCTCCTATAACATCTTGTACATCCTGCTATTATCCAGCACATTCCATGACATTTCATCATTTATCTGCCTGTCTCTCCTGCAACACCTTGGTTCTCTTCTGTCCTCTGATGCGTGGTACTGCTGGCCTGCTTCCTCACAGGCCTCAGTCATTGTGTCTGAAGGAATGAAGGACGGGTAACTAACTTCTGACCTGAGTGACTTTCCCTCCGCTAGGGCACGTTTAGCCCATTCACCTCCAGGCCTGATCTCATGATGTGAAGCTGTGGTATAGAAAAGAAGGGGCTCGTTTCTGATATAGGATCTGCAAGGCAACAGATAGATTCTAAGCAAAAACGTATACTGAGAAACTTCCAGGTGCCAGATGAGTGCTTTTTGTGCTTTATCTTATTTCAGTTTAACAATGACTCAATGATGAAGGAAATAGGAATCTCATTTTGAACATGCACGTTTCATGGGAGGTAAGTAACTTTCTGAGAAACAGAAGGAACCCAAATCCAAACTTTGCTTGGTCTGACTCCAAAACTTGAACTCTTTTTGCTACGTGACTCTGCCCACCAGCGTTTGGGTGATACCAGAGCTATGCCACGTAGAAAAATCAAGATGAAATAGAACAGAGAAGTTAACTAATAAATGAAATTCTGTGGAGGAGCATCACCAAGATAAGTGACACAGTGCTGAATACAAAAGGTTGTTGTATTGGAGAGGAAGTGTGACAATTCCAGCGGGACAAGAATAGGCTTTTAAAATGACAGATTAATAGAGTAGATGATATTTCAGATGCCACGGAGAAAAATGAACTCTTCTTAGAAACGAGGAAACCAAGGTCTGAGAAGAAAGGCCTGAGAGCCACACAGCAAATTGATGATGCAACAGAATTAGCTACCAGGCCTTTTCATTCTCTCTCCCCCTACTGCATGGAGCTGCATTCTTTTATTTCACTTTCTGGTAGGTCAGTCCATCTTTCTCATTTGCTTCGATTCAACAACAAGACACTTATTGGGCAAAGCATTATACCAGGCGCTGGAGAACCAACAGCAAGAGAAGGGTCTGGGGTTAGCAAAACACTTCCGTGTTTCTCTGTCTCTCTGCATCTCTCTCTTTCTCTGTCCCACGAATGGCCTCTGCCCCGAGTGCAGACAGTCGTCAGTGCACGCCCGCCTGTGAGTGTGACCCTTCGTGTTTCGCACTCCCATTACTGGGCATGTGCTCCAGGTTTGGTGTCACATTATGCAGTGCCCACTGATAAACTGTAGGCGGAGAGTGGACGAGAATGATCATGAAGAGGGAGAAAATGTCCAGATGCGAGTAGCTCACAGTGTTTTAATTTAGAGCACTGCTTTCGCCCAACGCCATCTCCAAAGGTTTGCCTTTGGTTTATTTGTGTTATCACAACAGTGACGATGGAGTTAAATGCAGCCTTTGAAGAGAGGATTTTTGGTTGTTTCATTTATATTCTACTGTTCTTTCATTAAACATTTCTAAATATTCACAGGGCCCAATTCTTACAAAAATAAATCAGATAAACCTAGAGTTCTTGCCAAGTCAAATATCTACAGTTTCTGGCAATTATGTAATTTCCAACTCTGCTGCAGTAACTATGGCTGATAAGTCAATCGTCATAAAGAGAAATGTTCCAGACCAATCTTTATTAGTGTGTCCTTCGCTGATATATGCAGTCTTTTTTTTTTTTAAAGCAGAGCTGTAACTTTTTTTCAGTCCCTAGCGAATAGCTTCTCATCATAACAATTTATATCTGGATAATGTCATCGTACAATGTAGAAATGGTAAATTAAAACCCATGAAATGGGGCTCTGCTGTTATTAATAAAAGCTGCTCTGGTTTTCACCGTCTTGCTATTGCTGTGATGGCACTGTCCGCTAACGCCACTCTGCCGTAATGTGCTTCTGGCAGCGCATGTCGATTTGGCCCAGACAAAAGCAGTATTTAGAACGTTACTCTGTGGAACTTCTCTGGGAAAAAGGAATTTGAGAATCATGTGCTCATTTAAATACCTCCTCAGCATTGAGGTTAAACGCGTTATTGATCAGGAAGGGCTTTTATGGGGAGAGGAACTGTCCTGTTCTATAGTAAGGGTATAAAATAAACAAACAGAAAATATCAGCGTGCTATTTTTTTTTTTCTAGAGTAACTTACCTGTTTGGTACAGATAGACATTGTTTAAAACACTTATACTAAAGCAATACCCAGAGACTGACTTTCCTCTGTAGTGAGAGCTTACATGCTACGACCTTTCTTTCATTGGGCTCATTATAGTTTATGGACTATTTCACTCATATTATTTCATCCATTTCCTACGATAGGGCAAGGGCATCATGTATGAGGAAGCCAACACTCACACTAGGCCTGAGCAATATTCTTTACAGTACTGCTAGCAGGCGGAGGCCCTGAGACTCACCCAGACTTTCTGCCCAACGACCCCCCCAACACACACACCCTAAGCCAAAGGAGAGAGGCGGTGGGTCCTTCTGTGATATGCGGCAACAGAGTTTTGCTCTCCCGATGAAGGTACTCAGGAGATGAACCTAGCTTTCATTTCTGTGAAGGGAAAGTAGCCTGATACAGTCATTTTAGTTTAGGTGCCATCTTCTCACAAGACAGAGTGAAGCCAAGATGAATTAAAAATCTTTTCTTGCCTCACACTGACATGGCTTCAGTGAGGAGGGAGCAAACCAGTGGATACCAGAGCCCAGAGCCCGGACTTTGAGGTTCTCTGCAGGAAGCTTGACTTGCAAACTTTCATCAGAGGTATTCTGTTGATGGAAACAGTACATTTCAATTTTTCAAAGCCAACTGGTTCTTGTCTTCTACAGAAAAAAAAATACCTTTGTTTGCCAGTATTAGTAAAATACATACATACATTCATAATAAAAAGATTGGAAAGGAGGGAAAATAGCTTATTCCTAAAGGTTAGAAGTGACTTCTTCCAGATCTCTACTTCTTTGGGCATGCTGTAGGGCTGGCTGAATGGAAACGCCTAGCCACAGGGTATTTGGAGACAATTAACCTAGAGAGGTAAAAAAATTCAACTGAGAAGCCAGCCTGGGTAAAGAAGACTGGAAATAGAGTTTCCACAGGCTCTTAAAGCAAGTGAGATATAACTAAAATGTATAGTATTGCCAAGGATGGGGATAAAAGAAAATATGCTAAATACACACTGGGATAACATGGGCTTTTGAATATATATATATATATATATATATATATATATATATATATATGCATGCAATATATATATGATATATATATATATAATAGTTTTGAAAGCAAATGATATTTAAGTTGCAAAAATTAGAATATAGAAAGCATGATGTCTGTTTCTTGGTTTGCATCCAATCAGCACGAAGCTAATGCTGTAGATTTCAAACTGTTGGGCAATAGTGCTTATTCTCACTTTGTGTGTGCTGGTGCAATTGCAGGGGAACAGGGCAGTTCTGTGGTGAAAAAGTATAATAGAAGGGTAATAAATATATAATTTATCAGCTTGAGTCTTAGGTCCTTTTTTTGTGATTGAACATCAGGAGTTAATGATGCTGTTGTCTACCTGTCCCTTTCTGTTCTCGATGTGAAGGGGCATGTCTTGGAGAATTGAGAGGAGGGGAAGTTTTCCAAGGAGGAGCCTGGGACCTGCCCTTCTCAGTCCCTGTGGGCACAGTGGGTTATCTGGTTCAAAGGTCAAATGGTGAACATGCCCTCTCCTGAAGCCCTCTGCTGGATTCCTTCCTACTCCTGCCAACCTGTTCAGTGTTGTTGCTGATCTTCCTCTAAAACAACTTTTCTGGTAGTAAGGCACCCAACGATGAGTAGCTACCTTTGGAGGTTTGGAGTCAGGACTTTATAAAGGATCCAGAGAGTCAGCTGGCTATCAAAGTCCTCTTGGACATTGAGTCCTCATCTATATGTGAGGCAGAGGGTTTGAATAACTGCATCTCTTGCTCCATATCTTTATTTACTGTTCATACAACAATGGAGTAACAGCCATAGCTTAATAACTATACATCAGTTGTCCAAGCACTCTCTTTGGCCTTGCCCAGCTTCTATTTCACTGTGATCACAATGTGAGAGAGCCATCTTTGGGATGAGAAAAAGGCAGCCAGGAGACTCTTCCTTGCTTCTTCCTGGGGCAGCAGGGATCACTGTGGCAGTCCTCAGCTCTCCTGCTTTCTGTGCTTCAGGGAGGACCCGCACAGTTGCAGCGAGGGCCACTTTCCATTTGGGGAAGGATTGCTGGCCCCATGTATTTCATTTAGGATTAGTTTGGGAATGAGGGCGGCCAGAGTCCCTGCTGCTCTTGTTTTATCTGGGACTATACAATGGAAATGGGTTCAGGGAGAGGTCTGCAAAAACAATTATAGTGCAATGCACACAGCAAGTTTTACAAGCTTGAAAATTCTTCAATTGTCCTCCCTGGGAGTGTTTGCCTCTGAATGAGAAAGCTCTAATTTTAACTTGAGGAATTGGTTTCCGGTTAATTCACTTGTTCTAACCCCTTCTGGAACAGAATAATGGATATTCACAGAGAGAATGTGGCTTTCTGAAATGCTGTTACGAATAGGGTTGTCAGACTGAGCAACTAAAAATTCAGAGTGGCTACTTAAATTGGTATTTCAGATAAAGAAGGAATAATTTTGTAGGGTAAGTATGTTCCAAATATGGCATGAGTCCTCTCAAGTATTACAAAGAACATACTTACAACAAAAAATTATTTATCTGAAATTCATATTTGACTGAATACACTGTATTTTATCTGGCAACTCTAGCCATGAATAGTTAAAAAGTGACACTGCTGTTGTTCACAGAAAAAATTTATTTGATCATTGATTAGGTTCACTAGAATCAATGATATATTATTAGATATGTGTCTCCATTTTAGGTAAATTACACTAATAGGATAAAATATCTATTTTATCTTTTATATTGTGGAAATAATGGAGACATCCATAAGATGTGAATATGTATTCATTTCTTCTCTATGTGGTGATGTACTATACAAGTTTAGGTTTGTTTCATTTAACTCATGATTGAAGAGTAATACCCAATATGAAATTCTTTTTTATTTTATTAAATTACTACATAAAGTAAACATCTTGAATTGTATGTACTGGGAAAACTGAATAAAAATAGTATTATCCTGATTGTATTAATAGTCTATGTTCCTGTGAAACAGTTGGAAAATATGCAATAATATAAGAAAAATGTACCTGTAATGTTTCTTTTCTATTTTGCAATTCTTGTGGCTACACTTTTTTTTAAAAAAAAAGTTAAGATTATTCTGTAATACAATTTTGTTGCCTTTTTAAAATGTACCGTTACACCATGAATGCCTTTTCATGGCATTAATAGCATTCAGAAAACACTTTAATGGAAACATACTATTTCTTTTCCTTATTATTTTCATTTCTTTCCTGCTCTAATTTTAAAATGAAGGTATTGGTGCCTAACTGTTTGTTCCATCATTGATTACTTTCTTTGGAAATATTTCTGGAAGTGCACTGACATGACCCAAAGTGACATGAGCTACTGTTGCCAGGGCTGTTAGCTGGAAGCCACCCTGCCATGTCCGTCTCAGTGTTCCAGCTGGAGGGACCCCCTGGGCACTGTCGCCTACTCACTCCTTCACACAGGGATAGACGTGACTTATCCCACGGAGGAGTTTAGAAGCAGGCAGTTTGGTTCAGTTCTTTCCAGGTTCTGTTTCTTTCAGATGTGGCTGCCCACACAGAGGGCAGCTCTGAGTTTTCTCTTTGCCATGTGGTCAGGTTACCAGGGCCGACTCTGGCTGGCTGAGCAAGCCTGCAGCTGTCTACTGTTTATGGTAAATCGAAGTTGGGAGGGAATATTAGAAAATCCACTGTGGCTATGCCTCTAATTTGCATCTTCCTCTCTAGTAATTTTAAGAAATAAATCTGATGTTTGGTTTTTATCTCTCTGGTGGCCATGTCTAATTTTCAACTAGTTCCAAACTCAAATCAGGGAGAGAGGTTAACTTGTCACAAGTTATAACCTCAAATGTACTAAGATCATTGGCCAGGAAGA
This sequence comes from Micronycteris hirsuta, assembly GCA_004026765.1. Taxonomy (NCBI): domain Eukaryota; kingdom Metazoa; phylum Chordata; class Mammalia; order Chiroptera; family Phyllostomidae; genus Micronycteris; species Micronycteris hirsuta. The sequence goes on from PVJI01000409.1 coordinate 186,818, forward strand.
ATGGAGGAGCTGAGCAAGATTTCAAGCACCACCGGCCTGGACCTAAGGTGATGCAGCTTTCTTTGCATAGACCTTGCAGTTTGGGCCTTTAAGCTTGGCAGGTAGCGCGGTGCGTATTGCAGTTGTGCAGCTGGGATTTTTTCATTGGTTGGGGTCATACAAGGCCTGGGAAGCATGACTCGTGTGGTCCTTGGCGTGTCACCCTGATCTGATTTACAGAGGTGTGGTTTGGGTGAGATGGGGATTAGCTTCCTGGGAAAAGGCGTTGCTTAGGTCCCGTTAACGATAATTGTAGAATCGGTATATAGGCTTTTAACTATTTGCTGGTGAAGGCTTTCTCTCTCTCTCCAGTGGAATTTTTTAGCAGGCCAGGACTAAATACTTCAAAGATAGATAAGTTCCATGAAGAGAAGACAGCACTAGAGGCAGGTTCTGTCAGCTCTGTCTCAATCTTGCAGAATTCCAGAGACAAAACACATTTCGCCTAAATTTTTAATTTCCCAACTCTCTCCTGCCTCTCCTTATTTAACAGCCCAACTCAGGAGTTCCATCCTAGATTTCTAGATATTCCAGTGCCAAACCTATGAGAAAGCACTTCATCTGCCTCATTTTCTTTCTGGGGCAGATCTAATTTGGGCAGGGAATCTGAAGCTTAAGAGAAGGAATACACATTATGAATACAAAATTAGGTATGTGAGTACATATTAAGAACATGAAACAAAATCATAACATGTCACTGCAGGCTTAGAGACCCCAGTGCCTATTTTTTGAAATCCCTTGGCCAATTGAACAGAAATGCTTATCTAGAAATGCTCCCTATTGTGGCCTTGCTTTTCTGTGATGGCCCCCAAAACTCCCAATGGCAAGCCCTGACGCTGAAGCTTCATTAAGCTCCATCACTCCATCTCTGTCTGCCTTCTTCCTGCCTGCCCTTCCAGACCCTGTCGTTCCTCTGAGAGAGCACTCAGCTCTTCCCAAGGGGTGATAACACGCCTCAGGGAGCTGTTCTCCGCATTCAGAATTCCGAAATGCCTCATGAAGGGAAAAACAGCTTAAACAGGAGAAAATGGCTCCCTTTACTGGGCTGAATTGGGCCCCCTACTCCATTCATATGTTGAAATCTTAATTTCCTAGCACCTCTGATTGTGAGATAGAGCCTATATTTGAAGATAGGGACTTTAAAGAGGTCACTAATGTAAAATGAGGTCACATGGATGGACCCTAACCCAGCACGACTGGTGTCCTCATGGGAAGGGGAGATTAGGGTACAAAAGCAGGGGAAGGGAGATGTGAGGATTCAGGGAGAAGATGGCCATTTAAGCCAAGGAGACAAGTTTTGCAGGAATCTACGCTGCAGACTCCTTGATCTCAAATCGCCAGCCTCCAGAACCATGAGACAGTACATTGCTGGTGTTTAAGCCACCTAGTTGGTGGGGCTTTGTCTCACCAGCCAGGAGAACCGTGATAGTGGGATAGGGGCAGGAAGATGGGCCGTGGCTTTATAGCATGATCGCAGTTAAATCAGACAGCTTCCGAGACTGTGAGCACGCGGGGAGAATGGGTTATCCTGTGTCAGGAGCCTGCAGCAGGCTGTGTCCTGAGGAGCCCTCCCTGAAGAACTGGGTCAGCTCCCGGTGAGCAGCTCCCACTGGCAGCTCCGTGTCCTCTGCCTTGCACTTTCTTGACTTGCATTCCAATCTGTTACAAGCTCCTCATAGCCATCCCTCCTGCCGCCTTTTCAGAACTCAGTCCTGGTAGGGGTGACCACTGGCTACAGGCAGTGGCTGTTTTCTCACTGTGCCACCTACTGATCCCTCCTGTGTAAATTCATGCCTAATCACCTGCTACTCAGCGAAATGCTGAGTTGTTCAAATAAACATTGCTGGGAGAGCTAAGGTCAACAATTTAGGCCTGTGTGTTAGCAGTCACCCCCAAAAGAGAGTGGGGAGGCCCGGTCTTTTGGTCTCAGCTGTACTATTACTATCCCTGCCCATCCACTGCTTTCCCTCTTCCCCATCCCTACCCCTGTCCTGATGCCAGGGTAACTTAGGTACTTCCTCTTTGGAATTCCCATAGAGTTAACCCTGAGCTTCATTCTAAGTTGTTACTTACCACACTGTATTGTGAATGTTTATTCACAATACCTTCTGCGCTAGACCATACTTCCTTTAATTTATGGACCGTGTCTAATTCATCTCCCCATCACAAGGGGCTATCACAATGCCTGTCAGAGAGTAGGTGCTGAAAAACTGAGCCTGAAGAAAGCTCCTTATCTGAAAGAAAAAAAAAATTACTTCTACCTAGCATCAACCAAGAACATATTCTTTCAGGCTTTGCTCCGTGTGCATTTTTCCTTTAGGTCACTTCTAATCAGCAAACGTGTGTTGAGTACCTGCCATGCCCCAGGCATTGTGTTAAGATTCAGGAATAAGATGATGACTCTTAACTCACCCCAGTGGGATGAGTTAGAGTTTCTAGGAGCTTGCAGTCTATCTGAGAGAGAAGACAAGTTCAAGCATGACTCTCACACAAGTGCTCATCATTCTAAGAGGAGTGCACTGAAGCATCTGAGGATCAAAGGGCGAGGAGGTGACAGTGATGTTTGGAAGGGACCTCGAGAGAAAGGCTCCTGGGAGAAGGTAACATTGAGGCAGATGAGTGGGTAGTGCATCCGTGTGCCGGGGCTGCCAGAACAAAGTGCACAAACTGAGTGGCTTAAACAGCAGAAAATTGTCTCGTACTTCTAGAGCCTATGAGATCAAGGTGTTAGCAGCCTTGGTTAGCAGCTCTTGGTTTATTGCTATGAAGGAGAGCCTGTTCTACATCTCTGGTCTAGCTCCTGGTGGCTCGCTGGCCGTCTCGGGCATTCCTTGGCTTGTGGCTGCATGTCTCTGATCTCTGCTGTATCTTTGTGTAGCATTCTCTCTGCACAGATGTCTGTCTCCACATTGCCATTTTTATAAAGACAACAGTCATGTTGAATTAGGAGCTCACCATACTCCAGTGTGACATTGTCTTAACAAATGACATCTACAATGACCCTAATTCCTCATATGGTCCCAATCTGATACTAAGGGTTAGAATGTCAAGGTATGAATTTTCAGGGTGCACAGTTCCACCTATAGCAGATAGGAGTCAGGAGGCAGAGGTTTATAAGAGGAATGTGAGAGGGAAGACCCTCCTGGAAGTAAGAATAATGCATAGCTTCTGCTTCTAATAAATGTTCGAATTACTCATTTCTTGATGATTCTCTTTGCTGCCCTCCTAACATATTGGTTTAGTTCCCTCTGCCCAGAATGCCCTCCTGTCTCCCTGTCTTCTCCTTCCTACTCCCGCACTGTCTGTTGAGTCCTATATGGCTGTGACTTGAAAAGGTTACTCCCTTCTGGAAAACCTGGGGTTCTGCCTTGGGTTCCATGCTTGAGGGCCCCAAGAAGCCTTGGTCTGGTGGCCACAGGGAACTCTGCAGAACTCCTGTAACATTTGACAAACTGCACCACTCCTGTGGCATTCATGCTTATTGCTGTGCATTACCATCTTTCCTTTGTCCTTGGCTTTAAGCTTGGCTACAGCAGAAACTCCACATCAAAGCATTGTGCATAGCCTTTAGTTCTGAATGGTAATCAAGGAATTATATCTACGGTAGGCAGAAATCTAAGATGTCCCACAAAGATTCTGACTGCCTGGTATAAACACCATGTGCCATCCCCTCCCCTTGACTTTGGGCAGGGCCTTTGCATGTAATGGATTCCAAAGGTGACAAAGAGTTTTGCAATTCAGTACTTTCACCAGTTCACTTTGAAACAATCACAAGAAATATTAGACTGGGGCTGACCTAATAAGATTAACTCTTTAGAAGAGACTAGGAACTTCAGAGAGTCTCTACTGAGTTTGAAGGATCCACGGTAAGTCCTACAGCTGCAAGGAAAACAAATTCTGCCTCCACATCAAATATTTATTCCCACTAGACTTTAAAGTATCCATAGTCATGGAATGTATATCATTTACCACAAATCTCAGGGCCCGGCACAGTGCTTGATACATAATACGTGCTTAATAATTATTTATTGACCAAGTGAGCCATCTTTTATGATCTTGTCAAGTGAATATGCTTTTATTTCTCTGTGCTCACTCAGTATTCAAAATAATCAGTGCTGAGGAATTTTCGACATTGTGGGGTTTTGACCCGTTAACAAACCCTACCTTTTGGATTATTATTATTAAAACGTAGGTCTTGTTTTCTCTAATGGGCTGGACACAGCTAATGATGGCCCCATCTGTGGAGCTGGAGGGCTTAGGGCCAAGCAAACTCCTCAGGGATGCTCATGCAAGGGGGCATTTGAATCATAAAAACAGCAGTGTTATTGAGAGGACCGAACGTTGAAGCTAGGAGAGTGGTAGCAAGTTCAAGTTCAGCAGGTAAGGTAAAGGTAAACAGGGGAGCACCAAGTTTGTAGACGGATGTCAGAAGGCAGTCGGGGATCAGCTGCAAGAAAGGGACCTCAGAGAGTGGCTTGGACACAGAATGGTAGCCCAGCCCGTGTGTAGGCTGCCCGGTGTCACATGGTCCTGGGGGTGCCTGTGGGCAGGGCAGCAGGTGGGCTGGGGAGCGAAGGGATCACACAGATAGGGGAATTTTATGCCCTAAGGGAACCCCTGCTGTGGAGTTATAGGATAATATTCTCTGACGTTTACAGTGCTCATCTTAAAAATGGGCCATAATCAGATAATTAACTTTAAGTTCTGTCGTGTTTACAAAATTGACAAGCTAAACTATTTTCCCATGGATTCAATGTTATGAGAAGGCTGAGTAGATTTTCAAGACAATTCAAGAGCATTTTTCAATGTGTATTTTACTAAGAATATCATAGAAATGTTTATATGGTTTGTTTTTTTTGGGAAATCAAGCATACTTTATCTTTTCAGGGTGCTTTATAGGAAATAGTTCTAATATAGGTAATATGCTTACCAGTTTCTCAGTCATAAATTACTAAAATACTTCTGTAATACCACAATTTTGCTTAAAATTATACTTTTTGATATCCTTATCTTGTGGGAGTAAGTACATTAATTTCCATTTTAAGCCTCTATTTGATAAAATTAGAACAACTTGTTCAAAACCTGTAGTTTTATCTTGAACAAATATTGCTAAATTTTAATTGAGCAACTGGCTTAACTTTAGCTTTGGAAAATCACCAAAATCTTTCTATTACTCATTTATTTCTCTTGAACCAAATTCATTTTCATTTTCTTCCTTAGTGAAGTTACTTCATTAGGCATCTCTTTGTCCAGCTATAAAAATGACATATCTCTCTCTCTCTTTTTTTTTTTTTTTGTAGTGGCTTATTTTAAATAGCACACATTCTATGCTTTAAATATTCAGGGGCATTTTGTATGTGTATGGTATAAATTGTCCCACATTCAATTATTACCACACCCTCAATTTTAGGGTTGTGAAGAACTCTTTGAGGTCATCCTAAACTGTCCCTTTCAGCCTACAGATGGGGAAAAGTGGTCCAGAAAAGGTGAGTAGTGTGTCCCCCATCACATGACAAGATAGAGCTGGGACATAAACAGGACTCTGATGCTCTAACTCCCTCTGCAGTGAGTTTTCAGATATACTGTGCTACCCTGCCTGTAGCATTTATTCATTTTAGATTCCAGGGTAGACCACTTTCCTGTATCCGAAAAAAGCATTATAAGAGTTTTATGAAAAACTCTTATATAGAGTTTTATGAAAATTTCATAATTAAATTTCAAATACTCTAAATGGCTTAGCAGAATCTTTCAATGGAAAGAGATGTAAGATCATTTATTTCCTTTCATACTTTAATCAGGTTAACTTGTAGTGATGTTAAAAAGGACTAAGCATTGAGGCCAATGACACTAAGACCACTAGAGCACGGGACTTGGTTCTACCACCTCCCACCTGTGCAAGGGGAGAAGATTCATGACCACACTGTTTCATTGTTTATGCTCCTAGGGGGAAAAGACACCAAGACTTAGCCATGTTAACTTGTAGAACATGATACTTATGGAGTTTAAGGAGCAAGGAAGTGCACTGTTGTTAAGTCTAGGCACTTCTACGCTGCAGAGGTTGGTCAGATTTTAACCATTCACTCAAGAAGGGTTTACCGAGTTCTACATTCAAACAGACCAAGATGAAAGGTGTGATCTCCACGTTTCTGACACTCCTAATTTGAGGTATGAAGGAAAGGTGACAGGGCAAAGGATGGAGGGGAGCTTCTGGAACGTCGGGGCCCTTTTTGGAATGAGAGGAAAAGCCAACACCACGAGAATGCTTTCCCTCCGTCTTTGCGCTTCCATTCACTCCGGGTCACTGTCCCTGCGCCACTTCTCCCCTTGCTGCCACTTTTATGTTCTTGCTGTCTTCATTGTTCCCCTTTATCCCTCTCCTTGTCAACTTTGCTGTGGCCCTAAAACTATTATAATTGTTACTTGGAAGAACTCAAGGTACCATGCTGAGAACCTTCATGTTTTCCAAGGAAAGTGCTGTAAAAATTGCACGTAAACAAGAATTACTGTTTTGGGAAAGCTCATCCCAGACAAATCATCCATGCTACCAGTTTCTGGCGCAGCCCTATCGCTCACCATCCATCTTACTCATGTTTGAGGCTCAAGCACTTTTCTTACCTCATGCTCTTCCTTCCCTCCTCATTTTCTGACATTTCCAGCCGTTGCCAAATACTTTTAGGTTAGAGGTTACTACCTGGTCTGTGATGTCCTCAGTCAGACTGAGATTTATATTAAGTACTGGAATTCTATAATGAGGACATGGCACTAGTGTATTTGCAGGTCTTTTCTGAAAGATTTTGCTGTTAATGCAGCTGTCGCTCAGACCTGGAATGACTGGTTAAAGCATTTAGGTCAATTATTGAACCGCAAACACAATTTGTCTTTAGTGAAATGGAGTGTCTTTACAATGGCAGTGGGGGATGAGGGACAAAGGCTGGGAGCCTCGCGATCAGAGCTGAGTAATGGCTGAGGTTTCATGTTCCTCCCTTTAGTTCATAGAGACATAAGAAGAATAGCCTTTTTTATGTGTGTGCTGAGCACTCTGCTAAGCAGTTTAACATGAGTTATTCCCATTTAATCTTCATAGTAACACTATAAAGTAGATACTGTATTCCCATTTCACAGATGTATAGACTGAGGCTTCTTGGGTTTAAAATAAATGCCTTGCTTTGTCACACATCTATTAAGTGTCAGAGTCAGGATTGAACCCAGATCACTCTGTTTCCAAGGACTGAGCTCCTTATCACTGTATTAAACTTGGATTTTCCTTAATTTTATTGGATGTTCTTTTATTTTCTATGAGTTTTATGCCCTTCTCTCTTTATCCAAATTGTGGGGGACTTATTATACATTTTAAAACTATATCTAGCAAAAGAGATCTAAAATTACTAAACAGGAATGAACAGCCCACTGTTAAATTAATTTTAGATGGAACAATAGGCTGTATGACCTCCCAAGCCCCTCCTACTCCTTACATTCTGTGATTCCAGAGAGGGATCCGAGTCTGGGTCACTGCTATACCACCTACTAACTACATGACCTCCGCAAAGACACCAGGCATCTTCAAGACCTAATTTCCTTTTCTGTGAGATGAGAATAAAGGTTGTATCTCAGAACTGATACGGCGTTAGTGAAAACAGAGCACATGCCATTTCCCGTCTTTACAGCTGGACACTGCAGATGGCCAGCTTTCTCAGCCGTAAGTGATTTTTTAAGATGAAGTGTATTTCTAAGATCTCCTTAACTAGAAAAATCATGACTCTTGCAGTTGAGATAAGATATGTCTTTTCACAAAGACAAGGCTTTCTGAACCAATGGGCAGCTCATAGAATCTCAACATGGTGAGTAGCCTTAGATATAATATAATCCAATTCCATTATTTTGCAGATCTCAGCATTAAAGCCCAAACAAGTTAACTGTATTCCTCCAAAGTACACAGCAAGGTCATGGTAAAAGATGAGCCAGAATTTGTTTCTCCTGATCCCAGGCCCAATGTTTTTGCTGCAGAGTTCTAACCAATTCAAGATAAATATTGGGGGTGAGAGAGAAGACTAATTTTACTATAAAAAGAGAAATTATATATGCATTTACTTCCATTTCTATGTTAATAATTTATGCCTTCAATATTATTGGTGGTAAAAATTGGGGAGGGAACTTAGAGAGACCTGAAGTTAAGACACAAATCTGCTGCTTATTAGCTACGTGACCTTGAAGCTTAAACTCTGTCTTAGTTTCCTTATCGGTAAAATAGGGATAATGGTTATAAGTTTCTAGTGGTTGGAAGGATTAAAGGAGATAGTAAATATGAGGGCTTGACGGAGGGCCTGCTATACAGTCTATCATGCCATAAATGGCAACTCTTAATGACGATATTAACATGAAGTCAATCGGAACAACTTCAGCCACAACCACAACCATCCATTGGTGAATTCATCTCACCGAAATAGAAAATGCCTCATTTCTCCTGAAAGTCAATAAATTCCAGGACCAAATAGACATATTGCATTTTTAATTAGGCAAGATGTCCCTTGACTGCAGCCTGGTTACCCCACTGACTGATTTAGAGAACTCTCCCGAAGCACCCAGATAGGACTAAGCAGTGAACCAGTCCTTAAAGTTCAAGTACATGGGCTTTTACTGAATATAACCAAATAAGGGGTACATGTTGTCATCAGAAAGCCATTCCTATTTCCCTTGCCTTTGAGTAAAAAAAAAAAAAAGTGAATACAATACATACATTGAGCAGTTGGTCTATGGGTGATGGAGGTTTCAAAGGAGAGAATAATATCAGTAATGACAATACTCTGAATGTTCAAATGAACCTGAAAGTAGAGACAACTCATGTCTGTCAGTTATCCCAGTTAAAGGGCTCTAATGATATCATGGAGAGGAGAAAACAGACGTATTCAGGAGTGTCCATGTTATTTTTCAAAAGGCCATGGCTGAATAACCTGGTTTTATAAAATGATAACTACAATAAAAAACACTCTTATTTTTTCTTTTAAATGAATAATTAAAGATAGTAGTTGGTTTTTCTTATTAGGAATTTCTCAAATCATAGAACAATGGGAGAAATATTAAACAATTCATTCTTATTGAATTCAAGTCAATGATACCAGGCATCCTAGAAATATAGGCTAGGATATTTCAAATTGAAATTTTTCTTAGAAGTATTAAATTCTACAGTTCATCTTATAAAAATCCAGTATCTCCTTGGCTATGTTTTATACAAATAACAGCTTACTAAAATATTTTGGTAAATTATCTTATATTAATTATTTATATGTAAATTACTTATATTAACTGTGTTAGTGAGAATTTAGGATTATTATTACAAAATAGTGGTTTGATGATTTTAGCCCAGTGATAGTGGAATCTAGAAAGAAGGGAGGATGCTTTGAAAGGAAAGTTGGGTCAGTGCAAATTTTTTAAATTAATTCAGTGTGGAATCTTGGAACTAGTTCCTAGAGTCTAAGTTGATTAGACACTGTAACAACACATCGTTCAAATGTAATAATGGATATGTAGAAACTGGCATGTATTTGGCAATGTTTGATGATATTTTAGAAGACTCCATAAATATTCTATGCTAATAATGTGATTTCTCATCCTGGAGTCATTAAAGCTACAAGTTCAGGAAAACCCTAAAGAGAGGGATTGTAAAAGAGAGATAGAGGTGCAGATAGAAAGAGGAAGAAAAAGAAGAGGAGGAGGAGAGGGAGAAAGAGGAGGAAAAATGTGACAGAGGAGGAGGAAGAGAAAGGTGGAGAGGGGAGGTGAAGAGACAGAGAGGGAGTGGGGAGGGAGAAGTAGAGAGAGGGGCAGGAGGTACAGAAAGGTTGAGAGAAATGCATTGAATGACATTTGGCCAATGTCCAGAGCAGCTGTTGCTCACTTTAGCTTTTTCCCTGTAATCCAAAATGAAGAGCAAATATCGTTTGGCTGCGGCATCTCAGAAATAGGAAAGGGCTCTGCATCAGTCCATCTTGAAGACTTGCCTGTCTTGTGAGATGTCCTGGGCTTTTATGAAGGGCCATATATCTGTTCATCTGTCAGCACACATTTGTCATGTCGGTCCTTCTGTCCAGAACAATGCTGTCTCTACTTGCCTTTGGTATCTTAACTATTTTCATTGCTGTGTAAATATTTCATGATTTGGAATATTTCCATTTGCAATCATGTCATCTTCAAGAAATTTGAACATGCTAAGAGTACACGTTATCTTCAGTTGTGATGAGTTGATTCATTACCGGACACTAGTTAGCCAAAGATAGAAGCAATTTTTGTGCAATTAATCATGTTTCCCACAAACTCTATGGTAGTTGTCAAAAATGGAAAATTATACAAACATTTCATCCCTTACTGTCATTGTAATGTTTGAAGAATGTCTCATGCTTCTTCAAGGAAGGTGTGGCATAATTTAAGAACAATGCAGATTTATTAGTGCATAGTTTTAAAAAGGAAGTAGATGCTACATGTGCAACCCAAAGGGAAATCACTTGACATTCGTAGGGTGATCTATATAAGATTTGAATATTTTTGGATTGGAAAATGATCTCCTCAGTTATGTGTTTTGTCTTATACAAAGAATTAGCTTGTAATTAGGCAGAAGAGCCTGTGCAGGTTGGAATCTATGAACTAGAATATAACTAGGTTTTGAGCCCGGTCAATGAACTTCATATTGATTGCCTTATGTCAGTCTTGTACACATTCATGTTTCATGAGTTAGTTATCTTCTGCGAAGTGGAAAAGTGAATTACATTCATTCACCAAACATTTATGGGATGTCCACCATGAATCATAAACTATGTTAAGGCATTGAGGATATAAAGATAAGTAAGATAAATTCCTACCCTTCAGGAGCACAGATGATAAAATGAGTTGAAATAGACTTCTAAATATGGTCAAGGCAAATGGCAGTCCTGGGACCCAGTCCAGACTTCGCCTTCTATGAGTTGGGTGATGCTGGATGAAGAACTTTGACTTTCTGAGCCTGTTTTCTCATCCAAAAATATGGGGATGACAATGGAAAAAGTTCTCTGAGAAGGGTGTCACTAAGATCAAACAAGAGTAGAGTAGAATAACAGTGTTTTGTAAATGATGAAGTGCTAAACATATGGGAGGTACTTTAGGAAGGAAATGTGGTACAATGGAATGGGCATAGGTTTGGGTCAGTAAATTCAGTTCAAATAACAGCTCCAGCACTTAAAATTAATGTGAAATTGAGTTGTCACAAAGACTAAATAAAGTCACTTGTTCATTAATTCATCCATCCAACAGTGTTCATAAGTACCTACTCTATACTTACTCTTAGCTCCAGACTATTCTAGAGCTAAGATTGGAAAGCTTTCTGTAGTTTGATTACTTCTGCCTGTTATAGATCCTAATCATGGCCCTGGATCTCATGGTTGTTTGATTCGAGTGGGCAAGACCGGCAAAGCACATGTCCACAAAAAATACAAGATAACTGCAGGTATCCTGGGGAACGGCTGCTGTGTCTTTCAGTGCGTGGCAGTGAGTAGGGACTTGGTGAATGCTCATTGAATTGATAGATGCAGAGATATTTTATCCTCATTCTCTAATCTCTGTGTTTTCTTCAGCGTTGAGTACACAGTTGGCATTGAACAAAAGACACTGACTGTGCTGGATCTCATGTGACTACTGTGCAGCCCCTCTCTTACCTTCCTCTCCTCCTCCGAAGTGCAGGGGACGTACGGGTACACAGCAGCAGCCTACACTCTCCACCCACGCCCTCAAACCTCCAGTCATACAGACTAAAGGGGAGAGAGATGCCTTGACTGGTCACTGAAATGATAAAATTGTTGACTTATGAGTCCTTAGATTTCATTCGTTTCCAAACTATTCATGGATAGGTAGAGAAACAGTCTCTTAGAAGTTGATAATTGTATTGGTTTTGGGGTGTATAAATTGGGAAGTGTTTAAAAATGGAATTAACTTCAACTTGAAAATGAATGACTAGATTCTTTTTAATTTTTATAAATAATATTTGTGCAATTCAATATAATTATATATTATTATAAATAATAATACGCAATGTGTATGTCATGCCTACTATGGTCCGGGCACATAAAGCTCCCAGTCACTCAGGAAAGTGGGCACTTTTATTTGTATGGTTATTCTGCAGATGACACAGCTAAAGAAGAAAGATGATGATGATTGCCTGAGCATACAAAGTAAGGAAGTCGAGGAGCTGGGATTTGAATCCAAGTCTTCAGCTTGGCAGAGTGAGACGTGCTCTATGATTTACAAAACGATTTCTTTCAGTTCTTCTGACAACACAACGAGACAGAGATTGTATCTTCAGCAGGATTAACATTTGAATACAGAATTACTTAAATATGAAGTGCACAACTTGAACGTTAGTCTATTTTAGACAATAACAATGTGCTACAGGATTTTTCTAGAATGTCCCCTCGATGCTGGTCACAGTGAGAAGAGCCCCATTGATACCTGAACTGTATTTCATGGAAACACGTTTTGAGGCTGGGATCTGCCCTCCTGCAGATGCTCTATGGACAGTGAGCTGCGTTGTGATTGCTATCCAAAGGTATTTGAAGAATTTATCCTCGAGTTCCTAGCTCAGAGGTTCTTCAGAAGAGTGTCAGGGAAAATTGGATGTTTTCTTCTGTTTAGCTCATATTGCGACATTCAGAGATTAAAAATTGTGAAGGTCTGAGGATGCAAAGGTAAGTAAGCAATGTCTGGACACAGGAGGTTCTCCAAATCTGCATCTATCATTATTATTTTAAAGAATAAAATAGTATACTTAAGTAAATTAAGAAAAAAGCTTTTGGTTAAATTTATTCCTATGTACTTTATTTTTCTTGTTGCTATAGTAAATGGGATTTTTTCTTATTTTCTGATAAAATGAAAAGGGAACTGAATGTATGGGAGAGCATATTTGCAATGATACTTCAGACAAGGGTTTAATCTCTAAAATATATAAAGAGCTCATACAACTCAACATCAGGAAAACAAATAACCCAATTAAAAAATGGTCAAAGGACTCGAATAGACACTTCTCCAAGGAGGGCATACAGATGACCCATAGACATATGAAAAAATGCTCAATATCACTAGTCATCAGAGAGATGAAAATTAAAGCCACAGTGAGATACCACCTCACACAGGTCAGAATGGCCATCATAAACAAATCAACAATCACCAAGTATTGGCGAGGATGTGGAGAAAAGGGACCCCTAGTACACTGTTGTTGGGAGTGCAGACCGGTGCAGCCACTATGGGAAATAGTATGGAATCTTCTTAAAAAAATTAAAAATGGAGCTGCCTTATGACCCAGCAGTTCTCTTGCTGGGAATATACCCTAAGAATCCTGAAATACCAATTCAAAAGAACTTATGCACCCCTATGTTCATAGCAGTGCTACTTACAATAGCCAAGTGTTGGAAACAACCTAAGTGCCCATCAGTAGATGAATGAATTAAAAAATTGTAGTATATTTATACAATGGAATACTACACAGGAGAAAGAAAGGAGGAATTCCTATCTTTTGCAACAACATGGATGGAACTGGAGACTGTTATGCTAAGTGAAATAAGCCAGTTGACAGAAGACAAATACCATATAACCTCACTTATAACTGGAACCTAATGCACAAAATAAACTAATGAGAAAAATGGAACCAGAGACACGGAAACAGGGAAGAGAATAATAGCTGTAGGAGGCAAGGAGGGAGGAAGAGATGGTGGAAGGAAGGGGAAAGGACTAGTCAAAGAACCTGTATGAGTGATGCACGAACATTGTCAATGGAGAGGGGATTGACTATGGGCTAGAAGAGTGGGCTGGGTGGAGGGAGCAAAAGGGAAAAAACTGAGACAACTGTAATAGAATAAACAATAAAAAAAAACAAAACAGTACTCACCATGGCCTTTGAGAGCCTCCTGATGTTGCCTGAATGAGATTTTGACCTCTTTTCTGACACTGTCTGGGTCCCTGCCTCCAGCTCTTTAGCCATAGGACCACTTGCTATTGTTTTCTGCCCCAAGGCTCCATTCTCCTTTCCTTGGCCATGGGGTCCTGCTGCTGACTCACTGCCACACTCTCTTCCAGTCTCTGCTCAGTTGTCACCTAATCAGAGCAGCTTTCCCTGACCACTCCCTGTTGGACAGTCCGCACCATGTCCCTCACTGTCACTATGCTTTCTCTGTACTTCATAGCCCTTATTATCCCCTGATATATATTGTGTGCTTATTTGCTTATCGTCTATTTCCACTACTAGAGAGTGAGCTTAAGGAGAAAGGGATTTTTTCTTTTGTTGTTCAATATCATATGCTCATGCTAGAATAGTGCCTGAGACCTAATGAATATTTATTGAATTAATGAATCAGTGACAAAAACAGAAGAATACAACCGTGGAACAGTTCCTCTGACTTGCTGAGGCTTTGTGGAAAACTGTAGCAGTGACCACTGGGTGGCCACAGCGGCCTTCTCCATTCCCGTGGGCCACATTCCTTGCTAAGCAGACCATGCCAGGAGCTTTGTATGCTACCATCCTTCTATGTGGAGGCCGTTTGTCTCAGTTCTAACTGCCCGAGGGAAACGAGCCTTTGAAAGACCCGGTCAGATCATATGTGCCAGCCTGCTTTGCAGTCCACACTCTTCACTCATTGATTTGTCTGACATTTACTGAGACACCTATTATGTGCCAAGTGTTTAAGAGACAGAGATGAAAGCCCTAGAGTTCCTGCTTCCAAGGAGCTGGCCCAGATTTACTGGAGGAGGCAAGAGAAAAGAAAGTCATCGCCCTTCCTCATGAGTGCTCTGAGTGGGCTGGGGCGGGGGATGACATAGGGACAGAAGTTGTGGGGGTGCAGGAAGAACACCCAGTCAAGCCTGTTGGGAGTAGTGCTAGAGAACAGGCTTCCTGAACAAGATGACAAATGAACAAAGTTTTGAAGGAAACAAAGGCTTATCCAGGTGGAGGTCATGGAAGTATTTCTAGGAAGAGGAAGCAGCAAAAAAAGCCAAAGAGCTGAGAGAAATTGGAATATTTGAAACTAAAGTGGATCATTCCGCCTGGAGAGTATGGTACCACATGGGAGAAGGCAGAGATGAGGCTGGAGAAAGAATGCTTCATGCTGCAAGGAAAAATTAAGCTTACTTAAAAAAGAAAATTCCAGAAGCATATCTCTAGATGCCTGGGTGGGTCTTCAAGGAACTAGAATTTTAGGTGACAGTAGCCTATTGTTTCTATGTGATTCAGGAAACAAAACATGCAACACTTACAGCTGCAGCCACTTTTTTATTCTATGTTCATTCTAATCACTTTCGTTTGAAACACGCTAGGGCACTGTTAGATTCTAGCAGTACAGATTTAAAAGAAATACTTGATGGTAGGAGCACAGAATGCTGTCTATATCAGCCAGTTTGTATCAAGGAAACTAGAAATGCAGCTAAGACATAAATCTGTGACAGGCTGGTCTCGTGGACGTGTGAGGTGTGTGGTCATATGGGGCCCTGTGCCCCAAAGGATCCCATGCTCCGTTTCATGCTCTGCTATAACTGTCTTGAAATTCTTAATAACTTTTGAAGATCTTCACTTTCATTTTGCAATGGACCCTGCCAATTATGTAACTTAGCCTAATTGGAATTGTGACATGTCTCAGGAGCAAGGGTGTGCAAACAACGGCCCACGGGCCACATGCAGCCTGCCTCTTTGCATATGGCCTTGAACTATGAATAGTATTTACATTTTTGATAGTTGCAAAATTCAAAAGAAGAATAATATCTCATGACATGTGAAAATTACATGAAGTTCAAATTTCAGGGTCCATAAAAATACTTTATTGGTACACAGCCATGCTTTTGTTTTTTTTCTCATGTGGTCGAGGGCTACCTTCAAGGGACTATGACCTAACTGCGTAATTGCAACAGAGACTGTTTGGCCTGGACAGCCCAAAATGTTTACTATCTGAACTTTTATAGAAGAAATATGCTGACTCTTGATCTAGAAGATCTTCTACTATTTAACTTGCTGTCAGAGATAGATCTTTATTTTCATTTACTTTCTGGCTCCCCTAAGCTCACTATTGTATCCCCAGATCTATGGTAGTGCCTGATGCAAACCAGGCACCCCAAAATATTTAACAAAGGTTGGATGATGTGGGATGATTGTTATGTGTATCTTCTGTTTCCCATTAAATTTCATGTGCTCAGGGCTGTGATTACATGAGAGAGAACCTCATTCCCAAAGGCGTCCCATCGAGGGCTGGGCACAGAACACGCTCACGCTCCATAAATGTCAGTGACAATGGCCGGCCCGGCCCATTTGTGGCTATTTAGCACAGTGTTGCTGCTGGCTGCTGGGCTCCTTTAAGGGTAGGAAGCGTATCAGTGGCTAAATTCTTAAAGTCTGTTCGGAAGTTTTGAGATGAAAGATTAAAGATAAAAAGCAATTTTTAATCTTAAGGCTAAAGGAAAAAAAAACAAAAACTGAAAAACACCGAAGTACGTGGAATGTTTTCATGTGATAAAGAGAAGAACCTGATGTATGGTAAGGAGCAGTGTCTAGTTTCTGTGCTCGTAACTTTCAAATCTGTATTTTTCAGTCCTGACTTCTCAATTTATACATCCAGTTGTTACTTGGCATCTCCATTGGGTGCCGAATAGACAATTCAAACTGAACAAATCTAAAATCAAACTCTTTGATCTCCCCCTCCAAATCTGTCTCTCCTCATCTTTTCTGTGTTGACGACACTATCCCAAAAGCTATTCAAGGTGAAAAGCATGCGTCATTCAGGGGCGTGTGATGGAAAACTGGTCTCTCAATCTGCTAGGTTCATTCCAGTTCTTTTTTGGAGATTTAGATGGTTGTGGAGTGAGGTGTTGCTGGGTCCTTGCTCAGGCCCATCTGGGTGCTTCATGGATTCCATAGCCTATAATTTAGTCTTTCCCTAAGTGCCTGGTGAAAGTACGGTCTAAAGCTCTGAGCCTTAATTTCTTCTTATGTAAGATGCAGATAATAATAGTGTCTATGTAGTAATATTATGATAATTAAAGGAGATAGTAGAATAAAACATTCAGTATAAAAATTTGTTATTCCAGAAAGTTATTCACCTGTGCCATAATGTTTTGACATTCTTTGACTGTAGTACCTTTTAGCACTTTAAATTGCATTTTGTAAAAATGTTTGTGTATTCTCCTATGGCTGGGATTTCTCCTGTTATGTACATGCATCTTTAGAACTCACTGTGTTCTGAGACAGCATCCAGAGCACTTAAAGTTTGCTAGTTGCAGGCATGACTGGAAGAAATGCTCAAAACTCAATTTAATGAAGTAGTCACCAACTACTAATCATCTCTTTGGGCTGATGCTTGTCTCTCTCTTGCCCTTATCCTTGGGAAGTTAAGATTAGCTTCCTGAGCAAGTTTGTGAGAAGTGGAGCCTTCCGTTCAGGTCTCTAGACCAGGGGGCCAAGGGCTAGCCTACTCCATCAGTATACCACGTGCCCCGGGGTTAATGCAGGTGATTGGGAGACCTGAGACTGGCCTGAGATTTACCCATCACCCAAAATGAGGAAACAGCAGAGTGTTTTATTTTTATCTTAATGTTATTGTTATCTTTAAAGTGATTAAAACAAAAGCCATTTAAAAACTTACATACCATGATGTCCTGGGGTAAGTGAAGAGCATGCATGAATTGAATAAATATGTTTCTTCTAAGGAACAGAAATTTAATAGGACTGATACTTCTGCAACTTTCTCGCTTGAATGGTTAATGGCTGTCCAGTCCATCCAGTTGATTGGCAGCAGGCTGCTTGAAGTCAGAATCCCAAATCCAGTAGATGCAGCGAGTAGACTGTGGTGGAGTGTTGATGGGCATTGTGGAAGGTGTGCAGGTGAGACATAGGTTTCCTAAACAGCACATCAGATGGTAGACCTCAGGAAAAGGTTCCACACCACGCAAAGAGCAATTTGAATGGGGCAGTAGGTGATACTGGTGACAGAGATGAAACGTGCATGTTATCTCATTTAATCCTCGTATCGGTCTCCCCTGGTCAATGATTCCGAGGCACACGCCATTTAAATGAGTTGCCCAAGGTCACATGAGCACTCTGTGAAAGAGCCTGCCCCCAGCACAGCTCTTCTTCATCCCTCGGTGCTGCCTTCTGCTCTTCTGCTCCTCACATCCCCCACCTGAGCCCTGGGCTTCTGTGTGGGTCCGCAACCTGCCCTCCATTCCCGACAGCCCCTTGGCCTTCATTTTCCCCCAAGCCTTCATTGCCAGCTTTCCTTTTCATGCTCCTCGGAAGTGGAATTAATCTCTTTAGCACCACTCTGTTGCTTGCTTGCCTCGCATCAGTGACTCCCCTGATTTGGGGGGAGGAGATTCAAGTTTTTACATTCACTGCTGTTTAAAACTGACCTCTGGTTCCATTCTACGAATTCTTTTTCCAGGGGACTTTGTATAATCTATGCAACATCAACATCCAATCACTTAAAAGTGCCTTCTCTCCTATGCCCATGCCACCCCTACGTAACTGCCAGAGGGCCCTTTAAAACCTCTTATAGGAAGGCGTCACTGGCAACCTCAGGCTAGGTTTGCGCTATTTCTTTATATTCTGTAATACCACGTACTTTGCTTTGTCAGAGGACTTTTTGCTTGCTATTGACATTTTCCATTTATTCATCTGATTCTCCAATTTGATTGAGAACATCTTGAAGGCAGGCACTATGACCAAGTTAGGTTGTTGTTTTTAGTGCTTTGCATAGGACCTGGCTCATAATAGGCATAAAGTAAACGCAAATGAAAAAACCACTTGCCTTTAATTAATTTATCTCTTTAACAAAATCTGTAGATTACCTATATGTTCCTAGCCCTATAGTCGACTTTGAGAATGCTAAGATAAAAAAAATAATAAAATATAGTCAGTACTCTTCAGTAGCTCATAGACCAGGCATAGACACAGATATTTAAACAAATAAGTACATTAAAGTTCTGTCGATTCATGTGGGTGAAAATGCATTACCACGGAAGCTCAGAGAAAAATACTGATGGAATCAGGGAATGTTTTTTTCCTGTGTATTACAGAGGACATTTTATTCCACAGTCTGAGCACCTTTTTGCTCTTGGAGGTCAGCAAGTTATTCCACAGTCCTTGATATCATTGGTTCTCATGCCAATGTATCAGGCTGGCCAAAAAGTCCATCACATTTTTTTCATAGGATGACTCTAGTAGTACTTACCTGTCTTTAACTTCCTTCAAAACAATTTTGTTAAATTGCATTGTGACAGCTTTCAGATCAGTGTGCATTTAAAAAATGCTTATTGAAGTTGGTGAATTTTTGTGCAGCCATTTTAATATTGAAGATGGAAGAAAATATGCAAAATTTTCAGTGTATTCTACTTTTTATTATTTCAAGAAAGGTGAAAACACAACTGAAACACAGAAAAAGATTTGTGCAGTGTATGGAGAAGGTGATGCGACTGATCGAAAATGTCAAAAGTGGTTTGCAAAGTTTCTTGGTACAATTGACATTTTGGCCAGATAATTCTTTGCTGTGGGGCTGTCTTATGCATTAGAAGATGTTTAGCAGCACCCCTGGCCTCTACCCACTAGAAGCCAATAGCGGGGAGACAGCCAACATACTCAAAACACCCAAATCAATAAAGTTACTGGTGAAATGAAAAATGTGTGTTTTATTTTATGGAAAAAAACAAAACGGAATTGTTGGCCAACCCAATACTTGGGTACAAATCTTGGTATGTTAACTTGGGAAAATTATTTACTGTCTCTGTGCTTCAGTTTCTTCCTTTACAAAATGTGGGTCATAATGTACCTACTTACCTCAGAGATTGTTGTGAGGATGAAATGTGATAATGTGTTAGAACAATGCCTTGCACTCAGTAAATGCTAGCTTTATCAGTATTTTTATTGTGGTTATTATTGTGGTCCTCAGGAAACCAGCCATCTCTGTAACATTAGGATGGACCTTTTGGAAGATGCTAAAAACGAAACCAGCAGCTCCAGTCCCATATGGATGTGGCTTAGAGATTGGCGATTGGGGTACATGAAAGAGAAAAGAAATAGGGATCTCTTCTGAGGTCCTCTGGGAGTTCAGCCATTTTAAAGAGTTGAAAAGTTAGAAAGTGAGCAACAAAGATATCCTAGAATTTGTTGCTGAAAGAACTGGAGAGACACCCTGATTCCTAGGAGCTGGAGAGAGAAAAGAAAATATTTATTTTCCTCAGCCTAATAGCAGGAGAACTATCCTGCTGCAATTCACCTTTCTCATCTAGATGAGAAAAACAGACTGAAAAACTTTCCAATGCTTTGAATGTTTAGTGAAAGATGTGAATCTGATGGAGTCCCCTGGTCCCAGTTTGTAGCCTCATTATACTTTCTCCTGGAATTTTCCAAATTCCTCATGCACTAGAGATTGGTGAATGCAGTCCTGGCTCATCACAGCCATCTCCAGCACTCGCTCCCTTCTGGGAATTTTCACCAATTCCTGAGTAAATGGTACGACTCTTGTGATTTCACAGCCCCTCATGTCATCTCCCTGCCACCCTTTGTAAGTCTCCAAAGTGGCATTTCTTACTCTTTAATCAATTCCCAAATTGAGAATTACAATTTTTTTTTTTTTTTGCTTTATATCTTCAGAATTTGCTCATTTAGTTCATTCCAGGGATGGAACAATCTGACATAACAAACCTATCTTGCTTGAAGAGAGAGACTCTTGGTAGCCGTCTCCCTCTGGGCCGTCCTAATATTTCTAGTTCCTTCTTGATTTAGAGTCTGTCATTGTGCATGTGGGCCCATTGTTCTCAGAAAGAAATTTGATATTCTCAAGCAACCCCAAACACCTTCACTGGCTGCCTCCCCATTTCTCTCTCCCTGTTCTCACCCCACAGCCTCCAAGGACTAACTCCACACATTTCCCCACACTTCTTGGCCTAGCATTTGCTCTACTCCTCCATCCTGGCCTCCCCCTGTCCCCTCCTGGTGACCTCAGGCTGTAAAATACTATAGTATCTCTGGCTTGAGTTCCTTATCTGGCCCCAAATTCTTTCCTTCTCTCTCTATGACATTGAAGAAGAAGGAATGTTCATTTATAATATTTTATTCTCCATCTTTTTCCTCCAGGCTCCTTTAGATGACATTTTTAGTCAGGCTGCTGTGAAATTGAAATGTCCTTTTCTCACTTGCCCTCAGAGACGTGGCATTTCCCCAGAAGTGCTTGGGATCTGATCCTTAGGTTGTTGCATAGGATGAGAAATAGTTTCAACCAAGTTGGTGATGGGCTGTATATCAAAACAGAGAGCAGTGGGAGGCACGGGCTGCTTTGAAGACAGTATCCTCCTTCCAAAATGGAATTTCTGGCACGATCTACAAGTTCTTGAGTTTCCTTTTCTCTGTTATTCCCAGGACTGTAGAAAAGAATGATTGCATATTATTTGGGCTTCTTACCACCACTTTCTTGTCCTGCCATGCTTTGTAACACACTGTAAGTGAAACCTGAGTATCACATGCGGTGTCAGAATCAGGAAAATGTGCTCAGTGACTATGCTAATTCTTCAGAACCAGATATGACACCACGTTAATAATAGTATCTGAAACTGGGTGTGCTTTTGTATATTTCCAGAGCACATTCACACACATCCCAATGTGACTTCAAAAACAGGTTTACCACCTTCTGTCCAGGTGCTCGCCTCTGACGGAGTGGCTATGATGTGGTCCGGGGAAGAGCCATCCCCACCTAGGAAAGGAAAACGAAACCAACAGCAGTAGGAGACTTAGCTATGTAATTATTTCGGGAATACAGAGATACTGGTACCTGCTGGAAGGTGTTATGGGGATTAGAGGTTAAACCATAGACATTGCTTTGCACATAATGAGTACTCAGCACGTGGTAGCGTTGTTGTTATAAGAAGACTTTCGCACGTTCTCTCGCGTGGTTCTCACAGCCACGCCTTGAGGGCCACTGCTGTGTCAGGGGGTTCAGAGAGCTGGGTGGTGGCCTCCCAGGTGTTGCAGCCGGGAGGTGCTGACGTTAGGGCTCCAACCTGGGTCACCTCATTTTGCTCTCACCATTATATGCCACTTGCTCTTATGGAGTTTATTTTTACTTTGTTTATCTAGCTTATAAATGTTTATTGAGTTCGATCCTGGACTAAGTATTAGGGGTACAGACTGAAATAGAGCTAGAAGCTTCCATCTGCGGTTTCCCAGGAAGACTCCAGGCCTACTCCTCTGGAGGGTGTGGAAATATGTGTGTTTGCAATACTTTGAACCTGGATTTTTTAAAGATGTGTAACTTATGTTTCTTCTTTTTGTAATAACTTAAGCCAAATACTTTTAAACCACTAAAATATTTTATGAACAGTTTATGAAACCAAATATAAATGTGATCATTCATTTTAAATAGAGTTCACATATAGGTTGTGAGGAATTAAGAAACTGCTGACAGATAGTGTGAATGTTGGAAAATGGATATTTTCAAAATGTATAAAAATATGTATATATGTATTAATGTATATAAGTGCACATATACATGTAGCTATATTTTGGATATAACATGGTATGTAATCAGTTTTGTCTAAATATTTCACTTTATTTTTAGATAAATCAATTTATTTCATCTTGTAAATGACACTCACGATAAATACAATTCTATTGAAGCAACCCTTGGTTTATTGCAGTGATCAAGAGCCTCGTGATTTGACTTGGAGAATTTGTGTGTCTACTGTCATCGCTTGTTACAAAAACCTTGGTGTAGAATACACGCCTTGGGAGGGGGGGAGGCTCATAGGGAGAGAGGTTTTTTATTTTGGTAATGTAGTGATCCAGATGTTTGAACAGCTGTATTAGCAGAGTTGTTTGGACAATTTCACACAATAATATTTTGTGATAAAACTTGGGCATGTGAAATGACCATTGTTTCTCAAAGTTCCTTAACTCAGAAACAGAACATGAATTTCAGGGGGCTTATAATTTCATTGAAAACATGAAACATATCCTTTTGAGATGTTACAGCAAAACATACATGTTTTTTGCTCCATCCCAGACATCCATTTGAAGCAAGCCATTCTGCTGGGGAAGAAAGCCATAAGGGCTTCTTTAAATAGGATGCACTTTGATTGTGATCCAAGGAAGAACTGATAGTGAGAGATTAAAACATTTCCAGGATAATTTACAGCTTCCTGCATATTTTAAGGTTATTTTATGCTTTAATGGTCAGGAATAATTTATATATGCCATGGCAGAAAGAAGCATGGCCAAAGGTTTTCTCTGCGGCTCCGAGACTTGGTTGATTTAAGAGAGGAGATGCTATCTCAGGCTGTACCAAATGGAGCCAAGACCTGCAGACTTCACACAGCAGCCAAGTCTGTCCATGTATGTTGGCAGCTTGTACCGGCAATGTATTTCTGAGCTCTTGATCAAGATGATTATAACAACAATGACAACAACGATATTCACAATAAGGATAGAAGGAGAAGAGGAGGAGGAAGCGGAATCGCTACTGCACCAGAAATGCTAAGATTAACACCAGCAATCAATACTACCAAGACTTCTGCAATTCTAGTGTGTATATTAACTAGATTAAACTCAACAAATGTTTTTTGGTATTCACTGGGTGCCAACCATTGTACCAGACACTGAAAGATTAGACAGATGAATCAGATTCAGTCCCGCATATGGTCTAATTGGGAGATTCTCCTATAGGAATTATGACTGCCCAAAACAAAAACAAAGTGACATTGCATGTGACATAGAGGCATTACGAAAAACACTGTAGGCAGAAAACCTAGCAATTACATTAGATTTAGAGGTTGGATTAAACACTTGCTAGAAAAGATACATATATAAAAAAAGATTTTACAGGAAGTGTGGATTTTGGTAAATGGATATGGAAAAGGGAAAAGCCATTCTAGCAAAATAAGCCATGAGCAAAGGTATAGACATAAGAGTATATGTAGACTCTGTCTGCAGAATGGGGCCTTCCAAGTAGCTGGAACGAAGGACGTTTTGAGGGAGAGTGGCTAGGGAAGGCTGGGTCATTGTCAAGAATCTCTGTGTTTCCAGAGAGCTCGATTCACTCCAGGACCAACTTGGAATATGCCACACACTCAAGCCTGAGGTCCACAAACACTGCCTGGCTCCCTCCATCCTGTATGTTCCATCTTTCCAAGCTGCCTTCCCATGACCCATTTCCAAAGAGCTTATTCTGAGCCATAGAGTAGATTCTAGGGAAACTGAAAAGACCTGTAGTCAAAAAGAAGGGTTCTTTACTAGTGAAAGTGTTCGGCAACATGCTGGGCTGGAGAAAGTGATTGACCTTCCTTTAGTCTTGTTCAGAAGGGCCAACCTTGGGTTATTCTAGTCCTCTTTCTGCCTACATCACCGGAGTGCTTTCATTCAGTGTCTAAACATTCCGACCCCTACGTACCAAGGAGAGTGAAACTGTGGATGTTAGGGGTTGTCCAGGAGCCTGACAGGTGTTACGAGAAGAAGTGGTAGGTGGGGACCCTGACTGTGCGTGCTCTGCTGACTGGGTGCAGAGGAGCCCTGGAAGGATGTGCTGTGACTATAGAGTCACCGTGTTCTCGATCCCAGTAAAATTATTGGACTGAATGTCATTAACCTGGTCTTTGTTTTTGTTTTTGGTCCTGGCTCAACTAAAATATAGCTGTGTGACCGTGGGCCTGTTACTTAACCTCTATGAACTTGAGTTTTATCATTTGTAAAATGGTAGTTCTACTTGATCTCCAAGTTTCCTCTTATTTCTAGTTTTCGTCATTGTTCTACAAAACCATTTTGGTTGTAGTTTTTAAAACACAAGGATCGGTAAAGTTTTACACTTCATCTTGATTTTTGGATTAAATGTACTTTCACTTGGCAGTATTCAAATTTGATATAAAATGGCCAACATATCAAACCGTTCCTTCCTTGCAAGTGTAACTCTAATGTACATCTTTAATCCTTCTGAGGAGAAAAAAATGTCAAATATCTTCATAAGCAAACAGCTGATAGGAATGCTAGGTTTATTTAAGTTTTGGAAATCTGTGCAGAGGAAGTAGTATCCTGTAGTTATTCAACCAAACAGCTATATTAGGAATGCCTTACCCAAATCAAGCATTTACAGTAAATTTTGCCATGGAATGTTGCCTGGTTTCTGTGTAGTTGTGAGGCTATTTTGCTTCATCTTAAAGAGGAGAGCATTAAAATAGAGAGAACACCATGAACATTTTACCCTGAAGCCTGGATGCCTTTTATTTTAGGGAGGAAAAGGTGAAAACATTGGAATCCAGTAGTATAATGTAGCACAATGTAGTATAAAAAGGAATGCCTACATGTTCAATGCCCCCCAAATGGAACTTCAGAAAACCGCAACAGCTCTTAAATGGCGCGTTGCGAGGCTAAAATCACGATCCATTCCTGAAAGCATTCCTGCTGGGTGGCTGGGCCTAACTTTTCTCAGGAGAAAACAGATCTTGTACAACCTTCGGATAGTGTGGAGCCTAGCTTGCTCCATTGCACTTAGGAAAATGTGGAGAAGGAGCTGTTTCAGAAAATTTTATGCTAATTGAGACAAAATGCAGAAGGCAAGAGAGGGAGATGTTCTGATGCTGGGCCTGTAATTTGGGCAATGATATTGGAGGCTAATACAGAAAACATGAATTACAATTGTTGTTTGCTTGTCTGCCTTTTTACAATTTTTTATTCAATTTATTTGGACTAAAAACAACACATGGATCACCATAACTCCTACCCCCACCCCCGCCTCTTGAAACTGCCAGTCTGTTCTTTATATCTATGAACTTACTTTTTTTAAAAAAAGATTTTATTTATTTATTTTCAGAGAGAGGAGAAGGGAGAGAGAAAGAGCAATGTATGGTTGCCTCTCACATGGCCCTCACTGGGGACCTGGCCTGCAACCCAGGCATGTGCCCCGACTGGGAATCGAACCGGGACCCTCTGGTTCCCAGACCACGCTCAATCCACTGAGCTACACCAGCCGGGCTGAACTTACTTTTTTTTAAAGATTCCTAATAGGCTGGGGCCAAAGAAAGTTTGTGAGTATGCAAAACAGTTTATTCTTATATTATTCTTTATTCATTATTGTACTATTTTCCATATGAACTACTGTAAATGTACTTTTGCTCCATCCCGTATATAGGAGAGATCATATGGTATTTATTTTTCTTTGTCTGACTTATTTCGTTTAGCATAATGCCTTAGCATAAGGTCCATTCATGTTGCCACCATTGACAAAGTTTCATTATTTTTAATGGCTGAATAATGTTGCATTGCATACACACACACACGCACATCACAACTTCTTTATTTGTTAATTGATTCATAGACCCTTAGGTTGGTTTTATATCTTGGCTATTGTACATAATGCTGAAAAATCCAGCATTCCACAAAGCTAAATTTTTCTACTAATTAGCCTCAAACATTTCTGTTCAAGGGGGTGCTTCTACATCGGTGTGCATATGTCTTTTCAAATTACTGTTTTTATTTTTTAGGGGAGTAAATACCCAGAAGTGGAATTGCTGGGTCATATGATAGTTCTATTTTTAATTCTTTGAGGAAACATCATAGTGTTTTCCACAGTAGCTGTGCTAATTTACACCCTCACCAACAGTGCATAAGGGTTCCCTTTTCTTCGCATCCTTGACAACGCTGTTATTTCTTGGGTTTTTAATAATAGCTCTTCTAGCAGGTGTGAGATGAGACCTAACTGTAGTTTTGATTTTCCTTTGCCTTCTGCCCAATTTTTCACTGGGCTGTTAGCATATCTTTTGCTGTTGAGTTGTGTGAGTGCTGCTCGTCTGTCTTCTTGGCTAAACCGAGTTCCTTGAAGAACGGGACCTTTGCTTCTCTCCTCGTACGTTTTTGTGTATCGTGACCAGTGCACACATGAAGGGAATAGGAAAAAAAAACTCTTTAGATCACAGGAAAACAATATCCAATAATAGAAAGATTTTCCTTGTGAAATGAAAAATTCTTCAGTGACTGTTAGCTTTCATAACGTTCCGTTTAAAATGTGTCCAGTTTATAAAGCCCTTGTTTTTGCACCAGAATGCAGTTTTGTGACATTAGGGTTTTTACATTTCAGCAAAGATAAAAGTTGGTTCTTCAAATTAAATACAGATCATTACAAAGTTCGTTCTTTGGGGGCGGCGTACTAGATGACGTTTTCTCCTCGGTCCTTCAGATGCTGGAATTGGCCCGTGACGCAAATACAGCTTTTTCCCACCCTTTTACTGACGTTCTCCTCCTAACTTCCTGGTCATCCACCCTGGGGACGAGCGACTTGACGTGGTGAAGAGAGAGAATGCCAGAGCCCTGAAAAGCGTAGCAGTTGGCATTCTGCAGTGGTGGGTGGGTTCATAGGTTAGCGTGCACTTTTTTCTGTGTGTGTTTGTGCATGTGTATGTCTGTGTGTAGGTCTTTATTCTTGCCTATTTGACTTAGTAAGCCTGTAAATATACAACGTGAAATAAAATGAAGGAAAAGGGGTTGTATTCTCCTCTTCCCGGTATTGTTTTGTAACATTAAAGCAGAGACACAAGGACTGGTTTAGTATTTAGCAATTTTCTCCCTCTGCTTTTAAGTAGTCTGCTGGTTTACAACTAGTGCCTAGCAAAAGGGTGTGTGGTTTAAACACAGATTTTTTACACTTTAAATTGAGACCATAATCTCAGTTCTGGAGTGGGGAATTCCTGAGATAACTGTGTTTTGTAAAAAACGAGGTCACTCAAATGGTAGACAATTCATCCCAAGTGCTTTGTCATCTGAAAACATAAAGAATAAAGTGTGCCATTTCTTTTTTATCTTTTTCCCTTTGGCTTTGTTTTAGAGAAAATAATTTCCTTATCAATTCTGCAGTCATAGTGCTAGCTTCTATCTTAAGAGCGGATGCTATCAGTTTTAGTACATTCATTGAAGTTAAACTATCTATGCTGAGTTAAGAGAGGGGAGTTTTCTTGGCATCAAACCCAAACAGAATCTTAGTAATATTTATAATAAATCTACTTGATTATTGCATTATGTAAATGCTCTTAATCCTACAAATTGCTATTAATGTGATGTCCTTTTTCTATTTTGTTAGCAAAAGCACAGAATGTGACATGAAATTGAATGAAAAAAATGGGATTCATTCATTTGAATATGTTATTTTTCCCTCCTAGCTATGCTAGAGATTACTGTTAATTTTTTTTTCTAATTTCAATATTCTTTAGGTAAAATCTAAATATGTTTCTTTTTAGTAGGGATTATATCAACCACATTGTATTAAATATTAGTTTATGAGTTTAGTCAGGAAATCTTTAAATTATTGCTTAAATTTGGAGGAAGTTACTGTGTAGATTTTAAAACTGGAAATGTCCCTGATTTAGAACAAAAAAGTAACTCTACGTCACACAATATGCTTTCACAATTTCATTTAACAACAGTTACGCACTAACTACCACCAGGAAAGGATGGGCCGCTGGGGGCCGACTCTGCCTTCAACAGAGGCATCGCCTGTCCCCTTCTCCAAGCGTCCCTTCGCCCCCAGGCTTCGAGGTTCGGATGCCATTCTCGCAGGCTCCCTTAGCACCCTACGTAAGCCTCCATCCCTGTGTCAGTTCTGCCGTGTTGAATTTGCCTATGTATATATTCGTCTTCTCAACCAGACTCTGAGATTGGCAAGTGCAAGAACAGGGCTTCTTTTAATCTTGTGTTCCAAGCAAAAATACACGTGTTCTGGTGCAAATACTTCCAAATAACCCACTACTTTGGGCATTTAGATTGCTTCCTTTTTCTCTCATTTGCCATGTATAACACTCCAATGACCTTTTCTTTTTTTGTTTCACATAAAGCTTTGTGTGTTTTATCAAATGTTCTTGATATGATCATGATCACATTTATATTTGGTATTTTAGTTGCATTGCTAAGTATTTTACATGGATTATCTTAATGAATTCTTATAATCACCCTCTGAACAGATGATTTTCCGCTTTGTACAAATGAAGAAATCGATGTTTAGAGAGGAAAACCAGCTTATCCAGAGCCATACAGCCAGGAAGCAAATCCCAAACTATCTGAGACTAAAGCCTGTGTCCTTCTATGTGAGGCTACATTTTTCCTTATTTCCTGTAAGTGGAATCAATCAGAATTGAGAATGTTTTTTAAGAATTTTGAAATATTAAAAAAATAAAATAAAATAAAATAAAATCTTCACTTTGAAAAAAAATTAAAAAAAGAATTTTGAAATATTGGAATGAAGACAGGACATTTTGTTCGGATTGTCACAGCAGTGCTCACAAGTTTTCTGTGCGCAGCAGGCAGGACACTATGGCCGCTCGGCGATGGAGACCATCTGGGTCTCCAGGTTTTTTTGTTTTTGTTTTTGTTTTTTTAAGATTTTATTTTTATTTATTTTTAGAGAGAGGAGAAGGAAGAGAGACAGAGAGGGAGAGAAACAGCAATGTATGGTTGCCTCTTACATGGCCCTCACAGGGACCTGACCCGCAACCCAGGCATGTGCCCTGACAGGGAATCGAACCGGGACCCTCTGGTTCCCAGCCCGTGCTCAATCCACCGAGCTACACCAGCCAGGGCCAGGTCTCCAGGTTTTTTGTAACACATCTCCTTGACGTCCAGAAGAAGGTGCCCAATCCTGTTCAGTCAGGCCACAAACACTTGCTGGGCCGCAAATACCTCACCGTTGTGGCATTAAAGCTGCGGTGTAGGTTTGGTTCATGCATTGACTGTCCCTCGTATATTTGTGATTCCTCTAGTAAGCATAGGGGCTGCTGTTGTGTGCCAGCCATGGACGTAGCTTTGGAGCACAGATATAAAGTCAGAAGTTTAGGGAGAACTACAGACACAGGGAAGCTAGTGACTAGTGTAGAGTTTACGGAATTAATCACTGGATGCCCTGTGTCTGGCTTTGTGTGAGAAGCATGGGTCCAAGTATTTCCATCCTTGGTGCTTCTTTATATTTGCCCCAGTCTCCCAGTAAATGCGGCGTGCACAAACTAGCAAAAGGTGCCCTGGAGAGTGCTAATGGTGCAGGAGGAGGTCTCTGACATGGGACAGTGGAACAAGGGACCGAAGACCTGTGTTAGCACCATGGAGTAGCTTATGTGTTCCTAAGTCAAATTTCATCTTCTCTCCAGCAATGTCAGCTTCTTCATCTATTAAGTGAAGAGGCTGGAGTAAAATAATCTGCTAAGTTTCTTCCTTACTTTTGAATTAGCAAAATGGAGTGTCCTTTAATAATGGTTAAGGAATAGAGGTTCTGATTTAGAAAGTATGTTAAAATTCTGACTATAACTTACTAGGGGTATGACCTTGGCCAAATTACTGAACTTTTCTAACTCTCAGTTTCAAATTATATAACATGAAGCTGACACTAGTACCTTTCTTACTTGATTATGATGAGAATTCGTTTAGAAATATGTGGAGCTCAGTGCTGCACACCCAGTCATTTTATAGTAAAGGGGGGTGAGGTAATGGACTGATCACATCGGTGATTCTACTCATCTCATGACTATGCATGAGATGTCATATCAGATGTTCATGTACAGTGTGCCCCTTGGTTAATATATTAATTTCCTAGAGATGCTTGAACAAAGTACCACAAATTGGGTAGCTTGGCATAATAGAAATTTATTTTCAGTGCTTTAGAAGCTAAAAGTCTAAAATCCAGGTGTTGGCAGGTTGGTTTCTGAAGATTCTGAGATAGAGTCTGTTCCGTGTCCATCTTCTAGCTTCTGATGATTGCGGGCAATCTGTGACACTTCTGGCTTGCTACGTCACTCACATTCTGCTTTGTCTTCATATGGTCATCTTCCCTCCATGTACATCAGAGTTCCTGTGTCTTCAGATGACCTTCTTATAAGGACAGCAGTCACAGTCATTGGATTTAGGACTGACACTAATAAATGTTAACTTGATTACGTCTTCAGTGATCCTGTTTCCAAATAAGGTCACTTTCTGTAATACTGAGGGTTAGGTGTCCAGCATATCCTTTTGGGAAATAGAGTTCCACTCACAATAGTCTATGGGGAATTACATGAATATAAAATAGTGAAGTTATTATTTCTAGTAATGATGATCTGAGGTAATGCAAAGTCAGACTGTACATTAGTGACTTGGTCAGTTTTATCCAAATTTCTTTATATGTCAACTGCTGCTAGAAATCAATAGTCAGAAGAGGATCTTGAATACTCTCAAAATCATTGATTACCAAAATCATTTGTTTTCTAATTTTTTGGATATAGCCTTAATTCCTAAATGAGTGTTGATTTCCACAGAAATCTTTATGTTTGTCTTAGGGGATAGTGACTGCTGAGGATAGGCAGTTAAAGTATCCCAAAGTTCCAGCAGACTTGAAATTGAGCCCTTTCAATATGGCTACTAATCGTGTATCCATTAGGTGGTGAAGCAGGCAATCGGATAAGAGTGATTTACCTTTATTCCAGTGACCCAGCTCTGGTTTGGGCCCTCCGGAAAACTCAAAACTGTTTCACTGGCCATTCAGCCCCACTGGCAAGAGCCGGGTCCTAAGGCCGCATGAAAAATCTCGGCAACAGCATCATTCCTTCCTGAACTACTGAGCAAAGAAGCATTTGCCTGTAAACCCATCAGCATCATACTTCAGATGGCCATTTCCTGACCAAGTGTGAATGTAGGGGAGTAGCTCTCCAAATCCCCAAGATATACAATCTCCGCTAGGATGCCAAAGAACTGTGACATTTAGTAAGGGCTCTGGGCTAAGAAAAACATCTTTCTTAAAAGCCTCGAAGTTTTCTCCCTCCCCAAACACATGAATTAATGATCCCATGTGTGAGTTTCAGGGCCAGCCTATGATGATGTCTGACAGTCTATCTTCAATTTATTTTCTTCTGTGTCTAGTACGCTTGGAAGATAATATTTTGTTGTTGGCTAACTTGTAATTTCATTCCTACCAATGAATGTCTAAAGTTGCCAAACACCTACTGTTTTCTTCTCTCATAAACATATCTGAAGTGCTGTCTACAGACCTAAATTTCAGGGTCAGCACTCTTCCAGGGTCAGGGCGTGACATTGAAATTGCCTTATTTCCACTGGGGATCCGTGTAACTCTGGGCATTTTCCTCTATGCATTTCTGAAATCTTATGATTATAATAAAGCCCTCTCTGGGCTCTAAAAAAATCTATATTTATATTTATTTTCAATAGTATGTTATTTCTTTGAATATATACAAATATTTTAATGGACTAAAATATTTAATGAACAAGTTAGAATGACTAGAAATGAGGGTGATGTTAGAATCTTTTCCAGAAATAATAAGCCATCTCTTTTTCACGAGCTTCAATTTTCTCATTTTTCCCTATTGTCCTCATTATTCTTAAATGTTTGTGTTTCATTAACACTTGTCTACCCTGATAGATTTTGATCTTGATATTTACTTTTCCCATAATGGTATCTTTCTAAATTCCTTCTCTTTTTACCTCCCTGTTTTCTTTTCTTCCTCCTTCCTTTCTGTTCCTCCTACTTCTCTTTATCCCTTTCTTCCTTTTTCACCCCTCTCACAGTACAAAAAAAATATAAATAAAGATGCATCACAAGATTTAAAAGAAGGAGAAGAGAAAAAAAAATAAAAAAAATAAAAGAAGGAGAAGAGAAGAAGGAAAGATGGAGGAGAAAGAGGAGGAAATGGAGAGGGGAGAGGAGGAAGATGGGGAAGAAAGAGAAGGGAAGAAACAGAGACATGGGGGAAGAAAAGAGTTAAAAGTAGGAAGATGGGAAGAAAAGAACAGGGAAGAAAATGCCCAAGAGAAATCCAAGCCATAATATTAGTGGGCAATATGTTTAGCTTTGAATTTTTGTCCAGTGGATTCCAAAAGGTCACTATGACTAGTCGCAAAATTTCCATTGCCCGTAATATAAAATCCTACCATTTGCTTAACAAAATGAGAAAATTGGTTAAAGTTTGGAACTAAACTAATGTAAGGATTTCATAATTAAACAACTGCCCTTAAACTAGCTCTCAATGAACCAAAAAGTTAGATGTATTAAATCAATGGGAAAGGGTCGGGCTAGTTATGCTCCTGCTACAAAACTGTATCCCTGAACTCCACGGGTGGGAGACCTCACGGGGAGACCACAGTGACTGGAGTCCCTAGACCAGGGTCCAATTGCCTCTGTCACTTTAGTGTTGTGTGACCTCAGGCAAGTCTTCTCATCTGTTTGCTCCTCAAGGGAATAATGAAGAAGAAAGTTCTTATATACATGCAAGTATTATTATTATTATTAGTAGTAGTTGTGAATTATTGTCACTCAAAATTACTGTGTTACAAGTGCATTGTAAATCTCAGATAAAATCATTTTGCAGTCCATGTAGCATTTGAAAACCTTTGATTCTCTGTAGTTAATGAAGTATACTGAGTTTTTCACAGAAAAGCTTTCAAAGCTTTTATGGTCAGGACTTTTATTTTCTGGTTTCCAGGTCACATTTTCCCTTGAAACATGTAAAAATCTAAATAATTGCATGTGGAGGGTGTCCACTGCAACAGCTCAATAGTCTTTCAGATTACTTTTTAAGTAAAAAAAGAGAACAAAACCCTTATAACAACACCTGCTGTTCGGCAGAATCTGACCTGACCCCTTTCTCCTTTTCTTGTTATTATAAACATCGGGCTCTTTAAGTGAGAGCTGTTTAAAGGATGGAGGCCTGTGAGTGTTCCTTCCTAGATCCCAGATGCATTGGGAGACGGATGGGCTTTTTGATCTTTATTTTATGAGTGTCTGATAAATTGCCTCTGGCACCTGGCAACTGAAATTTCACTATCTGAAAACCAAGCCTCATGTCAAACAATGTGGCCGGCCTCCGCCTCTCCACTGAGGACCTGGGTGGCTGGGCGGAGGAAGCCTTCCGCTTCCGGGACGGATCTGCTGCCATGCTCGGGGGTTTACAGACTTTTAATTTTGGAGGGAGGAAAGGATTATTAAAGGCCTTATGTGGTGTGCAAAAAAGTGATTTTTGAAGGATTTCATCACGGCTCTTATTTGGGGGGTTTGAACAAGTCCAATAAAAGCTTCAGTACACTGCCTAGCCTGTAAAAAAATGCTGGTAACAGGAGAGAGATTTGCAGCTCTGGGTCACGAGACTTCCCTCCTCCCCATGACCCAGGCTTGGTCTGTGTGTTGATACAAGAGGAATTGCAGGTGGTCTTTTTCTAGGGACAGAAGACTTATAAACAAGGTCATCAGCTGAGGTAATATCACTTTTCTTTTAATGTCTTATCCAGGGGCAAGATTAACTCAATCCCAACAAAGAGCTCTCTATTTCCTTCTATTTTTAGAAATTTAAATATATACATATTTTTAATTTTAAGAAGTCATAAAAAGGAGAATGATACAAATGCTTCCATGTCATGTTGCTTCATAAAGGAAAGTCGAGCCCATGAAGACAATGGTAACTACAACATGAAACACCCAAGATGTTCCAATGAATATGTCCTCATAATAGAGGGGACCCCACCACCTGAGTCATCCAGCCATGCAATGTGAAAAATGGAGACATTTAATGAAGAAGATACAAGAAACAATAAACATTGTACAGAGAGCAATGATGCCTCAGTCCCCTTCAAAATTATCACCTTCTTGAGGAAACCTTGTTCGTTGGTAGCGGTTTGAATCAAGTCATTAGCAACTGCAGCACGACGTTCTTTCTGCTCTGGTAGCAGAAGCCACGGAATGAATTTTGCCACAACACATTTCATGCCAAGATTCTGAGTCAAAATCTCGGTCACAGTAGTTTTCGGAATCCCCAGAACAGCTTCCAGTTCTCGCACTGTCGGTCACCGATCTTTGTTGATTGCAGCCGGTACACATTCAACGTTCTCAGGTGTTCTGCTTGTGCAGACCTTCCAGAATGTGGATCACTTTCCACAGATTCTCAACCATCTTTGAAGAGTTTGTACGACACTTTTATTTGTGCTGCACTAATTGCATTGTCCCCAAAAGCCTTCTGAATCACCTGAATATTTTCCGTGGAGGAACGTTCCAGCTTTCCTCCATGAGGAAAATTTGATGCAGATTCGTTGCTCTACTTGCTCAGTCATTTTGAATGTGATGGCCACACAGTACCCATGTTCCCTCAATTGTGTCTACTGCCCCCACTGGCTAGTACAGTGATGTCTCATTGTTCACGCATGCGCATTCCAGTCCTCTCTCCTTGGCTGCCAGGCTATATCGATGTCATGCAAACTGTTCTGGTTATATTAACAATGGCTGGACTTTTTCTGGACAGACCTTGTATATCATGCTGCCGTTTGTCACCCCTTTCCCCTCTTCCTCTCCTTTCTAAATGTGTTGGCTTAGAAATTGTTGTTGCCCAGGAAAGATGATGTGCTTAGATTTGTTTTCTTCTCCGAAGCTCAGAGGATATTGTTGTTACTCTTTCAAAGATTTCTTCCGGGCTGTTGCTTTATCTGCTTTCTGGGATATCATACAGAAGTCTAATACTGTTGGCTGGGTGAATTTGTGTGTCTACAGGCTGAAGTTTTGTTTAAAATTTGTCTTTTAATTTTGCAATCATTAAGAGATTTCTATGTTAGGCTTGGCCACCCCAAATACAGTAAATCTGCTATAAAAACAGAAACGCCCTAGGTCAGTCATTTATTTATCTAGCAGCATTTATTTTATTATTGGCAAGCAAAATTCATTATGCTTAGCTCTGTGAATAGATAAGTAAATCGGGGATATCTTTTGCCCTCAAGGAGCTCATAGTCTCATGTGAGACAAATACGTACACACAATAAGTAAAATGCCATTGGTGTCATTGTTTTCTTAGAAGCCCATATTTGAGAGAATGTGGCTACAGAAGAAGGGATGCGAAGTTTAGATGTTTGTGCCAAGGCTTGAAAACTGAGGCCAGGAAGGTAAGGCAATCCAGACAGATGGAGCAGCTGGAGCTGTTAGAACCTGTGTTGTTTGAGAGTCAACTGTATATTGTTTTTACAAATATGCAGTATTCCACTGACTTAACTTTCAGTCTGGAATCTGTCCGCAAGATTGTGAAATTCCTCCAAGTACTGAGATCTAAGACCTTCTTACGGGTTTGCCACTTTCAGGCTAAGAGATTGGAAACATCATGAATCTCTGAATTCAGCACGGTGAAATGACTTGTCAACCTGCCCTGGCCAGTCAATGATAGAGACAGGCCAAACTCTAGGCCACCTTTTCCCACAGAAGACTGGCAGCAGAGGAATCCGTGTCCAGCGTCCTGTGCTGCTGGTGGTGCTTCGTCCCCAAACGCTTCAAACACGTTTCCTCCTAGTGAACACATTATTTGAGCATGGAATGCTGGGCACCTCCTTTTTGTCATTTCATGGGGACACAAAGAGGAATGGACATCGGTCCTTCTCTTCAAGGAACTTTTAGGCTATTGGTGGCTGGGGAGTGAGGGTGAGGGACAGAAAAACCAGCTATAACACAGTGTAACAAGTGGGAAGAACGGGAAAACCAATGTATTGAAATTATTTTCAGCGCTTTATTTTTCTTCTCTGATTTTGGGAGTTTTGTCAACTTAGGCACACGAATGTTTGTTCCCAAGGCTTCAGGTTTCACTTGACTTATGACTTAAAGTCACAGGCTTTGTTTTGATACTGCGTCGTCCTCCATGGACCATCGACTGAAACGTACTGTTCTCTTGCCCTTAGCCTCTTAGATTTGAAGGAGGATGGGCCCTCTCCACAGGATATGTGGAATCAGGGGGAAATTTCTGGGGCTTCTTGGGTTGGTCCTGCAAGGCTCTTAAATTCTCCCTGCAGAGGAAAACAGTCATGCTGTCAACCACCAGACTGTCGCCCAAGCGTTCTGAAGGAAGTCTCTGTGGCACATTTTCTGTCCCCTCCTGTGCTGCTGATGCACACGCAGATGAGCACGCTCAGGCCTGGGCTCTCCTCACCATGGAAGCAACCAAACCAAACCCTGTGCTTTCTGAATATGATTTAGTTTACTAAAATCAAGAAGTGATGAACACTTTCTCATTGATTGTTTCTCCTGATGATCTGCAGCCAGATGGGGTTTTAAATCATGGAGTGAATTGACCGTTTGTCAACACACAACAATTCTGGAGTTATTGTTTTCAATGAGGATGAAACACACTTACGAAAAACACAGCAATGTGTCACTGCGTCTGCATGCCTGATACACATAACACAAATATGTGACTTTGAAATGTCTGGATCCCTAGGATGTGTGCTGGACCCTTCTGAATATATGACAGATTTCAGGAAGACGAGAAATACATAGTCAGTTTGCCCTGGGATGCAGGGTGTTTACAAGGAACTGAAATTTAACAGCTATGTTTCTCATGTTCATAGAAAAAAAATAATGCTTGTCAAAGTAAGTATGGGGCTAATAGGGTTAAAAAATAAAACTGTTGCACCCAGCCCTCCCCCTGGCTGTCTTTATTCTCCGTGGGTCAGAAAAACTGAAGCTGTTGGGATTAGCAGACTCCTACTGTGATAAATGGAAAGAGCATGCTGTTTTTTTGATACATCCTCTTTTAGTTGGTGATAGTTAAACCAGGCCTTGAATGCAGGAGTGCCTCAAAAAATATTTGCTGAATGAATGGCATGCCTGCATTGTCTGCTGATGTGTGGATCTTTAGCTAGATGACAGAAATTGGTCATGGCAGGCTAACTGTGTACTATGTGTTATTTAAAAACTCAGCTCTCTGGGGAAGAAGTCAGGCAGGGAACCTCATATAGCAAAGACAGAGGCCTGTGGCTACAACCACCTTCATCTCTCCCTCAGTCAAGAGAAGTGTGGAATGGGATCACACGTGTGTGCTCATGCAAAATATGCATGCACATGTGTATATGTGTGTGAATAGGGGAATACACATGGCTAACATGCAGAGACGGCTTACTGTGGGTAGGCCAGAATCGGTTACACAGCACCTTTTTGTACTGCCGCTTTCCC
The DNA here is from genome assembly GCA_004026765.1 of Micronycteris hirsuta. Classification (NCBI taxonomy): domain Eukaryota; kingdom Metazoa; phylum Chordata; class Mammalia; order Chiroptera; family Phyllostomidae; genus Micronycteris; species Micronycteris hirsuta. The sequence goes on from PVJI01000409.1 coordinate 224,815, forward strand.
TTAGAAGCCAGAAGCACGGACATCTGCGATGTGTCAGGGAATGAAGACATCTTTGGACGTGTCTAGTTTTGATATCGCTAAATGACCAATGAATTAAAGTGAGGGAGTGGATCAGAGTGTGGCTCTCTCTGCTTTACAGATAAACTGAGATTGGAGTGTGAGATCGTACGGCCTAGCCAGGTTAGGAGTGAATGATCAGCTGCTGATGAGAAGTAGTTGAAAAATAGTTCCACTTTAATTGTTTTATTGTCTACTTTGTATTATCACGGCTTGTGGGAGAGAAGAGTTATGGATAACAAAAGTGACATAAACCATGTGCCTAAGAAGCCTCCGTCAAAAGGCATGAGATGCTTCTCTGGGAATATCACATTTCATTCAGCAAGAATCTCCCCTAGAGTATCTGGAAAAATACACAGGAAGTCCCCGTACGTACTCTTAACATGAGGCCTATGGAGAGCAGGTTAATCAATGGTATAGCAAACAGAAATATTCAGAGAGGACAAAGCTTACGAAAGCCCGGTCTTGTTGGTGTCCTTCGGCTCATTCACGACCATGAGAGGGACAGGTATGGTCTTAGCTCTGGAGCTTTTTTAGACTGATGACTCATGTGCTCTGCGTGACAGATTCCTTCATGAAGTGAGGTCAGTGCGGAATGGACCCAGTCAGGAGAGAGGCCTGGGTTAACCCTCAGCCCTTTTGCCCACAGCTGGGTGGTAAAAATGGGTTTCATCTCCGTCTGAATCCCAGTTTCCTTGCCTGTAAAGTGAAAATAATACACCTTTTATATAGGGTTGTTGCAATATAAAGAAGATAATAAAAGCAAGAACAAGAACTTTAATAGAAGGCCTGATAAGAACCCAATAATTACTCACTTTTATAGGTTTAATCCCATACCGTCAAATCTATGATACCATGAATAATAAATTGATCACCAGAGTCCATGGTACTGTTTTTGGAAGGAAAATAGCGTTAATGTGCTATTTTAAGTATTTTTTTTAAATAACCATCATTAACATACATTAATCCATATGGCGCATACTACTTTTCTCTTTAGGTTCAATGTCAGTACATGAGGCTCGTTCTTCAAATATGGAGCCTAAAGCGTTTTGGTTTGTTTTTTTCCTGAATCAATTTTGGCCTTTAGGGATTACAGAGAATGCGAAGGTGACACTCTACCTTTCTTCACTCGTGCTTATTATCTTGACACAGCACCTTCAGGGCTGACACTGTAATTTGAGGTTTGTCGAAGACCAGAGTTCCCTTCCCTCTCTCCTTAACTGAATTACCTCTCACTGCCAGTTCAATAACTTCTTTTGAGAGAAGTCAGAATCTTCCTGACACCGTTCTGACGCCTGAAAGAAGGTAGGGCCTGCCTGGGGCGTGCGGAAGACACTGGCCGTTGGTTCGTTTCTCTCTCCGTTACCCAGGCTTGGGCACTAATCACTTCTTTCAACCACCGACTTTCTGGTTTGAAAAAAATCTTGTTAATTTTGAGAAATTCACAATTTTCACGACATCAATCCAAATGCCTGGCATGTGACTAGCAATCTGCTTATATTGAAAAACTTGTTTTCAGTGCTACTTCCTAAGGCAGGCTTCTTGGAACATTTTAAGTAACAATGAATGTAATAACTGGGAGTTTAAAGTGAACTGTGTGTGACGACACCAGTGCACGTCACTAACCGGAGGTGACTGGTGACGAACAGATATCGGAGGAGCTGTGGTCGCAGATGGGTCCACAGTGACAACACCTCCCTGTTTCTGCTCTGCCTCGCCGCTGATGAGCTGCTTTTGACAATCAATTGTAAGCTCTGTCCCAGTTTTGGAAACTAACAAACAGCAATTTAAAGTGACTCTTCTACATTGAAGAGAATCGAGAAAATATGGCTAATTATGGCATGTCCTAGCTTGTTACGATTATTACATATGACATTTTCTCAATTGCCCCATAAAGGAAATGCTTAAGCATTTTTTTTCTCTCTGTGCTTCTCTAGTTCCTCACTCTATGTGGTTTCTTCTCTGTTACCACACTCCCTGGAGGTGTAGCCCATGGGTGTACAGCCAAGAAAGAGGGACAGCAGCTTTGATTTCAGTTCTGGCACTTCGTAGCTGTGTGGCTTTTGTCAAGTCACCTGATCTCTCAGTGCTCTAGTTTCCTCATCTGTAAAATCACTGTAATACTTATCTCTTGGTTTGTATTAGGCCTATTTGCTCCAGTATTTAATTATTTCTCCAGGTGCCAGCATAGATCCAGGTATGGCACCTAATAAATCGTAGCCCACACATATTACAATAGATTATTACGATGAGGGCATATAGGCTTGAGGCTTTGTAGTTTACAAAATATTTCCTTAAAACACTAGCTTGCTTAGGTTTTATAACAGTACTGTGAGGCAGAGCAGTGATAATTTTCATAAATGAGAGCAAAAAGGGACTAACGTCCTTTGCCTTTGTTAGCACAAACTTGACTACCCTTTTGAGTCATCAAAAGCCAAATTTGATGTGGTTATTTATGTCATATTCTTTCATTATTTGTAATTTCTGAGTAAACACAGTTTACTCTTAAGCGGGAAGCTGCTGGCATGTGTTGATGTTATTTAGGCCTAAGAAATGTTCCAGGGGCTTCGTTTGCAGTGAGGCGGGTATAAGGGGAAGGTTGCCAGGTCAGAACCATGCAAAGCAGAAGGGCAAAGGCCTCGAGTGGGGTGGTGGAGGCGAGGAGCTGGCACAGGGACGGCTTTGAGCCCGGAGTGAAAGTCGGAAGAGTGTCCGAACGGCACCCCCAGGGTCTAAACCTCTCGTTAAACCTCTGTGAGATAATATACCTAGCTCTTCATTTTCCTGCTGTGTCCTAACCCTAAACTTTTGGTACCCCATGATCCAAGTGTGATCTCAGGCCTTGAGTCTGGATGAGTCTCAGCCCTAGAATCACACTAGTTGAGTTTCTGTGTTCCAAGTTCAAGCAGAGTGCAGGGATTTTGGAATCCAGCTTTGGTGCATCCCATCCTGTAACTATGATATATGATAAAAGGGAAAATTGCGGCCAAACTTGACTATGTTCAAAGCAAGGTGCTAGTGAAAGGATGGGACTGAGAATTAGTCCTAATGGATTAATGACTCATGATAAATGTTCTATTATAAGAGCTTGTGAATGATTAGATAATTCTTACTTCCAAGAGTAGAATTTAAATATTTTTGCCTGGCCAGTTACCAAAGTAAATAAATCACTTAAGTATCTACTTAATAGTCCAATCTTTATGTGCCAAAATAAGAAATAGGAAAGGCAACTTTTCTTGTAAATAATCAATATCTATTTTATATCCTGCTTACTTTTTATATTTACTGCTAGTTGAACCCACTTGGAAAAAAGAGAACACTTTCAGTAGGCCTTAAAAGTAAAAACTCTAATTGACAAAACTCTATTTGACACCTACCTATTCAGCAAAGTAATAATAAAGTGGAGTGAAGTTTTGGGGGAGTAGCTATTGTAGCTGTTGGTAGAAAGCAAACATGTAATAGAATATTTTACCCACATTGGCAACATCTCCCCAATTGCCCCGGGCCGGTTCTCCCCTCACCAGCACCCCCGCAATTCCTACTGAATGCAGCACGTGCCTGTCTGAAGGCAGAAACCAAATGTACTGGACACTTGAGCTCATTTTCTTTCTCAGTGTGCTGGGGTCAAATTATTTTGGACACCATTATGATCCAATTCATATTTTGTAAAGGCCTGGAAATATATATACCTATTGATTTAAGCTTGGGATAAAAAAAATAAACATTGACATAATTTAAAAGTGAGGTTCAAGTGCCTCTTCTATCTGGAACAGTGATTTACTTATACTGGTTTTTCCTTAACTCTTCCTTGTCATTTTCAGATACAGCTGTTACACAGAATGACTGTTCTGCTCTGATCCCATTTTTACCCACACTATGCTGTTTTCTTCCTATTTCGGAGCTTTAAAACAACCATGGGAAAGCTCTGTGTAGGCCACGTCTGGGAACAAAGCAAAATCCTACCTCTTCTTTTGCCTTTTGGGTCAAGCAAATCAAGCTGTGTTTTCTAACACTTGCTGCAGAGACTTCTAAATGAACTAGGAGGTTGTGAAAGTCCCTCGTAGACTCTTAAGTGTTTAAAGATGACAATGATAGCATTCCTATGCACTATCCCATTATTGCAGTAACTAATAGGATGGTTTGACACCTCACTGTTTAGCAGAGTGCATAGCACATAGTAGGTGCTCATGCATGTTTTTTAAATTACGTGCCTCCTTGTTTTGTTTATAGCGGCAAAACCCAAATGTTTCTTGTTTGTGACCATTTTCCTAACGAAAGCTAAAACTTGCTGTTCTTGCTTTCTGTTGACCAGAAATGTGATAAAAGAGTGGGAATTTGTCTGAAATCCACAACTTGAGGTGTTTCAACCTCAAGACTAAAGCTTTTATTGGAAATTTCTGTTTTATATTCTTGAGTGCAAAGATTTGCACAGTTAATTTGAATGTCATTTATTTAAAAAAAACAAAAGTGTCTTGGAGAATGCGTATTTCAATGCAAATTATGTAACATTGTACAGGAAAAGGAAAAAAACCAACAGTAAAGAGAATAGCTTTGTGTTTCCCAGTCTATCCAGTTTGCTTTTTTCCTATAAAATAAATTTTATGAAAATAAATTATATAACAGTTTTAATATTAGGCCACTGCTGTATTTATAAAGCACATTATCTAGTGCTACTTTTACTTTTTTAGAAGAGTTAGCTATCTATAGTCTTAACTACCCTTTGACATGGCAGAGGGATGGAAATGGCGATGTGCGTTTATTTAAATGCACAGTTCTTGGAACTAGGAGTCAGTTCCTCGTGTTGCGAGTCTTCTCTGTGGGGCATTGTGAGAAATGAGTGATTAGAACCATCTTCTATATCCCGCAGGGAGGTGAGGTGGGTTGGGTGGAGGTGGAGAAGGGGCCCTGTCTGGCGCGACTGCAGTTGGTTGTTGAGAGCAGGGATTTGGAAGAGGCTTATGTGGTGCAGGATGAGGTTGGCATTGTAAACTGGTAGGTTTGTACATGGCCTTTGCTGAGGACTTAACTCAGTTTTTTTCTATCCTCTCTGCAAATCATGGTAGAAATTCTTTGAATTGTAAAATTAGTCAACTCTCCTGTTTCCAAGGGACTGGCTGAAGTGACTATTCAGTATGAATGAGGATCAGATGAGAGGGAACAAATTCATTATATTTTAGAACAAGATTAAAATCTAGATGAAATTCCATGGAAGTGGAGTCAAGTTTAGAGATGTGAATACTCAACAAATAGACAATGAAAAATTTCATTTCCTTCCTGGAGAGCAAGTACACATCATACATTGCACTTTTAGTGGGACTCACATGATAAGACTGAAGTCGAATTGCAGTGCAGATTTCATGTAAGAAACGCAACATGCTGTACGGGACCACTGTGCTAGCCCCTTCACCAATGCTTTCTCATGCCATTCTCACATGGCCTCATGGTTTGTGAGGGTGGCAGGGGGTTCTAAGTTTTACAAGGAAAGGAAATGAGGATCTAAGAGTTAAGAATTTTGCCCCAGATCACACTGCCGTTAGTTTCCAGATCCATGATTTGACTCCAAAATTCAGAACACTGAAAAAGTGGGTGGACGTTTGAAAAAGTGCTTCAGTGCCTCTAATAAGTCTCAAAACTGCTGTCCTTGCTTCAGAAATCTTATCTTGACCTGGTCACATTTTACCTCCTTTTATCTGGTAGCTTCATTAGTGCCACTTATAAAAGATGTTAAGTGTATTGTCTCATTTTGCAACATCAGAACTAGGAGTAGAACATTAATCTAGAAGAGAATTCTTATGGAAGTGGAAAGAAGAGTGATGGAAATGAGGTGTGTTTATGTGTGCATACATGTGTAAATGTATGATTCAATGCTCTCACCAAAATGCTCATTGTCCCATTAGGTCCTGTTTTCCTGAAGTTTACGCTGGGGTCAAAGGAATCTTTCACAGGGTTGCGATTCGGGGTAGGGTGTCTCACGCCACTCAGAGGAGAATCTGGACCACACACCTTTTTTTTAAAGGAACTTGATTTCTCTAAAATAAATGCTTCTCACATATTCACTACCCCCAAAAATGTCTGCTCCCCTCTGCATGGTAACTTGTGTTCCTTTGCTGCAAGCCTGCTTTCTCACGCAGTGGGCTAATTGTGCATGCGTGGACAAACAGGCCAGTGTTCCCTATGCCCCACTCCTTTTCCCCTGTTGTCACACATCACGGTGACTTACCCACTGAGACACCTTTTGTTTCCTCTCTGAGACAATCATACGTGTGTTTATGTAGACACGTGCGAGTGAGAATGCAGAGAATTGTCATTACTGAGGGTTTTCTCTAGTTTGCAGAATTTTCTGTCTCATCGTTCTTGCTTAACTGTCTTCCAAGTTTAGAGGTTGAAAAATCTGCCTTTTGCTTTTAACTTTGCAAAGTAAAAGATACTATAAATGACCAGTAAAAGTCATCGCTTCTCCTGTGACTGAAGAATGTCTGACTTTCTTCTGCTGGGTAAGGAATGTATGATAAACTCAATTTCATTTGAAATTCTCTATGGTCCTTTCTAAATCTGCTATTATTTGATGTGCTGACTCAATGATTTCACATATATTTGAGCAGGACTAGATGAATCAAATACTATAGTTTTCGGACTGTAAGATGCACTGGACCGTAAGATGCACCTAGGTTTTAGAGGAGGAAATTAGAAAAAAGAATTTTGAAACAAAAAATGTGATAAAATATTTAATAGCATAAATAACATAATACTTCACCAATGTAATATAAACAGCCAGGTAAGCTACATTCGGACTATAAGATGCACCCCCATTTTCCTCCCAAATTTGGGGTTAAAAAGTGCGTCTCATAGTCCAAAAAATATGGTACTCTTTTGGACAATGGAGTGTAGCAACAAATGACAAATGTGCTCCCTCATTAAGCTTCCTTATTAGTAAGGGGAGACGGATAAGCATACAAACAAATAAACAAGTATGGAAATAGTAGGCCAGACAGTGTGGTAAGGGCTGTGAAGGGAGGAGATACAGTACAGGGTGTAGAGATTGGGGGCTGGTTTTTAGACAGGAGAGTCAGCGAAGACTTTCCCGATAAGATGCCATTTGAGTAGTGAACCGGGAAGAAGTGAAGTATTCAGTTATGTCTGTATTCAGGAGACATGCATGACAGGCATTGCAGAGGAGAGGCCAGTGTGAGCGGGTGACCATTGGGTTTAAGAAACAGCAGGGCAGGCAGTGTGTGGGAGCAGGGCAAGGAGGGAGGGGGGAGGAGTTGAGGCGTGAAGCAGTTGGTGGTCAGCTTGCACAGGGCTTTGAGTACCGTGGTGCAGACTTTAGGAAGCCATTTGAAAATTTTCATCACGAGAGTATCAGGGTCATGATATATACACCAAAGACCCAATGTTACAGAGTGATAATTTAAATGTATATGCTTAAAGAATCTTTTTGGACACTTGGTAGAGAATGTGCATTTGGGGTTAAGGGTAGAAGCTAGGAGTTCCGTTAGGAGGTTTTGGCACTCACTTGAGTGCATGATGATAGCAGTATGAACTAGAATGGTGAAAAGTAATTTGATTCTAGAAATGAAATAAAGTTGCTGACAGATTGGACATGAGGCATGGGAAAAATGAGGAGTTAAGGATGACTAATTGTGGAGCAGGGATATGGTGAAGTGGAACACCTTGAAGAATGGAATTGCCATTTCATAAGGTGGGAAAATTTTAGGAGGCATGGACAGACATCCAGGTGAGAATGCGGAGGAAGCCGTTTTCGGGTCTCCAATGTTCAGGCAAGAATCTGGACTGGAAATAGACTTTGAAAAAGTCATCAACATAGAGATAGAACCTAAGCTTTTGGGTCTGGGTGGGTCACCTAGCAAGACATCATAGATGGAAAAGAGATGGAGTCTAAGGCTGAGCATTTAAAAGTTGGGGATACGAGGAAGGATAAACAAAGAAGACTTAAAATAAAGCAGCCAGTGAACAAGTGTCAACAGGGAGATTTTTGGTGTCATTGAAAATAGCTGTTCTGGTTGATTGTGGGGATAACAGCCTGATTCAAGGGGTTTAAAGGAAAAAAAACAGAGAAAAGGAAATGGAGACAGGGAATACAACTATTTCTTCCTAAGAGGAAGAGGAGACCAAAATATGGTGGGAGCTACAGGGATCGAGGGAATTGCTTTGGCTCCTTTTAATTTTTTTATTTTAATATGGGACATGCTTTGACATGTTACATGATGGCTAGAAGGGTCCACTAGAGAGTAGCAGCAGGTAGAGATTTATAATTGTGCTTTTGGATAACATATTCCTGTTGAATGTTCATAAAACAGATGTATTTTGACATTCGGGTGCCTCCTGGTCCATGGGTAGATGGGAATTTCCTTTCCACTTTGTAACAGAGTCAGCACCATGACAGAAGCTCACCCACCACTCCATTTGCTAAGCTAATAAAGAGGCAATCAAAGGGCTGTGTGTTCACAAGGTAGGTTGGTGTGATCAGAAAAGGAGATTTATGGACCAAAGTGAGCCACGATATTAAAAGGTCACAAATAACATTTCCTTGTTGCGTCTGCTCTCTACATATCCTAAGACCCTTGACTTCTGGCTTCTTTTAGGGGATGCATTTGGGCACAGTTGGAGCAGTTGTGTTAGCCCAAGGGGTGGCAGATTCCCAGGTGTGTGGAATGCAGGGGGGGTGATCAGAGGTTCATACGGAGAACGTGCATTGAGCCCTGCCGAGCAAGGCAGAGCTGGGGTCCCTGCCAGACTGGCCTGGGCAGGACAGCGCCCATTTCTGCTGGGATGTTTTAAGTCTTCTTTCTCACACTGGCAGCCTGGGTTTCTGTGACTGCAGAATTGATTTTCATCAACAGTGAGAAATCGCTCTGCCCCCTGCTAATAACCAGAGCTGTACTTTCTTCTACTTTGGCTGTAGTGTGCCTGTCAAATTGTTCCTTAGGAAATAAGCCGTGTTTGACTTCTACCTTCTTTCAGTGCCTCCTTTGCTTCACGTCCAAGAGAATGTTCAAGTGCCTTCAGACATCTGGTTTTCTGTTGATTAAAAGCATTTGTAATGTGTTATCATCAATAGAGGCTAAACCAGTTTACTGTTGCCCAGTCCATAGCAGAAAACAGTTTCGTTTTGTTTTTAATGTGTGTTCGTGCTGGGCTCAATGTAGAATGTATGTTTGGATTGATACAAATTGTCTTTGCAACTCTTAGCAGCACCTGTTTTTCTGGAGACAGGCATTTCATCATTAAAATAGGCCGAGCAGCCCTGGCCAGCCAGCTCAGCTGCTGAGAGTGTCGTCCGTACACACCAAGGTTGCGGGTTCCACGCTCAGTCTGGGCACATACAAGAAGCAACCAGTGAGTGCATAAATAAGTGAAACAATGAATCAATGTTTCTCTCTCTCCCGTACTCTCTCTCTCTCTCAAATCAACAAGTTAAAAGAAAAAAAGAAAGAAAGAAAATAGGTTGAACAGGATCTCTGTTGAGCATTATTCTGGTAGTTAAGCGATTCACATGCATATAAATAAAAATCTGCATTTCCTCACGTCCTTAATTCGCTTCTGCACTGGGCGTAAAAAATGGTTTCAAGCGAATCAGTGCTCAGTAGCATTAAAAGGACGTCTGGCCACTCCAGGCCGCCAGGTGCAAAGAACAATCAGGAACCTAGAGAGAGTGTTCTTTTTGCCTGTCCCAACTTGTCAAAAACTTTAAAAAATAATAATTCACATGCTTATCTTAAACAAATAAACTAACAAGGGACTATTTTCACTATCAAGTAGGAAGCACTAAGATGTAAGGCGTTATCTTGGAGATATTCAGGGAACTAGAAATCTCCGTGAAAGTGGGGTTTTGCAGCGTTGGGCTAATCCTGCTGTTTTCCTTTGATTACTTTGGGTACCATTTAGTCCACTTACTGTATCATCTTGTAATTGCCCCGAATAGTTTTTCATCACGAAAGTACTTACGTTCTCTCATTGTTTGACATAGAGTGTAAGAAGAAGCATTTAAAATGTCAGGCTACTTTGGTATGTTATACCACAAGGGATGGAGCAGATGTTTTTAAATAAACATCAGCCCTGGTTGTGTGCCGTTCAGACACTGAGAGAGCCTCTTTCAGAAGCAGGGGAAGCTCATGAATTTGGAGGAGGCTTAAATACTGTACTTTCACATAAAACCATAAAAAGTTGGCAGAAGTATCAGGGGGCAATGCACGGGCATAAAGCTGAACATGTTATAACTCAGATTACCAATAAAAACGTCAGCCTCAAGTCTGAAGTGAATAGTTTTGTAATTGTGAACTGAAAGCATTTTTTAATTGCTTTCAAATGGAAAAACTCCATATAATTTAATAAAATTTATCTACTTTATTATCAAGAAGGCTATTATTGCAGCAAAGGGAAATGGAGGATTTAAATGTCATTCCTAGCATCTAATTTCCCAGCTCTTTTATTGGGATGTTATTAAAACAAGGCCAAATGGACTTTGCTACATCCATAAAAGCCAGTCAAGCAAAAGAGTTAATCTGAGCATTGTAGAGTCGTTAAATGTGGCCCATGGCTGCAGCCTGGCTGGTGCAGGGTGAGATGTGCCCTGGGAAGCAGGTGCGATGTGTCAGGAGCAGTGTTTTGGCATTCCGTAGTCTGTGGGACCTACAGAACAGCTGTATTCAGGGAGAAGCATGCCAGGGACAACGACTATCTTTGTATGCAAGGTATCAATTTCATTCATTAATGTACACTGTGAATCAACAAAAGGCTTCTAAACAAATGGTAGTAAGCATGGGCCGGGCTCTTCAGGAGGGGCTGTCTGCTAGAAAGGTTCCACTGGTTTGCTAAGTGGTACTGGGTGTGCTGTGCCTTTTATAGACCTAATAAGAGGCCTTCTGGGGTAGCCGGAGGGCAGAACAACTTATGGATGGCGGAAATCCTTAGTGTAGAATGCAGAGGAGCTAAGGAAGTGTTGAGGTATCCATGAGGAGGGAGCTGTTGTGAGGAGGAAGGCATGGAAAAGGAGGTAAACATTTTCTGAGCACGTTTACTGCACTGCATTGGGGGCTTTCATAGGGTTTGTAGTCACAGTAACAAATGGCACTGAGAACTCACTACTGCCATGCCGAATACCTCCCATACTTTATTTCATTGACAGTAATCTTCTGAGGTTGACTTCCTATTGTACAGGTGGCTTTAAAATTCAGGTTTGTTCTTGTCTTTCCTTTGGAAGTAAAATTTGTATGTATTTAAGGTGTACAACGTGAGGGCTTGATATATGTACACATAGTAGACTGATTACTACAGTCAGGCTAATGAGCACATCTTATGCTCATTACTGTAGTGTGTGTGTGTGTGTGTGTGTGTGTGTGTGTGAGAGAGAGAGAGAGAGAGAGAGAGAGAGAGAGATGAAAGCACTTGAAATGTACTGCCTTAGAAATATCCAGTATCCACTATAGCATCATTACCTACAGTCATTATGCTGTGCATTAGATCCTTATTCATCCTGTATAATGGAACTTTATACCCTTTGACAAACATCTCTTCATTTCCTCCACCTTCCTGCCCCTGGTAACCACTCTCTGATCCTGGGTTTTTGACTTTTTTAGATTCCACACATGTGTAATTTATGCAGAGGTTTTTTTTTTTCCTTCTTGTGTGTGGCTGATTGCACTTAGCATACTGTCCTCCGGGTTCATTCATGTTGTTGCAGATGGCAGAATCTCCTTTTCTTTATCCGTTCGCCCAATGATGGACCCTTACATTGTTTCCATACCTTGGCTATTGTGAGTGATGCTGCAAAAAACATGGGTGCACATCTTCAAGGTGTCATTTAATTTCCTTTGAGAACAGATCCAGAACAGGGATCGCTGCGTTGTATGATTGTTATATTTTTAGCAGTATGAGGAACCTTTATACCGTTTTCCACAATGGCTGTGCCAATTTGTTCCCACCAACAGTGTACAAGGGTCCCTTTTCCTCGCATCCTCACCACGCTTGTTACCTTTTACTTTCTGACAGTAGTCATCTAACAGGTGTGAAGATAATCTCATTGTGGATTTGATTTGCACTTCCCTGATGATTAGTGATGCTGCGCACCTCTTCCTGTACCTTTTAGCCATTTGTATGTCTTCTTTGGAAAAATGTCTAGTCAAGTCTTTTGCCCATTTTTTAAAAATGGGTTGTTTATTTTGTTGCTCTGGTGTTGTGTTAGTTCTTCATATATTGTGGATATCAACTTGTTATCAGATACATGGCTTTTAACCATTTTTTCCAAATCCTTAGGTTGTCGTTTCATTCATTGATTGTTTCCTAAGCTGCGTGGTGTTCTGTTCTTTCTACTCCTGCTCCACAATCTCGTTCACGATGTCAGAAGTGTCATGGTATGTGCTGTGCCCATTCGATTTCTCGTGAAAAGAAACATTCGTCCCCAGTTTCAAACTTCTATGGACATAAGTTATAATCTCTACTATAAACCTAAAACTCAGTTTGCAAATTGGTATTCTAGGCACAGAAGTTGGGCAATGAGCTCCAAGCTGAGAAGCACATCGTGGCTGTGGGTGAGTGTATCTTACACGCCAGCTCAAGTCCTGACTTGAGGATTAGGCCAGCCTCATTTGAGAGCCCTGCATGTGTTTTGTGTTCTATATTTCATCCAAAAAAAGAAAAGACATATGTCTTTATGAGTCTAGCTGTCAGATCTGTGGCAACCACTTTGTAGATTTACTGAAAGGAACTTCAGAAATCATTAATCCAGCCCTCTCATTTACTGAAGAGGAAACTGAGGCTCCTGAAGGAGCTGTAACCAACTCATGAGCTCTTTAAAGACAGAAGCTCTTAGTCTCCTTTGCAGCCCTAACAAGTGCATAGTGCCAGACACAAAGTATATGCTCAGGTACATGAACCTTGGGATGATAGGTGCCTGGTATTTAAAAGAAGTGTTAAGATGAATCTCCAGTTCATCAGCAAGCCTTACTCACCTATGTAATCCTACAAAAGGCACCCAGCATTCCAACTGGGCTATAAGCACCCCAGAAATAGCCAGACCTGCTAACTGGTACCCTTTAAATAAGCCCACAGAGTGTGCTGGGATATTTTAATCATATTGACATTTATCTCTGGGACCAGGAGGGTTTGGAGAATTTTCTAACAAAGTTCTTTTTAACATATTAGTAGGGATTCATTTGTTTACTTATTCTAATGGATGTTTGAGAAAACTAGTATCTTTGGAAAAACCATCTACCCAACATACAGAAACCTTTTCTTGCTTTTTCTTGTGAGACATCTGGAATCTAGCTGGAAATTTTGGAACCCTACGATCTTAGTTTTTTTCCCCCTTCGAGGTGAAAGCCAAATTACAACAATTTGGGATTTCTGGAAATAATATTATTTTACGGTAGGAGTTGTGTGCCCGTTTCAGACTGTAATTTCGAATTCTCCTTTCATACTCAAGGGTACAGTGATGAACGGTACCAGCTGTGTAATTGCCATTTTGGAGTTCCTCAGTAGACAGCAGAGGCCCAATAGGAGGCCTCAGTGCAAATGGTGGTCAAGAGCCTTGGCGACGTCCAGCTCCCGCCAGCGCTTTTGTCCATCACAGTGTTGCTGCACCTGAGCTGCCTGTGTCCTCGCTATCTGAAGTGGAAGGTAGGTGAGTTTCTGTTCTTATGGGAGCCAAAGATCTAGGGTTCGGAGGTTCGGGCAGTTTGTTCCGCCCTGGTGGCCAGAGATTGGCCTGACTCCTTCTGCATGGGGAGTCCTATCCTTCCTCACCCAGTCGATCCTTCCCAGCCCCCTTCAGAGCAGAACACACTTAATTAGGATTTGATTTGAGGAGAAGAGCTGCCCTAGTGGACGGAAGCTGTTGCAAAGCCTTTTTCCAGGCACTGTTCCACTGAGACACCTCCAGCAGCTCAGGAATCAGCACGCAAGCTGTGAGCACACATCTGTGTGTTGGGAGCAGCCAGGGCAGCACTGCAGAAATATGCGAGTCTGCATCCTGATCCTCATTCAGAGGTGGCAAACTGCAATCTGTTGGGTGGACCTGACCTCAGAGTGTTTGGTGTGGCTCTCACAACATGGGCCCAGGCAGTAAGGCAGTATTTTACGTTTGAATTATTTAATAACAAAGAAGGGGGAGGAGTTTCACATAAATGTTTACATTTCCAAGCTCCCTTGAAAAACACTTGGTTAATACTTGGTCCTAATTTCCTCATATTTGCAACAAGGCTGTACAGGAGCAGTCTTCTCCCTCTTTTAGAAAAGTCCAATGACTCCAAGTTTGCCATAATATCTTACACTTTCTATTTCCCTCCAAACTGAAGTCCTGCCACTTGTCCCCAGGTAGCATTTTATACCAATGTCACTCATTTAAGTTCCCCACAGTGGCCCTATAAGCCTTGAGGTTGTTGAGCAGGACTCTACCTTCTGACCCTCTTTGTAGGGAAAGAGCCAAAAGATTTTCCTAAGGGAATAGACAGGCAATCTTTCTCTCCTAGATTCAAATGACTTTGGGAGTCACCTGATGTGGTGTCACAATCAGAGCTTTTCTCCGTGAAGGGCATTGTGTTGTTTTTTTAAGCAACTTTATAGGTAGTGAGGATAAGTGATGAAGACAAAAGTATTTGTTTTATACCTTTACAGCAATGTTTTGATGAACTCACTCAACAAATAGTCATGACAAGTAACTTTAATATTTTCCGACACTCAGGTCAAGAACTAGAAGTCTGGCAGTCACCTCAGAAGTCTTTCGTGGTTCTGTCCCAATATCGAACCCTTCACCTCCTCCCCAACAAATACTTGATTTTTATAGCAATCCATTTGTGTATTACTTTTTAGTTTATCACCTACATATATTTATAGACATTTTTGTTTAGTCTATTCCTTTAAAAAGTTTTTGACATGTCATTTAAGTATATTTCAATCTACATAATCTCCCTCCAACAGTTTCTTTTCCCACAGTTTATCTATTGAAGAGCTGGAGCATTGGCCATTATGCTCTCTCACAGACTGGATTTTGCCCACTGCACAGCCATAGTGCCGTTCAACATATTCCTTTGTCCCGTGTTTGCCTGCAAATTGATTCCTGCATTCACAGGCTTATTCTGGGTTTTTGTTAGATTCCTGTATGTTCTGTGTTGTACACATTTGGTTTTTTTCTCATCAGGAAGTCCTGATGTTGGGACTTCATTAAGATGTTGGGTTTCTCTTTAGATGGGAGGTAAGCAGTTATTGATGCTTGTATACGCTTCTATTGCTCCATAGCAAATTACCAGAAACTTGGTAACTTAAGACAATACCCATCTGTTAGCTTTGAGCTCTGTAAGTCAGATGTCCAGCACTCTGTGATTAGGGTCTCTTCTCAAGGTATCACAAGGCCCAAATCAAGGTGTCTGCTGAGTTTCAAGGGAGGAATCCATTTGTCAGTTCATTCAGATAGTTGTAGAATTGAGGTGTCTGTCTTCTTGTGTGCTGTTGGCCAGGGATTGCTCTTAGTTCCTGGATTTTACCCTGAGGTCCTTCCATAGGGCTCTCGCCTTCTCTCTATCAGGGAACCTTCCTTGTATTGAATTCCTTTCATGCTTCAAATCTCTCTGACATCCTCTTCTGACATTGCTGAAGAAAACTCTGCTTTTAAGGAAGTCATTTGATTACATTAAGACCATTTAGATACTTTTCTTATTTTATGGCCAACAGATTAGTAAGCTTAATTGTATCTGCAGAGTCTCTTTGATTTCTAGTTCCACACATAGGAGCTTGTCCTAATAACAAAGAAAGCTGAATGAACTAAAAAATCAATAACTCTTCTTCGATCTGTAAGAGAAGGGAAGACACAGGGCAAACTGCAGCCCCCAAGACTGCAAAGATAGACTGTTGAACTCAGAAGTCACAGTTTACCAGGGCAGAGACTCATACATGGAAGCCAATCTGAGAACCAGTGCTGGGGTTGGAAAAACTGATTTATAATTGATGAATTGCTGGAGAATCAGTGTGGACACCTCTGAGAGTTAACTACACCAGGGTGATCCAGGCATGGGAGGTCCCACAACAGCGTGAGATATATCTCTAGGAACTCAACCATATGCTCACAGTAAATATCCAGAAAACTTCCTTAAACTTCCAGTAGAGGAGGGGGAAAAGAGCCATTGTGAAATAAGACAGAGCACTCTGTTCTTCTTAACAACATCTGCCCTTAGGAGAAACTAGCTAATGAGAGCCTAACCTTCTGGGGTTTTTTCAGAGCCTAACCTACCTGAGTAAGAGAAGTAGCCAGCTCCATCCAGTCAGCTCTAGCCTCCCATATGGGAGAAGAGAAATACCCAACTCCGGCCCATTCTAGCCATCCTGTCCCATTTAAGGGGGGAGAAATTAACAAGAAGAATTATAAAGATCACAGTCAGAGTCACAGACTCACTGAAAGACTGACCCCTATGCACAGGACTGTAGAGTTCTTCACCTCCTCCCACATCTCACCACCATATTACCAAAGGCCTATTTATAACAGCTCCTTTTACCTAGTAAATCATGTCTATGTATCAAGGAAAAATTATTAAACATACCAAAGGCAAAGAAAAAAGCCCCCACAATTTGAAGGGAGAGAATGAGCATCAGAGGCATTCATGGCAGGATTTTGGAATTATCAGAAAGGAATTTAAAACAACTATAATCCAAATGCTAAGGGTTCTAGTGGATAAAGTAGACAGTATGCAGGAACAGATAGAAAAAGTAAGCAGAGACAGGGAAACCTTAAGACAGAGCCAAAAAGAAATGCTAGAAATAAAAAGTACTGTAACAGAAATGAAGAATGCCTTTGATGGGCTTATTAGTAGACTAGGTACTGCTGAGGAAAGACTCTCTGAGCTAAAGTATAAATCAATAGAATCTCAAAAAACAAACAAACAACAGAAAACAAAAAGAACAAAGACTGAAAAAAGAACAGAACAGAATATCCAAGGACTGAGGGATGACTTCAAGAAACATAACATACACGAAATGGAAATATCAGAAGAAGAAAAATAATAGAATTGAAGAAATAACAATAATGGCAGAGAATTTCCTACAAATTAATGTCAGACACCAAACCACAGACCTAGGAAGCCCAGAGAACACCAAGCAGGGTCAATGCCAAAAAAAAACAAAACAAAACAAAAAGCAAATAAACAAAGCCACTAAACCTAGGCATATAATTTTCAAACTACAGAAAACCAGAGGAAAAAATAAACATGCAAGAAGCCAGCATAGGGTAGGAATAACCTACCTATGAAGTAAATAAAAATAAGAACTACAACCAACTTCTCCTTGGAAATCATGCAGACATGAGGAGAGTGGAGTAAGATATTTAAAATATTGAGTGAAAAAAAAGTCAATCTAGAATTATGTACCCTGAACAATTATTCTTCAAAAGTACAGGAAAACTAAAAACTTAAAAAATGTTTTAAAAGAAACACTGAGGGAATTTGTCGCCAGAAGTCTTGACTTGCATGAAATGTTAAAAAGTCTTTTTAGAGAAGAAAAATAATATATCTCAGAAACTCAGATCTACAGAAAGGAAGGCTTGAAGAAGGAATAAGTGAAGGTGAAATAAAAATTTTCATTTTTCTTAATCTTAATTGATTTAACATAACAGTTTGCTGAAAATAGTACTAGCAATAATGTGTTCAATTATATATGCTTATGTATCTATCATATGTATGTATATGTCATATATGTATGTATCATATGTGTATGCATATATACTTATGCGTGCTTACATATAATTGAAATGAATGATAGCAACAAATGATACAAAGGACGGGAGGAAGAAATTCAGATTATTTTGTTACTATTAAGTACTCCCACTACTCATGAACTGGTATAGTGTTATTTGACAGTGAGTTTAGATTAGTTGTAAATATATTGTAAATATTGCAGACTCTAGGGCAACCACTAAAAAGGTAAAAAGAACTTTAATTGTTATGCTACTAAAAGAAAGAAAATGCTCAATTAAAACCATAAAAAGCCAAAAAGAGTGGAAAACAAAAATTGGAATAAAGAATAAAGGCAACAAGTAGAGAAACTGACAAATATGGTAGCTGTTAATCCAGCTATATCAGTAATCACTCTGAATGTCAACGTTCTAAATGCACCAATTTAAAGACTGAGATTGTCAGAGGAGATCAAAATATTCAACCCAATTACATGTTTTCTACAAGAAACCCATTTTAGATTTAAAGACACACATTAAGAGTGAAGGGGTGGATGCCCTGGCTGGTGTGGCTCAGTAGATTGAGTGCCAGCCTGCAAACCAAAGGGTCTCTGGTTCAATTCCCAGTCTAGGGCATGTGCCTGGATGGCAGGCCATGTCCCCAATTCAGAGAGCATGAGAGGCAACCACACATTGATGTTTCTCTCCCTCTCTTTCTCCCTCTCTTCCCCTCTCTAAAAATAAACAAATAAAATCTTAAAAAAAAAAAGAGTGAAGGGGTGGGGAAAAATATACAATGCTAACACTACTCAAAAAAAAGCAGAAGTACCTATAGTAATTTCAAGCAGAGGAGATTTCAAAGTAAGGAAAATTATCATGGATAAAAGCGGGCATTACATAATGATAAAGGGGTCATTTCTCCAAGATGGGAAAACAGTTCTGGACATGTATATGCCTAACAACAGAGCATCAAACTACATGAAGCAAAAACTGATAAAACTGCAAGGAGAAATGGGTCCATCTACTACCACAGTTGGAGGCTTCAACAGTCCTCTCACAAAAATGGTCAGATCCAACAGGAAGAAAATCTGTAAGCACATAGTTGAACTCAGCAACACCTTCACTCAGCAGGATGTAATTGATATTTATTGATTATTTCATCCAAAAAGAGCAGAATAAGTTTTTTTTCTCAAGCTCACTTGGAACATCCACAAAGATAGATCACACTTTGGGCCATAAAACATAATTTAACACATGTAAAAAATAGAAATCATACAATGCCTGTTCTTAGATCACAGTGGAATTAAACTAGAAATCAGAAGCAGAGAAATACCTAGAAAATTCAAAAATGTGTGGAAATGAAACAGTACATTTCAAAGAACACATGGTATGAAGGAGATATATCAAGATAAATTTTAAAATATTTTGAACTAAATGTAAATTAAAATACGACTTATCAAAAATCTATGCTTTGTAGAAAAAACAGTCCTTAGAAGAAAATTTATAAAATTAATGCATGCATACATTAAAAAAATAAAGATCTAAAATCAATAATTTTAGTATCCACTTTGCATGTGTATGCAAAGATATATGCATATATGTGCTGTAATTTGGATAATAATGTATTTATAAATTTATAATTTATTAAAAATAGTCTAATATAATCTCATGTAGATGTATTATTTTTCTATTATTGGACATTAAGACTGAGTCCAATTGGCCATTTTAAGTAATACTGCAATAAACATTTTTGTGAATAACGTTTTGTCCAAATCTCTGATGGTTTCTTAGAATAGGTTATCATATGTAAATATGTGGATAATAGGATGAAAAGTTTCATTGCCCTTTATACAAATTGCCTTTCATAAAGTTTATTCTGAGTATATTGTATTCCCATCAATGGTATATGAATATATAGTGTATAAATATCTTCATATTTTGCTAATATTTATTGCACACTTTTAAGTTCACATAATACCCTCTCATATCTTAGCTCATTTAGACCTCCAGGAAAATCAATGAAATGTAATATCATCTCCATTTTCATATAAAAATAATCTAAGGTGGTAAGAAATTAAGTGATTTGCTCAAGGCTTCCATTAATAGGTAGTACGGCAGAAACTGGCTCCGAAGACTGTGATTTGCCCCAAACTGCACACTGAAAGACATCTGGTTACACGTCTGCTCCTCTGTCTCTGTCTCCTCTATCCCTGTCACTCATCTCTGTCTCCTGTGGGTCTATCAATTGTTGCTATATTATGGCTGATTATCAGCTGAATTGTAGCATAATAAAGTCTGTGTGTGTTTAGTTTAGAAGGTCAGTTCAAGACTGAAATCTAAAAGCTCAAACTATTTATGTTTGTTCTAAGGCATTACTGGTCCAGAATCATTAGGGTGTTTCCTTCTACTTGCCATTAGCTTGATTATTATTTATTCAGACTTTTCCAAAAATTGACTCATGTGCACTCTTTTCTCTTCTTCCTCATTATCCGCTCCCCTTCCCCTCTTCTCACCCAGTCTTTCCTGAGGGATAAATCGCATCATTTGTTGGCAGTTGTCTCATATGGGGGGATTTAGCAAAACTTTCAGATTTACCCTGTGCAAAATTAGCTGGCCCAGATTCTTATTGTTTAGTTGCACCAAATGACTGTGTTCACTGACCTAGATAATACCAGAAATACCTGTGCAGGCTCTGTTGTAGACGCTGGATAAAATGACTAGAGCAAGCAAAACTGAATTTTATTATACTTGGTGCTTTATTATCTAATCAAGCAGACTAGTGCACCCACAATCATATGTAAATGGTTTTAGCCTCTCTTCTAACTGCGTAAACATGCCTAAGCAGGAGCAAAAGGCAGAGGAAAGACCTTGAGATGCTCATTTCCTGAAATAGAATGCTGTGTGGAGTTGGACCCTCAGGCCCTGGGTAATTGGGATGTGTATTGTTCTTGGATGTGCAGGCCAAAAGGAAAGAATTTAGAGGCCTTGAAATGGAAAGGTTGGGTGTTACTCAGACTCTGATGACAGTCTTCAAAGTCAACAAATCCAAACAGCTGGAGTTGAGAGAAATCATATTTGTG
This sequence comes from Micronycteris hirsuta, assembly GCA_004026765.1. Classification (NCBI taxonomy): domain Eukaryota; kingdom Metazoa; phylum Chordata; class Mammalia; order Chiroptera; family Phyllostomidae; genus Micronycteris; species Micronycteris hirsuta. The sequence goes on from PVJI01000409.1 coordinate 245,626, forward strand.
TTGGGGAAAAGATCTAGCCACTCTTAAAGACCCCTCGATTTTTACTTTAGCTGCTTTAAATTTTTTTGTTATTATTATTACATAGTTCACCTATTTTAATGAGTCTTAGTCCATTAAGCATTTGCAAATATGAATCTCTCTTTTGGTGGGAGTGGGTGGGGTGATCTGAGAATCTTGTCTGTGCCTAGTCTCTTTTCTTAGCAAACATTTGGATTCCATTGTATTTTTGGACCCTAAGTTCCCAATTTGAGAGACTATCTTCTTTTTGGTATGTGCTTTTGATTGCAAAAAAGTAGCTTAGTCCAATATTTCCTACCCTAAATCAAGTTTTTGAGAACCATAAATAGGTCATTAAAAACTATATATTTCCAGTGAGATTAGGTGGGGAATGTTCCAATAAGTTCACACCATTGTTGTAATGTCTCTGAGTGGTCGCAAGAGTAAGCCAAAACTCACACATTCAATCTCTAAGATGAATACAACCTAGAATAATAAGCAAAAACAGTTTAAAACTGATCGATATACAATTCTTTTATAAAGAATTAAATTATAATCCTCAGAAATGCCATGCATAGCACATGTATAGCATTGTGCTGTGCATAGGGTAATAGTTCTCATAAATACGACATTATTTTGCATACTTTTTTCTGTAGCTGTCATTCACTTTCCTTCTTGCTACTCCAACTATGGACCATGTGGGTTGTTTCCTCGTGTAACCGGCAGCTCCTCTCCTGGTCTATACAGTTTTGCTGCCCTAATAGCTACAGATAATACAGTTTCTTGTCGAGGAATCATCTGAAAAGAATAGCAGCTACTTGGCTTCATGAGCATAGTTATGTTAGGTGTAGCTGAAAGAGGATTATTTCATTAATACTTATTTTCCAGATATGATGAGATTAGAATTATAGTAAAAGTGACTTAAATAATGTTTTTCCTAGATAAATCTATATGGAAGAAAAATCAGTTCTGAACATGTAAATGTCACTTGCTCTTGGTAACAGATTTGTATTAAGAAGTGAAAAGCACAGTAGATCATCTTGTAATTTATGTCAGCAATAAGGAAGGTCTGGGAAGGTGAAACAATTTAGAAATGTGCATACAGGAGATTTCTGGATTAGAAGACCAGAAATGATGCTATATAGCCCTTATTTTCCTAGTAAATTACAACGTTGATTCCCTTTTTAGTTTTTAAAATTTATTTTATAATATTTATTGATTGATTTGAGAGAGAGAGAGAGAAACATCGTTTCATTTTTTCTACTTAGTTATGCATTCACTGGTTGTGTCTCATATGTGCCCCAACCAGGGATCATACCCACAACCTTGGCATCTAGGAATGATGCTCTAATCAACTGAGCTAGCCAGATGATTCCCTTTTTAATCTTTTGTATGGTAAGAAGATGTTACTGAAATTGCTGAAGTTCATGTCTGACAAAATATCTTGATATTCTGAAGCAAATGTCACTGAGCTTCAGAGGGGCAGAAATCTAAGGGAAATACACACTTGTATGGCTTAGGGAGGTATGTGTGTGGTTCTCCATCTCTGCCTGTGTTTCTGGTTGGAGAACATTAGGCTAAATGGATGGCTTATGTTCCATGGTAAACTGTAAACCCAGGGGACTTTTAATCTTTAGGCCTGGAATAGAAATAATCTTGGCTGACATATTCTGGAAGAGGGATGATTAATAGAATTGGAACTAATTTTAAGGACATGTCTATTTAGCCATTTAAAAAAAATTAGTTTGCATGTGCTCTTATTGGCAAGTTGCTTGAATGATGAGTCTTAATAGAGTTCTTTCCACATGGGTTACCTGAATAAATGAAGCAATAAAGAGAGAATTAGTGTGTATTGAGCAGCTATTGTATATGATAATATATTCTAGAACAGCAAAAAAAAAATTACACATTTTGACACTGGTATAAAATAGATCAGTTGAGCCCTGGCTGGTGTAGCTCAGTGGATTGAGCGCGGGCTGGGAACCAGGTGGTCCCGGTTCGATTCCCAGTCAGGGCACATGCCTGGGTTGCGGGCCAGGTCCCCGTGAGGGCCATGTGAGAGGCAACCATACATTGCTGTTTCTCTCCCTTTCTTTCTCCCTCCCTTCCCTTCTCTCTAAAAATAAAATAAAAATAAAATCTTTAAAATAGATCAGTTGGGCCCTGGCTGGTGTAGCTCAGTGGATTGAGCACGGGCTGTGAACCAAAGGGTCGCCAGTTCAATTCCCAGTCAGGGCACATGCCTGGGTTGCAGGCCAGGTCCTCAGTGGGGACCACATGAGAAGCAACCACACATTGATGTTTCTCTCCCTCTCTTTCTCCCTCCCTTCCCTTCTGTCTAAAAATAAATAAATAAAATCTTAAAAAAATACATCAGTTGGTTAGAATATGAATTCCAGGAACAGAATTAACTTGCTGCATGTCAAATAAACATTCAAAACAAAGAGAAAAATAAGAATTATTTATTAAATGGTACTCTGAAAGGAGAGCAATTTGGAAAATAAAAAGTTATAGTGAGGATTCTGGGTTGAAGGTCAAGAATTGAACTCTGTGTTCTCCACTCTTTCTTGAAACCCCAGTAAAGTAGGCCTGAAAGATTTTCTAAGCATAAATGTAGAGAAGCACAGAGAAATTGAGAAATGGCTATAGCAACAAGATAGATGCTAAAACACTTAGGTGACCCAAACAAAACCGGAAACCTAAATCAGTTCAGCAGAGAAAGCTGAACAGAGCTCAGTCTGCACCATGGATCCCCCAGGAGGCTCGGAAATTGTCAGCACCAGTACCTGTGGAAGTGGGGAAGACGAAGTGTAGGAAGAAGTTGTTGAAAACAGGAGGTTGGATTAAATTCTGCTTCAGAATGCAGTTAAACCACCGAATTCTCCCCTCCCTCTGCTCAGCTGGAAGACTTCTCTCTCACCCTGGCAGAAGGCTGGAGGCTTATTCTCAGGAGAGGTCAAGCTGTGTGTCTCTGGGAATATTAGATGCATTTGAGGGGAGGGAAATCTTACAGTAAAGTGAGATATTTCATTAAGGCTCGTGTATTGAATGTTGGATGGCTTGTACCACTCTTTTCCCACTTTGCTCTCAGAGTGCTGGGAGCCTGGCCTATACTTTCCTTAAGAGACTAGATGATGCTTCTGCGAGGAATTTAAATTGTCAACAAGAAAAGACCCGAAGACACACAGCAGTACTTTCTTCAATGAAATAGCCCAGTCACAACACTATTTAAAGTGAAGACCAAGGTTGACAAGCCAACACAGCCCTCAGCAGTTCCCATCCGCCTGTAGACGTCCACTCTTAAACATGGCCAGACAGCCAAAGATTTCCGAGTATTTGAGCAAAACCCCTAATTGAAAAGATAGAGACTGAAATAAATAAAGTAGAAAAATACAGTGTGGACATAACAGTTTATGCAGGGAGATAACAATAATAAAAATACCATCATATTCCAAGTAGCTGAGAAGGTATTTCATCAATGAAACCAGAACAGTATGCCACAAAGACGGATAATATTACTCCAAGAAAAAAATCTTGAAAATTAAAACTGTAGAGTATGATTAAATGGTTAGAAGCTTTAGAAGCCAGTGGTCAGCAATTCTGTCAGAAAATAAAACAAATAGAAATAGAAAATAGGAATAAAAATGACAATATTAAAGAATTATCTCAGAAGGATCAATAGACAAAAAGGAAGAAATGGAAGAGAAAAATCATCAAGAAATCATTCAAGTAGCTCCCAGAATTGGAGAAAATTAGGTATGTAATTAAAAATTACAAGTGCCCAGCAAAATTGATCCAAATAGAACCACATCATGTCATTTCAGAATGTCAATGACCTAGAGAAGATCTTGTGGCAATGAGAGAGGTAAAAAAATGTGATATACCAAAATTTATGAATAAAATAGCTTTGGACTCTGCAGAAAAAGAGTCCAAAATTATTATGAAAGGCCCTTTAAAAGTTTCAAGAGAAAAATGTTTTCCAATCTAGAATCTACCCTCAAACTGTCAAGTGAATTTGAGAATAGAATAAACATATTTTGGGATGGTCAATATCATGAAAAATTTACTTCCTACTTACTCTTTCTCTAAAACACTACTTTAGGATGTGTTCCACCAATCAAAAACATCCAAGTGGAAGCTACGGGGTCTGGGAAATGAGATCCCACCCAAGCAAATGGCGGGAGGAACGATTTTGATGATGTAGCAGAGATTTCTAGTAGTCAGTGAAAATCCACCCCCTCCTTTTTTTCCCTCTTGGGCACGTAGTTAGACTGTGTCCTCCGAACTCCGTTGCACGTAAGTGTGGCCTTAGGACTGAGTCCTGCTGGAGGAATTGATTGTGCTACTTCAGGCCACTGTTTTCAAGAAGTAAGAAGTCCTCCCTGACCCCACTTGCGGAGGCTGGATGCAGAGTTGGATGAGGCCTTGAGAGATGGGAATTTTTTTACAAGATGAAAAAACCTGGATCTCAGACTCTTCATATGGAGAAGGGATACCCACTAATGAAGGGCCACCATGTTGGATTGTGACATAAACAAGAAATAAGCTTCTGTTTTGGGTATCTATTTTCACACCCGACCCTAACTGCTGAAAAGAAAGCTGTCAGACAGGCCTATGGAGTAACCAGTCCAGACTGGAGCAGGTTGGAGGCTCTGGAGTAAACATTTCCCAAGAAGAGGAAATTGATAGAAAACTGGATGTATTTGAATGCTGAGGAAAAGTTTGGAGGTGCATCAGTCATAATAACACAGGCAACAAAGAAAACAGAGGTAAACAAAACTTCTATTGAACCCAGGCAGAGCAAAGTTTATGCAGGATAGGAAAAATAATTACAGCTTTGCTGCATGGCTTAGTGGTAATGAACCTTTAGGTAACCTTAGTAGATTGACCTGAACAATATAAAAATGTACCTTTATTGAGGGGCAGGGTGGAAGTCTGGAGGTGTTAATGTGGGTTGGGGGGAGTTGAATCATATCCCCCACCTTGAAACGTCAATATCTCATACCAAAAACTTTATTTACATATGTGTATAAGTGTGTGTATACATTTCTCTAGATTTAGACAGTGGGTAACACTGAAGAAGGGGAATATTGAGGGGGTAGCAGCTAGAGATTCATATTTAATAATGTCCCTTTGGTTTATTTTTCTGTTTAAATTATATATATGTATAAAACATGTAACAACAAAGAACACATTTTAAAAAGGTAAACTCACATTTCTTACAAAAATATTCGCTATGGAGCAAAAACAGAGCTATAACATAGTGGTAAACATTATAGTATAACATTATAGCAAAGTTCAATCAGAGTGAAACAGAACACAGATTTGATAGTGTTGGAATGAGGGGAGACTTGCTCTTCTTTGAAGCTACAGAAGAAAGTAAAGAGGGACACATCTGGGTAATGGAAAAAAAAAACTAAAAGAAAAACAAATCCAAAAAATACTTTATCAATCATGAAAGGTTAATTTTTATTACATAATAGCTCATTCAAATACCCAAGAAAAATGTCAAGACCTCAGTAGATGAATGCAAGAAAATATATATTAGGAAATGGTACTGGCTAATTTTTGGAAAGATTCAATTTGCTGTTGGGCAAGTAAGCGGATAACTAAAGAGTTACCTTTATACTTTTTCCAACTTTAAATTGGTAACTCTAAATGCTCTTAGAATTATGATAAGCTTGTGTTATATATGCTAATGCAGCTAGTCTCAATGCAAATTTTTATGTTCTATTCAAGAATATAAGAACTAATAGCACTTATGATGTGAATCTTCAAACTGCTTGACAAAGATTTGTAGACATCAAAATTTCCCTAAGTAAATAATTAACCCCCAAAATTCATGAATAGTAAGGTAATGACGCTATAAATTTCTCACACTATTCAATAACAACATAATTATAAAAACTATGCCATAACTTGAACCAGATCATTATATAATGAATATAAAAATGCAGAATACAATAGTATAATTGTGATTGTTACATAAAATAGAAAAGCATATGGGCACAATCTTAGAAATTCACTCACATGTGGAATCTAATGAACAAAATAAACTAACAAACAAAACAGAAACAAACTCGTGGATATGGAGAACGGACTGACAGCTGTCAGAGGGGAGGGGCTTGGGGATGCTGTGTGAGAAAGCTGAAGGGATTAATCAAAGATAAAAATTACAGACACAGATAACAGTGTGGTAATTACTAGAGATAAAAGGGGGTGGGGGAAGATAAAAGAGGGTAAAGAGGGTAAATGGTGATAGAAGGAGACTTGACTTGGGGTGGTAAACACACAATACAATATACAGATGATGTATCATGGAATTGTACACTTGAAACCTATATAATTTTATTAACCAATGTCACCCCAATAAATTTAATAAAACACTTTTAAAAATTCACAAAATTTACGTCAATTACTTTAGGCTGCTGGGATGTGGAATGATCTTTTTATCTCTCAAAATTTCTTTAACATTAACAAAGAAGATTTGAAGTTCAAGATATGTAGCACTTGTTGGTCAATTAATTTAGACAAGGCGCATATATTTTTAAACCTCATTTTTTTCATGAGAATAATAATAGTAATATTTTCTCACCTACCTCAAAGCATTTTCACAAGAATCCAATGCTATAATGTATATGAAAACACTTGGTAGATTTAAAACAGTTTATTAATATTTAATATGAAGTTATTGTTATTATCAGTGCTATTGAGAGCACTGCTTTGGCAGAATTATTCTTTCTCAACCACAGACAGAACTTTATCTTTCTGCTTCCATGTGTGACACATTAGAAGTTACTCGAGCTCAAGGTCAGTTTTAACTTTGGCTTCTCAGAAAAGCAATGGAATAAACCAAAGATCCATGTGAATATTTTCCAAGAAAATCATCCAAGAGGAATACCCAGGGAGTGATGGAAAGCATTCCAAGGACCCCACAGGAAGAACAAATCTTTGTCTGAGAGCTCTGGGCTGCACTAATAACTTTGTCTTAGCCATTGTTCATGTCCTCATGGGAAAAGACTGGCTCCTTGGTCGACTCCTATTAATTTCAGTGTTTATGAGGGGCTCAGTATCTTTGAGTGGGTCACTCAGAAGGGCTTAATCATATGACTTCAAATTAAAAAGAGGTAATTATTTAGGCCTAACCACTGCATATACATTACATTTGAATTTTCTATGAATAATCAAATATATATATCCATATGTGTATATATCCATATATGTGTGTGTGTGTGTGTGTGTGTATGTAATTTTTCAGCTTGGGAAGCTCCTTGTGTCCAACAATTAAAGTTTAGGGATAATTGTAATTGTTTGGGAAAATTTCTATGGTAGTTTTAGTTTGATTTTTGACAAAATTGAATACGGAAAGGTCAGATGTGTCCTCAATTGCTGTTTTCATGTTTTTGTTGTGTGAGGAACATGAAAAACAAAGTGAAAATATGTATTGAAGTTGCTCACTCATTATTTTTGAAGAATAATTCTTACTGTAAAATGAATGTTGCTAATGACTCTTTCATTTGCCATCTTTATGTCTCCTTCAATAAAATGCCCATTCATGTATTTTGCCCATTTCATAGTTGGATTGTTTGTGTTTTTACTATTGTGTGTGTGTGTGTGTGTGTGTATACATATCAGTGCATATATATACATATATACATATATATATACACTTGTTCTTTATCAGTTATATGATTTACATTATTTTCTCCAAGTCTGTATGTATTTTTTCATCTTCTTCACAGGGTCTTTTAAAGAACAGAAGTTTTTAAATTTGATTAGGTCAAAGCTATTGATATCTCCTTTTATGTATCATGCTTTTGTGGTCAAGTCCAAGAACTCTTTGTCTAGTGCTCTATCCTGAAGATTTTCTCTTATTTTAAAAGATTGTACAGAATTACATTAAATTTAAGTCCATGATTCATTTTGAGATAATGTTTTTTTATCAAGGGTAAGATTTTTTGTTTTCATTTTTGTTTTTTTCTTAGATGTCCAAATGTTCCAGTCTTATTTCTTGAAAAGACCATTCATCTTGCATTAAATTGCTTTTTGAAAATTTATCAGTAATCAACTGGGTACTTTTGTGTGGCTCCCTTTCTGGGTTCTGTATGTCGTTCCGTTGATCTGTGTGTCTGTCCTTCCCCCAATCCCACACTTTTTGACTGTTGCAGCTACAGAGTAACTTTTAGTATTGAATATAAAGTGATTAGTCCTACATTTTTCTTTCTAAGATTTAGTTATTATAATGATGTTACCTTTCTAAATAAATTTTAGGATAAGCCTATATATGTCTATAAAACACTTTGATGGGAAACACTTTGAGGTAATTATATTAAATCTTTAGCTACATATAGGAGAAATGACATCTTTAACATGCTGAGTTTTCTAATTCATCAACACGGTATGCACTTTCATTTATTTAGGTCTTTTAAAAATTTCTTTTATCAGTATTTTGTAATATTCAGCATCTAGGTTCTATATATATTTTGTTAAATTTATACCTAAGTATTTAATTTTCTTTAGAGTGAAGATAATGGTATTGTGTTTTTACATGTTCATTGTTAATAAAGAGATATGTTGTGTCTTATGTTCTGTAACCTTGCTAAACTCAGTAATAATTTCTAAGATTTTTCTTTTATAATTTTTTTAATGGATAATCATGTAATTTGCAGATTGGGACAGTTTAGTGTTTCCCTGACCCTTCTGTATGCCTTGTATTTCTCTACCTGGCCTCCTTGCACTGGTGAGAACTTTTAGTACTATGTTGAATACGAGTGGTGCTGGCAAACGTCTTTGCCTTGTTCTTGTTCTTGTGTATAGGGAGAAAGTATAGTCTTTCACCATTAAATATGATGTTAGCTATAGGATTTTTTTGGACATTTTTTTAAATTAAGTAGTTTTCTTCTATCTTAACTTGCTGTGAAGTTTTTTTTTTTTTTATCATGAATGAGTGTTGGATTTTGTCTAATTCTTTTGTGTGTGTGTATATCAATTGATATGATCATGTAATTTGAATTTTTTATTGTTGTCCAATTACATTTATCCCCATTCCCTCACCCTCATTATTCTCCCCTGCCCTACCCACCCCCACCTCCCACATTCACTCTTCATCCTCCATTGTCTTTGTCCATGGATCCTTTATACATGTCCCTTGATGACCCTTCCCCTCCCCCCCACCCCATTATCCCCTTTCCCCGCCCCTCTGGTTACTGTCAGTTTGTTCTTTATTTCCATTTCTCTGGTCCTACTTTGCTCACTTGCTTTGAATTTTTTCTTTAGGTTGTTGGTGTGGTGGAATACACTGATTGATTTTCTAAAATGTTGAACCATCCTTGCATGCTTACAATACATACTGGTTGATCATGGTGTATAATTCTTTAGACTCATTGTTGGATTTTATTTGCTAATATTTTGTTGTGGGTATTTTTGTCTAAATTCGTAAGATATATGACCATGTTTTTTCTGATTAATTGATTTATGTCTTTAATTTTGTACATACCATGACCATACCATTATTATAACTTTATTCTCTTATTGTTAGACCTTTATTTAACTGACTTTCTTCATCCCAGTTTTTTTCTATTCTAATATTGATGTTATAAATATCTTAGGGCATTTAATTACTTGTATTTGGCTTTATTAAAATATAAAAGAGTCCTAGAAGAGGATAATCATATGAAACAAAGTTACAAAGAAACGTGGGCTTTGGTGTCAGAAAGACAATCATTCAGTCCCTACTCTTCTGCTTTCTAGCTGATCACGTAATCTTTCTGGGCCTCCATTCTCCTCCCCTTAGCCGGAGGACTAACCCAGGTAATGTATGTACAATATTTAGTCCCCACTGGGTGCTCGTATATCTCACATGGAAGTTCTATTCCACCTTCCTCTGCCTCTTCTACTCATCTATTGCACTCTTTCCTGTGGATAGCTTTGTTGAGCTAACTAGCATAGCCCTTTAATGGGGATTTTTAAAATGTCAGATTTAAAACAATAATTTATACTATTTTTTAAAAAATATACATTTTACCTCTGTAAAATTTTGTTTTTAGAAAAACTGAGTTAATTAGGAATGGTATAAAGAGATCGTAGGATTTATTATGTGTGAATATGTGGGTGTGGGTGAGAGAGAGATTGTCAGATAATAAGTTTTTAAAAAGCAATAAGTGGAACAGTATTAGTAAACATTAAACAATAAATACAACATAGCATAGCAATCAAATACCTCACAGTTTCCAGAAGTCTCTCTATCCCATAGAAACCATATTTAGATGTTTCATGAATGCTGATTTCCCTATGAAGAGACCCAGAGGATTTGTACCTGCTCTTTATTGATGATGATGATGATGATAAGGATAATGATGATGCTAATAATGATAATGGAGGAGAAATGAACAGGGGAGAGGAAAGGAAAGGGAAAGAGGGTCATGGTGGGGGCAGGAGAAAGACTAATATATATCAGTTGTTGAGTGTCTGTTTGGAATTTTATTTTTCTGGTGATGAATCTAGGGTCATTTCTTCTTTCTCTTTTCTATGATCTTCCATTTACTTTCATCTTATTTGTGTATTCTGACAGAATGTGCCAGCAATTTAAGTGATGCCCATTTCTCTATGTTTGACCACATTGCCTAGTCTTTGTAAATTTATTTGAAAACTTTTATAAGGTGATAAACCATATCGTTAATGTATTAATCTTTCACTAACAGTGAGTTCTGTTTCATTTTATACTTTATGGTTAATATTGGGATAAGTCTGAATTGGGAATCAAATTATTGTGAGAAGGGATTGCTTTCCTTATTTTTAGTATTTTGTCTATCACAATTGATATTTATTAGAGTTTCATGTAAGTCTATTGGGTGATAAATTTTTATCTGTCTTTATTTTTTTTAATTCAAACAAGAACTGAGGTGCTGGGTCATGCACCTTTGGTTTTAGTACTTGAATGGTTTTATTTGGTGATGTAACATTTTGGAAATAACTTTAGCCATACACAAAGCCCTGCCTTGGCTTTACCTTTGAACCTGGGTTCCTCCAAGACCCAATTTACTATTCATTTCACCTCATGATCTCCAGTGGTAAGCAATGCACTGTTTAGCCAAGGAGGCTCAGCTTGGAAGAGCCTGTCTTTCCCCCATAAAAATCCAGTCATGGGTTTTCTGAAAGAGAGAGCTTGTTTGACTGGTTAGGAAAATGCCCTATTGAGGCAAACTCATTAGATTCTGTTGGTCCTTAAGGCCTAATCATTTTACATGGGAAACATCACAGCGAAGATTTTATGTCATGAACTCTAATGGGTGCCAATTGGACTCTTGGGGAGAGGGAGATTGTTTAGAAGGAATGCTTTTAGAACACATGGCATATTAAGTAGATATTTAATATAATGCAATATTTTGTAATTTCTATAGTAACTATGTTACATCTGAATATACTTTTCATTAAATACATCAGCTTAAGAGCTCTACCATGATCATAGCCAATACTGTCACCCCATATGTAACCATGAAAATCTTGAGATTTACCAGCCATGGGTGCTGCTTTTATGATGTTTTTGCCAGCAGCTTTCTACTTAGCAGTGTGGACATTTGGCAGATATTTTCATATTTGACTTTGTGTTGTAAAAAGGTCATAACACTGGAAAAGTAGCCAATTCTCACTTGATAATTCTTGAATCTTTAAGTTTCTTCATGTATCAAGCAGGGATTTTTCAATAGCTATATGCCACATTCTTTAATCACTGGAGTTATAAAAATAGATGAAAAAACATGTTTTTGTTCACTCATTCATTTAGAACTCTTTTTTGAGCATACATTGTGTCCTGAGAATCATGCTAGGTTTCGTGAGGTGATCTAGAAATGGGTGTAGTAAATTTATTTATTTATTTGTACAGTCAGTCAGTCAGTGAACATTATTGAGAAACTGTGAAACAGGTTAATAAAATATGATTCCCATCTGGAATAAACTCACAGTGTGGTTGCAGGAAGCCCCCTAATAAATTAATTGAGGTCCTTTGGGTTAGTTGTGAAATTAATGTAAGTGATCGCAGATGCTAGAGAACTACTTTGCAAATGATAATGCTGTGTGCTTGAGGGCACAGCGTTCCGCATTGAACTTGTTAGCCTGTCCCTTCTCCTGACTGTACAAGGCACTGTAAGCACACACTAATTTAGCTAATTAGTCAAAATTCACCATGTCCCTACAGAGCTCCAGATCCTGTGCCAGGCACTTTGGGATAGCAGGATGAAAGAAGCAAGGCATCTGCCTTTGAAGGACTTGATCGTAACAAAGAGGATGCCCAGGAATTGTGTTACTTGTATGCACGGTGTGTGAGCACTGAGAAGGGAGAAGTTTCCTGACAGAAGTGAAACATGGAAGAAGATGGGACATCAAGCGTCCAGCCACAAGGGAAAACATCAGAGGTCTGAGAGAGCTTGCTTGCTGGAGGGACTGCATGTCATGTGTTATTACTGGAGCATGAAGTCTATGGAAGAGCATTGGGAGAGGACTTGGATGCTGGGAGAGAGCATTTGGATAGTCTTCTGAAAGGAGTGGTGAGTCAGAGATCTACTTTCCATCTGACCTGCCAATATTTCCCAACTCCCCTTCTCTGCACACCCTATGCATTTGTTATATTTTGCTTAAAATAATGGTAGTATAGTTTGAGCTCCACAGTGGCAGAAAGCAAAGAACAACCATCAGGACAGGTACATTTGAAGAACATCGAATTGACCCACTGTATCAAGATCCATTCACCACTGTTGGCTACCTCCCAAGTGGGTTATATGAAGCTCCTTCACTTATGTTTATCTCCTCTGGTCGTCCCAACAGAATTATGCGTAAAGTGGAATCTCCTTTGTTTGCAAATGAGGAAATGGAGGCCCTGGGACACAAGTTGGCTTTGCCAAACCACTCAGAAAATTGATATTCGTACAGTTCCAGAACCCAGACCCACTGATTCTAGTACAGTGTTCCTGCCATAAACTCTCTGTTCTGCTGCAATCCCAATGGGCAGTGGCCCACCTTCAGGGTGTACGATTCAGAGTGTGAAGGAGATGGATCCCTTACCTCCCACACCGCTATCCATCTCATAGTTCTGGCCAGGATTCAATCACCTACTACGTGCATCTTCTTGGTCAGGGATGTGTAGGAAGTCAGGCCTGGCATTTGAATTTCAGCTCTGATTCTTCATAACTCTTAACTTTGAGAAATCTGCTCAAGTTGTTGTCAGTTATTTGCTCATCTGTAAAAATAGGCACAAACACAGTATATATAACCCAAAACATAATATATCCTTAACAGAGAGCCTGGCATATGTTCATGTCTCAGGACCATTATCGTAGGTACAACAATTTATAAGATCCTCGCCTGCCTTCTCCATGCTTTAGCCCAGTGAGAACACAATTTAGAAGAGCCATTGAAGAAGTAGCAATAGGATAAGAAGGCAGGAAATTCCAGACACCCTGGACCCTTCCTTAGCACAATGGAGTCAAGCATTTTAGGCTGTTTACCTTCTTTTTGTGGCTTCTGACAACCATGACCAAAATATGTGGTCCTTTAAAAAAGAAGCCTACTGTGAAGGAAGCCGATTGACTTAATATTGGGAACACCATCCTCTTCATTTCCTCTGCTCCTTTCTGCAGCACTAATGGCTCTGAAAGTTACTTCATCCTTTCCTCTAGTTGTTTTCCGTGGCCTGCTGGACTTGTTCTGATTGGGTATCTCATGGAATCGAGGGTTACTCTGTTAGTTATGGCAGTACCTGTAGGCCTGTCACAGACAGGCGACTGCATATGCTCACACACATACACAATACCCCCACACATATCACACACACAACACACATGCATTCACATACCTCACATGTACACATACCACGCACCACACATGTACACACAGATGCACGCACACACCACACATATACAGTCACAGATAGCACATGCCTGTTTTTATTTAGTTTTGCTCTGTGGATGAAAAAGTTTATATAAGTAAGGCCATAGGTTAAGTATGCCCATGTTGAAAGATTTGGCAAATGAGTTCAGCCTGAGAAGCGATTTTGATATCGCAGGGTTTAAACAGCATCGTTTTCAGGGGTCAGGCCCCGCTGGGCCTGGCTCGGAGTTCTCTGCCAGTTTTGAGGGTGTGGTGCAGAGAGTCTGATGTTTGCTTTAATGACTGTGAGAAGTCTCTTAAACAGATTGGCTGCCTAGAAAAACATTTCAGATGCTTCTCAGTTCTGAACATTGGCTTCTTCAGCCATGACCACAGGAATATTAGTGTAAGTTTAAAACTTTCTCCAATCATGCCATAAGAATTGTGGTTTTCCTCGTCTATCAAATTAGCTAATCTCATTTAACCATGACCGCTGCTTACACACAATCAAACTGTAGTCAGACACTCCTGACTTTGCTTTACCAGAACCTAAACAGAGGCTCACAGGCTGATGGGTGTGGACCGCCCCCCGGGGCTGAGGTCTGTAGTTCACGCTCCGTGGTGCGGGCAGGCACCCGCCTCACCTCGTTCTCTGGTTGTCCCCAGCTCCCGGAACTGAGGCTTCTGTCAACAGACTATGAGTTCTGTTAGGGAGTTTTATTGACTCTTTCATCTCCGAGCTAGATGCCTGGCACACGGTGGACTTTTCAATAAGTACTTGAGTAACCTCTGGAATTCTGTCTTCTGATGTTCCTTAGTCTGGATTCAGACTTTGATTCTTATTAAGATGACCACTCTCTGGAGAGGTGAATCCTAAAGCTGGTCTGCATGCCTGCCGCCTGTGTATGAGTAAAGGATGGGGAGGTGAGAGACAGTGCTGAGGTGGAAGTCAGTGGATGCAGCTGTGGGGAAGGTTAGGCACAGGTAAGATTTTTCTTTCTTCATCTGTAATATTCAGCTATATTTTATTCCAGTTACAATTTTATTTCCAGTTTTTTTGCATTATTGAAATCATGATATATGAAAACTGATTTACTTTGACTTTTCACCTAATACAATTAGTATCAGCACTTTTCCGTATCATTAAATGGCATTGCAAATGCTATTCCAAAAAACCCACATATGTTTGTATTGTGCACCATACTTTATCTAGACACCCCTCCCTTGTTTGGCAGTGACTGACAAATAGCAGAACGAAGCGTCTGTCGAGGCAGAGAGATCAGTGGTAGGTCTCATTTGGGGCTGTCTTAGCCAGACTTCTGATCTTACTGGGTCGAGATAGTTGTTTTGTGTTCTCTGGACCTAGTCTGTGTTAACCAGTCATTTGATTAGGTAAATGATTCACTGGATATGGGTGCAATAAAACTATCAAAATGAGAATATCCCCATTTTATGCCTTTTGACTTTTATAATTTTGAAATAATAGAAATGACACTTACACAGATAGATGATTATAGGCAAAGAAGTCCAAACACCAATGCAGATTTTTAACCTTTAAGCCTTACTGAACAGTTCAAAGGAACATGGATAGTACATTTTGATTTTAATCTGAATGACTAATGGTTTGTCCTGATAAAAATTAAATGAACAGTGATAAGCCCCAGTTAATTCTAGGAATCACTCAGAAGACTCTGGAAAAATATAAAATGGTACAACATTGGAAAACAGTATAGCAGTTTCTTTAAAAAAAAACAACTAAAAATAAAATCATGTGATCTAGCAATTTTACTTCTTGATCTATATACAAAATAAATGACAGAAGGAACTTAAACAGAGATTTGTATACCTATGTTTATGGCGGCATTATTCACAGTAGACAAAAAGTGGAAGCAACCTAATTGTCCACTGACAGATGAAATGGATAAATGAAAGGTGATATGAATGTGTGGTGGGATACTTTCTTTGCCTTAAAAAGAAAGGACGTTTTGACGCATGCTACAATATGGATGAATCTTGTGGACATTATGCTAAGTGAGGTCAACCAGAAACACAGACACAAATGCCATGTGACTGCACTTAAATGAGGCACCTCGAGTGATCAATGTCATAGAAACAGATAGTAGACTGGTGCTTGTCAGGGGTTGGGGAGAGGAGAGATGGGGAATTTTTGTTTAGTGAGAATGAAGTCTCAGTTTTCAAGATGAAAAGGATTGTGGTAATGATTTTTTAGTGTTAACGTACTTAACACCAATGCATTCTTTACTTACAGTCATGATTGCAAATTTTATGTTACGTTTTACCACAATTACTTGTTTTAGAAAGGACTCTGGAAAAATAAAATAAGTAATGTTAGAAATTAATGCTTTATCCTAGGGAAATCTCAGGGGTATATGAGTATATATATAAAAAAAAAGAAGACAAGGGGAAAATCAGCTTGCTCATAAATTATACCTCATGGAAGGAATGAAATGGGCATGGAATTTACAAATGACACTACAAAAGTTAAGTAAGAGTGCGTATAAGTGGGCACCCATTGTTAAGTGGGGACTGAAGATCAAGGAAAGTTTTATGAAGAAAATAGCCAGGACTTCCATAGAAGGATGTGGGGAATTGGTGGGTAGGCATCATGGAGAGGAGGGAGGAAACTGGGAGGACAAGGCATGGAAATTAGAATTTCAATATGTTAAGTTTATAGGGATAACTGGCAACATTAAAAAAAAAAGATTGCAAATAAACAACTGAGCTTTACATTTCAAGTAACTAGAAAAAAGGAAAAAACAAACAAACCCAAAATTAGGCAGAAGAAAATAATGAAGATTAAAGCAAAAATAAATGAAATAACAAAATAAAAACAACAGAAAAAATCAACAAAACTAAGTGTTGTCTTTTTAATAAGATAAACAGCTAGACTAAGAAAAAAGACAAAGACTCAAATAAATAGAATTAGAAATAAATGAGGAGACATTACAGTGGAGTCTCAGAATTTTTTTTAAGAAGGACCATAAAGGACTATTATGAGCAAATTGAATAATCTAGAATAAATGGATAAAATTCTAGAAACATACAATTGAATCAAGAAAAAATAGAAACCCTGAATGAGTCAATAACAAATGAGGAGATTGAAGTTGTGTATTAAAAACCTCTCAACAAAAAAAAGCCTAGGAACAGATGGCTTCATGGCCGAATTCTACCAAAACTTCAAAGAAGAATTAAAACCAACCCTCCTTAAACTCTTCCAAAAAATAAAAGTAGAGGGAATATTTTCAGACTTATTTTGTTAGGTTGCATACCCTGATACCAAAGCCAGACAAAGATACCACAAGAAAAGAAAACTATAAGCAAATATTTTTGATGAATATAGATGCAAACAAGTTCAATAAAATACTGGCAATCTGGAGTCAATGAACACATTAAAAAGTATATACCATAACCAAGTGGAATTTATTCCTGGGATGAAAGTTTGGTTTCACATATACAAATACATTAATGTGATGCACCACATTAAGAGAATGAATAATAAAGACCACATGAGCATCTCAATAGGTGCACAAGAATGCTTGAAAAAGTTTAATATGCATTCATAATAAAAACTCTCAACAGAATAGCATAAAAGGAAATTTCTCCATACAGTAAAGGCCATTTATAAAAAGCCCACAGCTAACATTATAATCAGTGGGGAAAAACTGAAAGCTTTCCTTTAAGCTCCACTACAAGGTAAGAAAGCCCACCCTCATCACTTCTTTTCAACGTAATACTGGAAGTACTAGTGAGAGCAATAAGACAAGAAAAATACATAAAAGGCATCCAAATGAAGAAAGGAAGAAGTACATTTATCTGTTTGTGGAGGACATGATTGTATTCCACAGGGGCAAAGAAAAACTACTAGAACAAATGAATGAATTCAGTAAAGTTGCAGGATTAAAAAATACACTTTCAAAAATCAGTTGTATTTTTATACCAAAAACAATCTATTCAAAAAGAAAATCAAGAAAACAATCCCGTTTATGATACTATCAAAAAGAATAAAATACTTAGGAATAAATTTAATCAGGAGGTGAATGCTCTGTACATTGAAAACTATAAAACAATGATGAATTATTTGGGAGGAAAATGGGGGTGCATCTTATAGTCCTAACGTGGCTGAATTATAGTCTAAATGTTATTTATGTTATTAAATATTTTACCACATTTTTTTGCTTCAAAATTTTTTCCCTATTTTCCTCATCTAAAGCCTAGGTGTGTCTTATGGTCTGAAAAAATATGGTATACAAGGAACTCATTCAACTCAGCAACAAAAAAATCAGATTTTTAAAAAGGGCAAAAAACCTGAATAGATATTTTTCCAAAGAAGCCATACAAATGCCAACAGGTATATGAGAAAGTGCTCAACATCACAAGTCATCAGGGAAAGACAAATCAAAATCACAGAGAGAGATCACCTCAAACCTGTTTGGATGAGTCTTACTTTAAAAAATAAAACAAGATAAGTGTTGGTTAGGGTATGGAGAAAGGGAACCCTAGGACTTGTCATTAGGAATGTAAATTGCTACTGGGAAACAGTAGGGAGGTTTCTCAAAAATCTGAAAGTAGAACTACCATATGATCCAGCAATCCTCTCTTGGGTAGATAATCAAAAGAAATGAAATTAGTGATCCTGTTTTTATTTTAGCATTATTTACAATAACCAATGTATGCACACAAACTAAATGCCTATAAATGAATGAATAGATAAAGAAATTGGGGTATATGTATGCAGTGGGATATTGTTCAGCTTTGCAAATGAAAGAGGAGATCCTGACATTTGCAATAATAGAGATGAGCCTAGAAAACCTAGTGCTAAGTGAAATAAGCCAGATATGGAAAGAAAAAAAAAGAACCCTGAATGATCTCACTTATCTGTGGAATCTGAAAAAGGTTGAATGCATGGAAACAGAGACTAGAACGGCAGTTTCCAGGAGTGCGGAGGTGGGGGAATGGACAGCTGTTGGTCACGGGGCACAAAGTTGCAGCTGTGTGGGGTGAACAAATCGAGAGTGCACAGCGTGATAACTGTAGTTAATAAGACCATACTGAATACTGGAAAGAAGCTAAGAGAACAGACTTCAGTTGCTCACATAACACACATACACACAGAGGCACAGAAATACAAAATTCTAATGATGTGAGATGATGTGTTAATTAGCTTGACTATTTCACTTTGTGATTTGATCAAATTTTAAATCATCATGTTATACATATTAAATATATACAAATTTTATTTTAAGATAAAGTTTAAAGATAAAGAGACAGACAAAAAGGATGGGATCCTCCTTTGAGTTGTGCAGCGTCTGGGCCAGCAAGCTCGGTACTGATGGTTTGATGTAGGACTAGGGGCATTCCGGCCTCACCTCTGCCTGCGTAGGAAGTGGCTGTCCAGAAGGAGACAGAGCTGGAGGTTTGGAAGCATTTAATTCAAAGTGAAAACAGATCTGTTTTGTTGGCGATCCGGTAGAGCTGGAAATGAAATCTCACAAATTGTTTGTCAAATTGGATTTATGGGAGCAGACTGAATTGGATATCATTCAGTTGAAGATGGTAGTTAGAGATAGGCTGATACGCACACAGGGCGGGGCAAAAGTGGGTGTACAGTTGTTCGTATGGAACTCACATCATAATAAATAACGATATGGGAATACGCTTTATGTGTTGCACGCTCACGACTGTGAACCGGCTTTCGCCTCCCTTCGTATTCAGATGCATCGGTGTCCTGTTGAAATGTCCCTAATGTATTTTTCTAGGGTTAACGTACACAGGGCCTCCTGGGTGAATAAGTTGGTGTTAGGAGAGAAGGAAGAAGGCCGAAAGGATCATTTAAACCAAATTAAAGAAAGCTTCTCACTCAGTGGAAATTATGGCTTAGCAAGGAATGCAGACATCGCACAGTTAATATAAGGTAGGGCGGGGCAGGGCGGGGACTGACCGAGGGACTGAAGATGGGCATGACTGACTTCAGGACCCCAGGTGAGAAATCTGTCAGGGAGCTAGAGATGGGGATAAGCTGCGTGACTTAAATATCCAATGTGGGAGGCGGAGCTCCTGGAAGGATTTTTCAAACTGTGACTTGTTACCAGCATTTGTAGGAAACATGAAGTAGAACAGAATGGGGTGGAATAGAAATATCAGCGTTATATCACAGAGAGTGAAAAGAAGTATGATTTCATAAAACTGGTTTCAGCTTTGAGGGCAGAGTAAAGTCATATAAAGTTTATTTTGTGCTGTGACTCCAGGTCCAAAATGTTGAAAGCAGTGCACTAAAGGGCTGCAGGAAGCAAATTAGGAAGCATCCAATAGGATTAATAGGAGAATGGATGATTTCATGATAGCATGTTCTTTCTTTTCTTTTTTGGTTGTTGTCATGTTTTTATTTGACAATCTAAAGAAAAGCGGTCAGTGCTCCTGACTAAATAGTCAGGTAGTGCATGCCTTATTTTTTACTTTTTTTATTATTGTTCAAGTACATTTGTCTCCATTCCCCACCCCCGCCACTCTCCCCCTCCCCACCTCCCACCCCACCTCCCACCCTCAATCCTATCCCCTTTAAACTTATTCCAGTGTTATTAAAAAGTGAATACTATCCAAGATACTTACAAATGCATATTTCAAAGAACAAAGAGTTAAAACAAACAAAAATAATGAAACAAACACTGCCAGGGCTAAAAACTAGACAAGAAACAAAACAGCGATGAATAGGTGGTGCGTTTGTGTGTATGTGTGTGTGTGTGCATACGTTTGAGTCTATTCATAGAAGAGTGCTTGGTCTGTGTCCTTTACAAACCCCTGACACTGAATGCAGTCACGGGGCAAGCGTAATGGTCTTGTTATTTGGTCTCGTGACTCTATGAATCTCAATGGATATTTTTTCAGGACTGTGTAAGCTGCCTAGGATCTTCTTAACCAACAATCTAGTTGTATTTCCTTCAGAATATAGAATACCACGTACTTTAGAAGTAAGAAATTTTATAGCACTCAGGGAAATCGATCTCAGATAAATGGCTTTATTAGGCTTGCAAAGGCCATTACTTTCACTGGGAAAATATAAATTACGTCAAATACACAAGCCTGAAGTTGTTGCTACCAATGGTGTTCAGGGTTTTGTTAGACGACCAGAGTAAATGGGGTGAGATGGCTTAAAGACAAGAATGTTTCTAAGTGAAGCTGGTAAATTAGCAAAACGAGGCTGATTGTTTTGAAGTTGTGTCTGCCGAGTCGGTATCATGAGCGTGTTTTTGGGTCTACCATTCCCAGGGCTGGTTTAAAAATACTCTCCATTTGTTGAAGCGTGTTCCCTGCCAGCTGGGCAGAGTTCCTTTCACAAAGACCCAACTGAATGAATTGGAGAGGACTCTTTATTTATCTATGATTTCAGCTCCACCTGTTTACCATTTTCTTGTTAAAAGGAATTAGTGAGTGTTGGGTATGTGGCTATGAAGCAATTGAACAAATCTCCACTGCAACTATAATACAAATCCATCTTCAATCCCAGAGCAAATTGTTCTCATTTTGGGAGGGGAAAAGGTATTTTCTCAGCTAAAAACAAAAATTAACAAATATTTTGCAGAAGGTGAACTCTAGGGTCCCAACCAAATCCTGAACAAATTAGAGCGAAGCAGAAACAGCTGTTGGGTAAAATGCACATCCTAAGAGTAGGTTCTGGGCTGTCAGGCCAGATTGCTTGGAGCTGGCCTTTCCCCGCTTTACCATTTCTCAGCACCTTGGCAAGGAGTGGGAAATGTGGAAAGAGGAACACAAGTTCAAGAAAAACAACAGGAGCTCCAAGTGCTCTTTGCTTTGGGACCTAAGGATTCCAGTGTTCTTTTTTTTTGCTTGTTTTCCCCTGGGAAATAGCCTAGGACAATGACGAAGACTAGCTTCTGCGACAGGGATGCTTGGAACTGTGACTGAGCTGTGAAAACTCAGCTCTCAATAAAATTGTCATCTCTTTGCAAGTGCTCCCCCCAAACAGGGTTTAGCATGGTAATCCCGTGACCTTCTACTGTGAAGGGTTAACCTTTGCATAACAATCAGAGAAACATCTGCATTTTATCCACTCATAATTTAAGTCAAGAGATAGGGAATGACTTAGAAAGATCGAAATGCAAGCCTGATCATTTTCAAATTCCAAATTAGCTTTTCCTCCACATACAACTGTTGTGTTTTGAGTCCAGGAAAGATGTTAAATTTTTCTCAGAACATCCTACATTTAGATCTGCTAAGGAATCATAAAGCAATTCAGCGCTATTCCTCTCCAACTTTGTGCTTGTTTTTCTTGTTAAATGTGTTCGAGGACGCCGAGGGACCCATAAGCAAAGCACACCACTTTCCACCCAAGTTCCAAACCAATTAGAAGTTAGAACAAAAGGAGCCAAATGTAACCTTTATAATGGATAAATTTGATATGGTTCAATGTGGCTTGTTTCTTGGGGCATTTGGGCTTTTAAGCACTGAACTAGAATTAGGAAAGTCTCATGGCACCTCTTCCTCAGGTGGCACCGGCCAATACCACAGGCTTTCTGCACTGGGAAGCCTGTTATTATTGTTTGCCACGTGGCCAGGAAGAATCAAGAACATATGCTCTCAGTGGAATATAGCCCCCCAACATTATTATAGTATAATTTATCTTTTTATATATAGCTAATTTTCTGTTTGTAATACATACAAAGTGTGAAACAAATGACAAAGATATAAAATGAAAAGAAAGAATTTCCCTCATTTATCTACCCCCCCTTCTCACCCTCAAGAGGCAACAACTTTAAAATAGTTTCTGTTTTTACTTTCCCTGGTTGCTGTCATTATAATTTTAAATGACGTACTTCTATTTCTACTTCTAAAATTGTCTTTAAACAGTATCTATCGATTCTCTTTTATAAAAGGTGAGGGATTTGGCATACTTACACTACCTCCCACCTCCACTCTTCCCTTCACCTTCTATATTTATTAAGTTTTTTTTTTTTTTTGTCTTCTTTTACAGGAGGGAGCTTAGTTAAAAGTAAGCTCCTATAGTTTAAAGTCTCCTTCATCACTTATTCACTTATTTGCTATGTAATCTTGAAAAAGATATTTTTGCCTATCAGGGCTTCAAAATACTAATTTCTAATTGGGGATAATAATGGTGTAATGGGGTGCAGAGTGACGGTTCCCTGAAAATAGGAGAAAATCCACAAACCTTGGTTGGGGGAAGGAGGAAATAGATGATAGGCATTTAAGATACTTTGCATAACAATGGCGAGTTAAAAGCTGTGCTGCTGCCCCAGGCAAAAGGCATAAATGACTTTAAGACCTTAGGTGACTCATGACCTAGCCAGGGGAGTTGGATGCCTACTCCTGGATGCCCCTGTGTCACAGGGAACTCTTGCCCTGAGTAAAGATGGCAGATGAAAGAAGGTAAAAGATATAGGGGAATTGGCAAAAGTAGCACATCATAGGAGGGGCTGGATATGAGGTCACATAGGAAGTTCCAGGCCGAATATGTAAAATAAGCGTGGGCTGAAAGAGAAGGGAATTCGCCATGTGGTCTGGTATAGTGAGGAAGAAGCCATGTGGGTTGAGAGAGAGGAAGTAGCCATGTGGGAGAAAAGAGTGTAAGCAGAGAGCTGCTGGAGCTGTGCAGGGGTTGCTTAACCAAGCAGGAATTCCTGGGAGATGCCTGAACTGAACTGTGACCAGGGATGCTGAGTTGCAGATTTCTGCTTGTCTGAAAGACCTATGGAGGAGCCACTGTCTTGGGATGTGTGCTTCCCTGGATTCCACCATGATCCAGCGTAACACGGCACAGGTTTCCCTGAACCATCACATGGGGGCTGAGAACAGCACACCCCAGATCCTGAAGGAGAGAGCTGCTATGAGAGGGTGGCGACGCTGAAACCCGCAAGAGCACATTCCAGAGGGGACGGAGACCTGTTTGCACAGCTGGTTTAAGAACAGATAAAGACATGGGGAAATTCTGGGCATGGGTTTGACTTATAGCAGGGAGAAGGAGAAGTGCTGGGTCTTGTGGGAGAGCAGGGCTCTGAGCAGAAGCACTCCCAGCCCTCTGGAGACTGGAATCTTATAAATAAAAACCTGTTTCCTTCAACACTAATTGTTGGGTCATGCATCAAGGCCACATGGATGAGCCCCAGTCTGCTTGGTTACAATGATACCTCCTTCATAAGTAACTGTGTGGACTAAATTGATCAATCTATATAATGTGTTCAGCACTGTGCCTAATAGTCAGAAAACACTGAACAAATGTTACATGTGGTTTTGTGACAATACATATTTTGGTCAGGAGCTTGATTCTAAAATCAAACAAACAGAATCTATAATATTATGATTATTTAAATATTTTTCATGCAAGAATCAAATAGCATGATTAGACTCAGAAAAACAGATGTAATCTTTTTGTCACTAAAACTTTGTCCTTTAAAAAAGATGATTTCAAGCATCAATGTTTAATAGACCTTAATTTCTTTAGGTTTCCATATTTTTCTGGCCATCCTAATTTCTTCATGTCTCTTGGATTGAGAAATACTAAGTACTGCTTTCAGCTGGCAGATTCTACTGTTTATGTGTCATTATGCAATTTACTTAGTCTTTCTATGCCTTATTTTTTCCTTCATCAGGAAGGGATAATAAAAACATCTTCCTCAAAGTGTTATTATGAATGATAAATAAAATACAGAAAAGCACCTGGCGCCCTATTATTATTTTGCTGTTTTTTATTTTCTAATTTTGCTAGAGTACATTGTTTATTTATTCTTACAAAATATTGGGGGCATTAAAGGTTCTGGTTTTGCTTATCCAAAATATATTTTTATATTCTTCTCCCCCTCCCATAAGTGAGTACTTATAAAATTACAAATTCAATGTGGGAATTGGGAAGTTGCATTTTCAATAATGATGGTCATTAATGACAGCTTGTTGCATACCAACTGTCTCACCAAGAATATTTACAGGAGCTGGGAAAAATACCGTGTAGGCACTAGA
>PVJI01000410.1:0-270148 GCA_004026765.1 Micronycteris hirsuta
CGGGATAGATTCCACTTGGTCATGGTGTGTAACCCTTTTTATATGTTTCTGGATTTGGTTTGCTAGGATTTTATTGAGGATGTTGCATCCATGTTTATAGGAAGTGGTGGTGTATAATTCTCTTGTGATGCCCTTTTCTGGTTTTGGTGTCCGGTTAATAATGGTTTTATAGATAAGTAAGTTGGAGAGTGTTTTCTCCCCTTTACTTTGGGAGTTTGAGAAAGATTGGTGTTAATTCCCCTTTAGACACTTGGCAGAACTCACCGGTGAAGCTATCTGGGTCTGAACTTTTCTCTGTGGGAATTTTAAAAAATATCGACTCACTCTCTTCACTTTCTATAGGTTTCTTCATATTTTCTTGGGTCATTTTTGATAGTTTGTGTCTTTCTTGAAAATTTCCCATTTCATCTAGATGATCTAACTTCCGTGCATATAATTTTTCATACCACATGAACTTTTGTTTCAAGTTATTTTTAAAAACGTTATACTATTTGAAAATAAGGCCTTCTGCAAGGCACAGCTATGTAGCTCTGAAGGGCCGGCCCTGTGATAATAAGAACTATTACCAAGTGTCTATGTGTTGGATAGTTTGCTAACTACTGTACGTGCTTAATTTCAGGCACTACCACAACAGCTGGAGGTCCTGTGTTACTCTGGAAACAGGCACACAATGGTTATGCAGTCGGCATGTGGTGGGGTTGGTAACTGCATCCAGATAATGTGGACACTTGGGACAGAATCCATTGGGAGGGGTACTTAGTCCCTCCTCTCCAAGCCTCATCTGGGGAGGGAAGGTATTCTCAGGCCACCCCTTTACTCAGAATGTCAGGAGGCGCTGAGGACAGTACATGCAGAGTGGAGGGATGTCGGGTCTCCTGTAGCTTCAGGAGAGCTCCAGAAACTGGGATTGTTGTAGGCATGGCCGAGGCTCAGATGTACGGGGTGTGCTGGGAGCTTGGACTGGGGACATAGCACAGAGAGTTTTACTGCTTGATCCAGGGCAGAAGGTGCTGGAAAGGTGTTTGATGCAGTTTCTCCAGCCTCCAAGGTGAGAGGACAACCCCCACCCCTATCTTTGGAACACTGATTAGGACCTAGAAGCTTCTAGAGCAATACTTGTGTATTTGTGTCATAAATGTATTTTTAGGACTCACTGGCACTTAGATGAATTCTGCAGGTGTGGAAGCATCCCCCAAACACTGGCAAATCCTTTGCTCTGCTCTGTTCTAAGGGACTCCTAGTAGTTAGGGGCAGAGGGCTTGGATTCAGGTCCCAGCTCTGCCTCTTCCTGGTGGTGTGATTTCAGTCATAGTACTTTCTCCCTGTAAACCTCAGATTCGCCATCTGCAAAATGAGGGGAAAAAATACATACATCTCATAAATCATTCTAAGAACCAAATTAAATTAATATATGGAAAACGGCTTTGTAAACTGTTAAACTCCGCAAAGGTTAACAAATGACTCCCCCTTTTTTTTTTCACATATGGAAAAAGCCACCGAGTGAATAATCTCCTGCATGAGTGTCCATTTATGTCAGCCTGCTGAGGTCATATGGTGTGGCTTTGAAGTGGAGAAAGTGTGACTGTCAGGTTTTAAAAAGGAAGCAGAGAACCTGTGTTTCTCTGGCCTCTCTGCAAGGTAGCAAGCACAGCTGCAAAGGCAATGATTTCACAGACCCTGCACCCTCTCTGGGGCAGAAACAGTCAAAATAAAGGCAACCGAGAAGCCAGACTTGGGCAAGTTGAAGAAATGAAATAAAAACAGACCTGAAGGGCATACTAGCACCTTCATTTATAAAATGCATTCTTAAAATAAATGGGTTCTATGTTTCCTTTGTGAGTCTTTCTTGTACTTTCACCTCATTTGATTATTTTTATCCTAAGTATATGACTGTGGGGTAAAAGCCCTAAGTTTTTAGCTGGGTCCCTTGTGAAAACTGAAAATGGTAATGTTGCGCAAGGTAGCGTCCTATCTGTCATTGGGTCGTAGGACAGTTTTACTGAATGCTTTGGGAAAGTTTCTGTCTTGAGAGAAAAAGTGGGTTGGGCGGTGGAAGGACTGCAGGTGTCAAGGGTGGCAGGTGCCCTGTTGGCTCCTGGCCCCTTCTTCCCAGCTGGGGCCTGGGGGAGGCTGTCGGCCGCAGATTTCCTCATCTGTGAGCCCGGGGGTACACAGTGCATTTCCATAGGGTCGTGATGCGGTCTAACAAATGGCAGTAAATCATTGGTACCTTCCCTGACTTCTTTTTGATTCAGCTGTTCATGTCAGAAGACCAACAGCACTTAATCAGGAATCATTTTGGAACAAGTCCCTCTACCTCATTCCAGATATGCCCTGAGTGGTTGAGTTTTCTTTGTCCAGGAACATCCGGATTCCCAGAGCTCCCCTCCCATGGTGGTCAAATGGTATCTCTCTGGTCCATTAACTTCTCCAGAGAATTCCAAGTCCCCCCATGCCCCTAGGGCTAGGTCGTGAAAATCTGGGCAATGATCTGGGGGAATTAGTGGTCATAGAAGTTCGAGGAATATGAACACGCTTACACATTCCCGCAGCATAGGCCACTGCATCAGTCAGGGTCCCTGCCTGCAGATGGCACCTTCCAAGGGCTAATGAAAGACGATGGAATGAAGGGACTACTTCAGAGCTGTAGGCAGGCGGACCAGGGGCTAGGCTCAGCAGTGAGCCATTCCCACCCTCGGAACTGGATGGCACGGGGGCTGAAGGAAGAGCCCACTGGAGACGGCTCAGGTGGGGGAGAGGGGCTGCACGCCACAGCCACCAAACCCCACGGAGAGCGAGTGTGGGCAGTGGACACCTGGCTTCTCTTCCACCCTCCAGTCAAGGGACATGCTGGCAGCCTCATAGGACACAGGGGGGAGCAGAGAAGGATCTGGAGGGGGCGGAGGAAGACCATTGGGAGAACTGTCTTCTCACTGAGGGAGGGACATTAGGACCGCGGTGACGTTCTACAGACTTACTCCAGTGCCTGGAACCACAGGGCAAGGGCATTACACAACACACGCATAACCTTTTATCCCACCCTTTTGAGTTTTTCTGTCCCTTTGTACGTCTATGAAGGCAAAGACGGAATACTCCCAGTTTGGGGTCTGAGAAGTCCTATCTACCGTTTGGTGTGCATTCCTGGGCGCAGCTCTGGCAATACACGTTCCTGATGCGGCACCCGTCCGCAAGACCCCGGTGAGGATTTATGAAATGGGTTACTGCTCCTGGCGATGGTTGTAGTTCTTTACTTCCCTTCCGTCCACGGGGGAGGAGCTGCTCTCGAGGAGTGATGTAAGGTGTGCAGAAGGCCCCCTAGATTCCATCACCCCCCTGTTTGTCAGGGTTTCCCATTGCTCCCTCCTGGGGGCTCCTCTGGCGAAGCTCCTACGCAAATGCAAACATTCCCAGGGCCTGAGAAAAGCCATCATCAGCCTAATTCCTGTAACAAGTTGGCTAGGGCAGCATCCTAGGAAATAGGCTGGGTTAATGAGAGAATATTTCAAGAGAAGCAGTAGAAGGGGCCTGGAAATGTTTACTCTGCCCAAAAGATGTGCAGAATGGCGGGCCGTTTGGGGTGGGCCTGCGGGTATTTCAAACTCTGCTTATTAAAGGAAAATTATACTTCCTGAGGATGGCTCCTAGGATGGGAATGAGTCCATTGACTGCAAATCACAGGGAGGTGGGATTTAGTTGCCTATGAGGAAGAAGCTCTCAAGCAGTGAGCAAACGAAGATGGGCAAGTAACCTTAGAAGGTCGTTCCATGCTTCCATAAGGAACAGCGTAAGTCAAGGGTCAGAGCTCAAGACGTGGCAGAGAGCAGATCCAGACACAGAGCCTGGGGCAGTGTCCAGTGCCCGGAACAGAAGTCATGGATGCTAATCAGGATTGTTTACCCAGAGAACAGACCTGGGGCCCCGAGCTGCTGTGACAGACAGGCCACGGGCCTGAGGTGTTGGGCTCGTTTCTGGGATGGAGTTCACCTGTCTCAGCCTGTTTCCAAAGGCCGGTGCCGGGGTCTGTCTGCTACTGCTGCTCAGCCTCTTAGAGACGGTGTCCAGTCCCTCAGAGGGGCAAGCTCACCATCACTGCAGGGCCTCCAGCTCCATTTGGGTGGTGAGTGCTAAGGAGTGTTGTTGAATAGACTCAAGCAACAGGTATGTGGTTGAACAAGATAACCTTGACCTTCCCATTCAGTGAGCATGAGAACAGGCTTTGTTGGGGCTTGGGACTGGAGACATGGAGCATGGGGTCTTATTTTCCTGAAACAGGGCAGATCAACCCAGAACCATAGGTCATCGGCTGGGCAGGCACCAGAGTGGGGAACAGAACATGCTGAGATTAATAGCTTAGTTCCAGTTACCCAAATCCCGACTCCTACAGGGAAATGAGTCACTCCCTTTTCTCTGCTCTCACTGTCTTCCCTGAAGGTGGTCTCACTTTTCATGTGCACCTGTAGTTATCAGCCGGTCTCTGTCTTCCTTGAAGAAGTTAACTGTATTGAGATCTTACTATGTGCTCAGTGATTGGCAGGAAAATTCTCATTCACTCTCACACCAAACCCATGAGGTAATTGCTATTATTATTATTCCAGTTTTGCAGGTGAAGGAAATGAAGTTTAGAGAAACTAAATAACATACCCAAGGATAGGCAGCTATTAGTAGTCAAGAGCAGAAGGACAGGGTCAGGGTCAAACTCAGTTCTCTTTGATTCTGAATTTTGACCACTATGTTATTTCTTGGGGACTATGTCTTTTTTTTTATCTCATCTCCCCAGCACCTTGCATGGTTTCAGACAAGATAGGCTTCCAATAAAAAACGTATTTCATAAGTAAGTCGGCAACCTGAGTCCCTTTTGTGCTTGCCACACGGCGTGGTCCACACTCTTAACAAACACACACGCAGAATTGCCGAATCCTGTTCTGTGCTGGCAAAGAAAATGCTCATTGGAGAAATTAGCTTAGGCAATTAAGAGTTTGCTGGGTCATCCTGAAATTATAGCTTGTTGTTTAAATATATGGAAACAAGTGAAATTTAGGACCTTACTTTTCGGCCACAGAAATATAACAAGTTCCTACATGCATAGAAAATAGTGTGTCTGCCAATAAATGACACTAAAATGCCATGCTTTTCTTGCCTGTTATTTTTGTCACCATGAAATAAACCGTATTTACATGATTATTTAACCATATGCTTTTCAGAAGTTTTGGATTCAGATTTTATAACAATAGTAAGAGCTGGCAGTTACATAGCACTTACCATGTACCATGTTCTGAATTGTTTACATATATTAACTCCTTTAATCCTCGTATTCTCTTATATCCTTATGAAGTAAATGCCGTTATTTCAAGATATGAAGAAACGGAGGCACAGAGAGGTTAAGTGACTTATCCAAGGTCACACAGCTAATTAATGAAAGAACCAAGGTTTGAACCCAGGTACTCTGAAAGACTTCATAGTACTCCAGAGCTGTGAAGCACTGGATGCGTCTTTCAGTCTTCACCACTACTCTGTAAAAGGGATTGTTTGTCCATTTCACACATGAGGAAACTAAAATTCAGGGAGGCTTAGGAATTTTCCCCGGAAGGAAGGCTGGCTCACGGACATTCCTGGTGTCCTTGCCATCACCGCAGACCCCGCCCCCGCAATTTAAGTGGTGAAATCATGTTTCCTATAAGGACCGAGAAGCAGAAAATTGAACTTCTCAAAGTCCCTTTCTCAACGGCCTGGGATTCTCTACTGCTTCCCTTTACTCTTTGAATAAAGGCTCCTCCTGGGTGATTTGAAGCCTGCCTGCTTCTCGGTGCTCCCTGGCCCTCCCTCCCTTTCCCCGCTCCGCAGCCCTGCCTCTCCGGCCCTCTCTCAGTCCTTCACATACATGCCAAGCTCTTTGTTTTGGGGTCCCCTCTAGCTGGAACACCCTCTCTCCTTCTCCTGATGGCTCATTTGTATTCTTCCGGCCTCAGCTCAAATATGTCCTGACCTCCCCTTCAGGTGTTCCCCTGCCCACCTTTGTCTCTCTCACATCATCCACTTTTATCACTTTCAATGGCTTCCCGAGATGTTGTTTTTCTTGGTCTCCGACTTCGAGTTGTGAGCTTGTGGTTTCCACTTCCTTGTGCTCCGTGAGAACAGGGGCCGCCTCTGTCTCTGTCACCGCTCCTTCCCCGAACACACCTACCGAGGTCCTCCAGGGACATTGGCGGAAGCCAGGGGCAATAAGGGGGTCAGTGGCTTTTCAGCTGCCTTAAACCTCTAGCCCTGCCCTGGGCTGGGGCGAATGAGGTTTGCTCTCTGCTGTCCATGTGAAGCAGCCAAACCCAGGGCAGGAATCTGGGGTCAGTCAATGAGTGAAGACCGAGGCCGCTGTCCACCGTCTGGAAAGACCCAGCGCCCAGCTTATTTGGCCAGATGTTCTTGGGAGTGTCTCATTGTCACCTTTGGGTCCATGACCCTGGCCCGTGGCAGGGAGCCTCCCTTGCACTTTGAAGCTTTCTGACAAGGGCTCTGGGGTGTGCCTTTAAGTGGCTTGTGCACACTGTGGAACTTGGCTCCCAACAGCTTCGTTTTTTAAGGGACTATCTGAAGCCTGCCTGTGTTATTTTTGCTTTCTTTTTCTAACCATAGCTCACCGAATCAACTGTTTCAGGGGACATTTAGACATTCAGGTTGACTTACTATCTATCACTGGGTCTGAGCAAGTTCTCTCATTCTGAGAAGTCCTCTGGGTGTTGGGCGGCCGAGGGGTCAGGCTCTGTGGAGAGGAGAAGCCCGTCTCAGGAACTCCCTGGGGCTTCCTTTGAGTGTAATCAATAGGAGATGTTGCAGGGATGGCTTGGATGTGAGTACTGGTCTGTGTAGGAAAGCTCAGGAATAAATGAACTTGGACTTCAGGGTGCATGTTGGCAAATCCTGACCTCAGTTTCCGCAGGTGTTGATGGGTAACTATTGGCTTCCAACGCAAGAGGGGAGCCTTGCTCTCCCCATGTGTGGGATGTGCCCCGTGGGGCTGTGTTTTGTAGGCAGTGAAGTTAAGGCTTGCCCAGAAAAATAACATGTTTTCTTTGCCTGGTGCTTGAGCTGTTTGCCTGGTGACTGGCTGATTGGCGGTTTGGGAAGAAAGGAGACATTGGGTAACTTGGGTGTCCAGAGGATTTGTGTGTGTGTGTGTGTGTGTGTGTATTTGTCTGAGTGGTTGTTTCGGTTTCTTTGGAAACAGGAGAGGACAGAGGAAGAAATCATGATGACACTGGGACTTTCAACTGGGTTCAAGGTCCTTGAAGCCTCTTACAAACATTAGTTTGATGTCACTATTTAAATAACCCCCCCCCCCCCCCCCCGGAGAATACCAGAAACTCCTCGATGTAGGTATCACAAAGGTGGACTGGGGTGTAGATGGTTTGGGAAATAACTGGGAGTGTTGCCATCCTAAATCATATTGGGACGGCTGTACCGGGCTGCGTTCCCTTCAGAGGCACTTAGTGAAAGAGATAAATCAAAGCTGTATCTAAAGAAGGCTTTTTTTCGGCGTTGACAGAAAATGCTTTTCTCAGGTTAAAACTGCCCGACCCACAGGATGGAGGAGTAGGACACAGAAGAGATATTTTCATTAAGAACATTTTGAGTACTCCCAACCATTAAGCAATTCAAAATTTGGGAGGCTTTCCACATGTATGGACCTTCTGTCTTGGGAGGGGACCTGCTTTCAGGGACAGGGATCTCTTGGGCTATTCATCTTGAACTCCCCTGTGTCCTGGGTTAGGAAATGGTGCTGTCACAGAGATGTTACCTCTCCACTTTCCAAAGGGTTGAAACGACCAGGTCTTTGTTTGTGCCACGGCTTCCTTTTTCTCACAGAGAACTAACTCTTCAGGCCTGATTCCAAATGTCTTTACCCTATGGGGTCTTTGGGGAATGAACATGTGAGGGAAGTAAAGAAAAAATAAGAAAGAGAATAAGAATAAGCAGGAAGATGCTAAAGGAAAATGTAATTTGCCAAAGAAAATTTAATTACAAAAGGAAGATTTGATTTATTTTTTGATAGCCCCAGGTGAGAGTAGATGTAAAAAGGCCGTCATCTGTGTTAGTCTTCTGTCTAAGGACTGCACAGGGTAAGCCTCAACTCACCCACTGAGAAGGCGGCACTGAGTTTCTCAGCTTCTCTCAGGCATCTTACAAACTCCACTGTTTTCCTACCTTCAGGGCAACTGGAGTCTACACTGCAGGAGAGTGTAGCCAGGCACAGGTGTGGGGGTGGACTTTACCTGCATTTCTGTGGTCAGGAGCAATGCTCCAGGAAGCTGAACAGATTCATGTGCAGTTCCGGCTTTGGCTCCTCCAAGCTCAGGGTAAGGCATTTAGTGCTCCCAGGCTTCCTCAGTCAGCAACAGCCACATTTACTCCAGGGCCCAGTGACCCATTCCCCAGTCTCGCCGGTTGGCTGCAATGTTACAGAGATAGGGCTTGAACACAGACCGGACTCCAAAGCCTTTCTGGACATCACGTCTCAATGAGAAGACAAAGAAAATTAATTCTAGCAAGTAAAAAAGCTAGTAGATAAGGTTTTGCTTGGTAATTGCTGGGTTATCAGAAAATCATAGGTCAGAATCTCTTTAAAAGTCATCACCTCCAACATCTTTCAATATGTCTGATCTCTTTACACGTGCAATAAGTGTGTCTACACACACAGTAAGTGTAGACACACTTACTGCACCACCCATGACCTCAGCAGCTCCGCCGCTTACCATATGGCAAGTCTATAACAAAGACAGTAACCAACATTGCATAGCGCGTTCCCAAATACCATTCGATGTGACCTTCCTAATATCCTTGAGGCGGATAATGCCAGTATTGTCTATTGTGTGTTTTTATAGTGAGAAAAATAGTGTTCAGGAAAATTAAGTAACTTGCCCAAGAACACAGCTAGTGAGCAAGGGAGCTAAGATTTAACTGGTTTTCTAACATGAAATCTGGACCCCTGGTCACCATGTTAGGTTTCCCATAAATAATGTAGTCTTACTTAACAGCATTAAAAGCAAAATAAAACCTAATTTAAAACAAACAAACAAACAAACCCTTCCTTCCAGTATGGAAAGACTGCTCCAAGGTGTATGTGTGTGCTCACGCATGCCTTGAATTGACATCTTATATGTCACTGTGAAAGGAGACTATCTGGTATGCGATGGAGTTAATGAAACAGCCTTGCTTTCTCGTGGCCTCTGTACTCTCATAGCACTTTGCTAAAACTCCTTCATGGCCTTTACCGTCCTGCCTCCCACCATAGACATCTGCTGGGCAGGCCTCAGCTCCCCGCAGGACGCTCCGTGCTCAGAGAGCAGGTGCCATCTCTGCAGTGCCTTCCTGTCCCCGTCACAGGGCCTAATGCATGGTAGGGGCTCCCTGATGATGTGGGCAAGAATGAATGAATGAGACTGGTGTCCTGGGTCTCTGATCCTAGCCCCAGTGCATGCGGAGGTTGAATCACTTTAGAACAAGTTCTCCTCCGTGACAGGTAATCAATCACTGTCCACAGGCGACGTCCCGAAGCAGCCTGTGAACAATGGCCTGTGAGGGTCCCTGGATCCCCTTGGTGAGCAGCTGCACTTCACCGGCGGCGAGGATTCGAGGGCTTGCCCCTTCCCTTCCCCTTGACTCAGCCTCTCAGAGGAAATGCCTGACAGGCCTCCCTCCAAATTCCCTCTGGGTGCTGCCCGCAGCCTTTCCCCCTTCACTTTCCCTCTTGGGAGAGGCCAGGTTCGGGGTATTTCCCAGGACCTGACCTACAGCCCCTGAGCCGAGACCGTATTCATGCTTAGGGAGGGGTCCGGGGCTGCAGAGAGCAGGGGCATTTAAAAAATCCTCCTTCCCGGTCCGTGCCGAGGTGGGGTGTTGCCTGAAAACTGGTGCTGTTGTCTGGGGACCGAGCCCCGGGGCGCAGAGGGGCTGGCCCCTGCATTTGTTTGTGAATGGCTGGGGCCTTCTGTGAATTGGAGTCTGGCACTGTGTAACCTCTCGTGGGTGGTGGTTCAAGGACAAGGCCTTTTCTTTCCGTGTCCCTTTTCCAGGGCATGTTAGTGGGTTTGAGTCCTTTAGTGAGTGGCTCTTTTGTTTCGTAGGAAGTTGAGAAAGACATTAAGGACTTCTCTGGTCTATGGAAACGATTTAGGGATCCTAAAAAATACAGCTTATTTCTGCACTTTTAAAATACCAGTTTAATGACCCTGAACTCTGGTGACCTTTTGCTGAGGGGTGGACCTGGATGTTCTTAATTCTGCCGCCTTGCGAGTTCAGATATTCTCCCCTGGGTTACGTTAGGGACTAAGCAGCAATTTGGAGGCTTGAGCTAGTTCGTGGGGATGAAATAATCTCTGCAACGTGTGTGTTTGAGTACATACATGTATACACCTCTCCAACTTCTCAATAAGAAAACTTAATAGGCCACAAGAAGTAAAAATTAAATATTTGTGCATTTAGATATGTACTAGTGTGTATTTGTATGTATATACATCATATGTGTTTGTATATACACCATACATGCACACATATATATATTTACATGTGTATGTGTGTGTGTGTGTCTGTGTGTAGCCTCTTAAATTTTCTCACTGAGAAGTTGGTTGGGAAGCCAATGTTCCCCTAATAAGTATTCAGTGTACTGATATTTGATGGTACCAGCAATGTTAAAAGAGAATTTAAAAACTTGTGATGTTCTCTACTTAAATTTAAAAAAAGGAAAGGAAAGCAAACATGCTCTGTTTCATGGAGCTCTCCTCAGCAATCACATAACATTAACAAGCAGTTATCAGGAATGCAAAGGCAGCGGAGCAATGCTGGGTCAATGCTTTGCTTTGCTCCTGGTACAGCCAAACTGCTTAGAATGGTTCAGTGGAGTCGGGGGCTGTAGGTGGCTGACCGAGGTAATTCATTTAAAAAAAGCCACTCTAGTTTATACCAGCTTCGGATTGAACCTGAATGGCTATGCTTATGCTTAGTTACAATTTCTGGCAAGAGTCCCCAGCCCTCCTTCACACTGAGTGGGAATGATAATTTCACATACTTTTTTGAATATTCATAAAGTTTTTATTGGCATCGAATCTAGCCTTGTCCTAAGCTTAACTTTGTTCCAGGTTTGCAGAGCTCTTTGAAAAGTATCACGAAGTGGGCATGCGTTTAATCCTTTATTTTCATTTCCTCTTCTGTATGCTGAGTTTGTTTTTATTGTCTCATGCTTACTATTGTTTTACTCTTGTCGATCTGCTTCTTACTTCTAAACCCCGGGCAGTGGGGCTTATGTTATACTCTGGTGAAAGCAGCAGTGAGGGCTGCTGGGTAGGGAGACTTAGTGTGGCACAGAGCTGCTCATTCTGCACATCACAGACTGTTTCGTATTCCTGACGCCCAGGTAAATGCCCGTGGCGCTCCCAGTAACAGTGGCAACTAGAAATCGGCTCCATATATTTCCAAATCCCCTCGCCAGACCATGCAAGGAAGTCCCGCCTTCTCCAGGAAGGCAGCTGAAATGGGCCTATTTAGAAAGAGGACCTTATTAGAATGATGGCAGAATCCTCAGATGACATCAGATTTTTGCTTTAACACGGCCTTCCAGTGACCTGCCAGCACGGTCAGATGTTCACATGCTTGACCTTTGAAGCATCCGTGTCTTAGGAATCTGCGTCAAGTCTCTGTGTGTATTTTTGCCGTGTATTCAGCTGACATTGTGAGATGTCACACTCTCGGAGCACAACTGCTGGCTGCTTCAGCTAGAACTTGGGGATGCCTAGTTTTCTTTTGGACCCAAGGGGAAAAAGCACCCCGGTTCAATGCCATCTTTCTTAAATATCTTTGAATAGTAAGTCAGTAATAGTAATCTTCAGGTTTAAGAGCAAGATAAAACAGCCTCTGACCAGTCCCTGCAGAAAGCAGAGAGGTCTGGCTGGGTCACCACTGTGTGTATGTCCAGTCTCACATTCTGTAGCTCAGACTCGTGTGCAAGAAGAAAGCATCTTAGATGTTTTGTTAATTACTTCAGCCCATCTATTGGATGGACCAAACATCTACTATGGTTGCTGGAGAGGTGGGGATACTTCTATAGAATAAAGATACAAAGAAAACATTTTTGTCCAATAAAAGCCATTTGAATGGGCGAAAATAAAACTAAGACTAGAAAGTTGTGATTCTTTTTTGGAATATTTTTAAATAGTCATTTTATAGAAAAACAGTTTAAAAATCAAATGCACCCACAGTGTACTAAAAATGACCCAGAGGCAGAGTAGTCCATGGGGAATGTTTTCTAATTCTCAAGAGGCAAATTTCCCGATAGTTCAGCATAAAGGGAGAAGAAAGAACTGTACTGATTTTTTTCTGATTTTCTAAAGACAAGCTGCTTCTCACCATTTTAAAGAATATGCTCAGGTTTGCGTTTAAGGCCTTTGCTGCCATAGTTTTTCCTCTCTGGGTTGCATGAGGGCAATTATTTTAAATTGCAATGGAAGACTTCCTTTCCAGGTCTTTCCAAGGAAGCCCCTGATCACCTCATGTTCCAATTTTGCTATTTTTTCTTTTCCTTTCCTTTTCGCTTCAGTTTGTTCAACTTGGGGGAAGGTAAGCAGGAAAAGTTTGCCTCCTTCCAGCAGGTCTTCTCAGGTCTTCAGTCCCCTTAGAAATAAACTGGGTGATTCGATTGCCTTCAATGTTTCCTTTAAAATCTGAGAATCTCTCTATATATGTCAGATCAACTTTTCTTAGAGATGGGAATGTCCTGCAAAGGATTTATCGTGCTTGATGGGAGGAGCAGGAAGAGGAACAAGGACCTAAGTACATACAGTCCGGCACAGACTAAGTCATTTATTCAATACCACCTCTAATGTCCAGTGCCCATACTGAGCAAGTATTTCTGAACTATTGAATCCTTTGATGGGAAAGCTGTAAGACAGCATTGTGTGAAACCTAAATAGAAATTAGCTAGAAACTTTGAAAAGAGGACTCACCTCCAAAGAAACATATGGACAACTTAAAAAAAACAGAAAGAGGAATCTAACATATGTAAACCCAATCCCACTGGAATGTTTTTCATACACAGTATAAATGCCACATAAATAAAACCACAAACCTCTGCAGAAGTACATTAGGGGATGTGAGCCCCCCAGAACTCTCTCCTGGTCGGCCCTCCTTCGGGAAGTAAAGCCTGGTTGAGCTTCCAGAAACAAAGGCTATTTGGAAATCCTTCCTCCTGGGAAGAGGGGGTCTGATTGGAAGGGAACTCTGGACAGTCCCTTAGCATGATCCAGTGTAGGAAACAATCTCTAAGAAGTCTTCCATTCAGGTTGTGAGATTCTGAACTTTTTGAATACCAGTGGATGGCGAACCTCTTTTCAAGACAATGAAGGTTTGAATGGAATAGTAATATTTAACGGGCACAGCGCGTGTAAAGTTTAAGACTTCCGGGGAGGATTTCTGGTTGTAAACTTCCCAGCAATGCACCCAGTTCTCACCAAGTTCTGGTGATATTTTCACTTAGAAGGTACAGTGCCTCTCTTGGTCTTGTTCCCTGTGTAAATCTCTTGTTTGAAGACTTTGCAGCATGCAAGGCGTTTTAAGCTGGAGGGTTGAAATGTCACTTTAAAAGCAGGGTTAAAAAGGTCACACAGCTGCAAATAATAATAGCCCAATGAAATTCAGATTCTAGCTGCAGCCCACTTCAAGAATAACACTGAAACAGGAAACAAGCCTACTAGATCTTCTTACCAGTAAAGCTAGTAAGGACGCATCTGATAATGTGTGTGTGTGTGTGTGTGTGAGAGAGAGAGAGAGAGAGAGAGAGAGAGAGAGAGAGAGAGAGAGACAGACATACATAACAAAACAAAGACACACAGAAAAATAGGCAGTACAAAGAGAGAGGCATAGAGCTTTAGAGAGAGAGCAGATACAGAGAAGACAGAAAAATAGATGTAGAAAGGGATACAAAGACATACACAAAATAATTGATTTTCTTGGACTGAAATTCAATGGTGTTTATTTTTTGACTTGAGATCATGATATTTATGTTTGAAAAGGAAAGATGTGTTTAAAATAAAAGGTTTTACTTTCATTTTGCAATTAGCTTCCATTAATTATTTGTGAGTAATATCTCTTTGAATGTTTATGTTTTATAATGCTTTACTAAAGTAGCTCTGTTTTACAGTTGAGCAAATAAGGCAATGCAAGGTACAGTATTCCTCCCAAAGAAAGGTTTTGCCCCAAGCTGAGTGTATAATTCCTTTCGGACAGCTAGCCGTGTGTTCCGTGGAGAACCATGCTGTGTCCTTGCTTTTAAAGCACAATCAGCCATCTCAGAATAAAATAATTTATACTGTGTTGTTGTGAATTTGTGTTGGGTTATTAATGTATGTGGGGGTCTTTTCTTTCTTGAACAAAACATTAAGAGAGATATTCCACTTTTTTTCAGGAACACAAGTGTAAATTGGTTATGCCCTTCATTAATGTAGTTAATAAACAACGTTTGTGCCCAGAAACAAAGTGAGACTGATTGGGACTCTCACACAGTGTGACTAACTCAAGATGCTCCTGTTGCTCAGCTGTCCCTGACACTTCAGGAAGGGCCACTTTCTTCCTTGAGAGCTCTTTCGGCAGGCTAGTGAGGGCAACAAGGTAGCAAGATCTGTGTCAATGAGTCCTGCCAAGAAGACCCTCTCCACGACCCCAGTAGGGCCCTACCTACTGGCAGATTCTGTTCACACCACGGTTCAAATTCACACCCCCCTTCCAGTTCTGCAATGCGTTCTTTCCAGATGAACAGTACCGGAGCTGACCGGGACGCATCAATATCACTAGCAGTGCTCACTCACCTTTAGACTCAGTTCTCAGCTTTGAAGTTCCCGTAACTTTTGGTATTGATAAAAGTGCATACCAGATTTTCAGATCAAAACAACATTTTTAGGGTTTTACTATTTCAAATTCTATATCATTGTAGGACTCTACCCGCTATTATTAAGGGGAAGTTGTGCCATTTCACGGAGATTGGAGTTTAATGTTCACTGAGGATCAGCGATGGCTTCCTATGCTTTAGATGGGGAAGCATCCCACTTGGCTGATTACAGCAAACCAGATGATGTAGGTTTTTTCCATTTGGGCTCACGGTTGGGCTTCAGTTTAAAATACATATTTACAGTATTTTGCATAGGCTATGCAAGTTTTTAGTAACATTTGTGTTTCGCAATGTTTGCCATTCATGAAATGGTAATTCCAAGGATATCCCTAAATGCCTGGCGAAGCGTTTGAATGGATTGCCTCAGCCATTGTGGGAGATTTCCCGTTTTAGACCAGGAGGAATTTGCGGGGTCAAACGAGGAACAATGAAAGAGATTCTTGCTCCTTGCGCGGCCAGACTAATCCAGTGGCAGTTGAGGGTTTGAATTGTAAATTAAGCCTGTCGTCTCCTTGTCAACTCCGCAAATCCTCTACTCATTTTATGCACTATTAGGGTTTGTTATTAGGGTTTTGTGTTGTTTTCCAAAAATTTGAAAGGAAATTAGACTCATGAGGCACTTAAGTGAATCTGAACTTTGGAAAAGAGGAACAAAAAATAGTACTATTTAGAAACTTTTAAATGATTGAAGAGTCGGCCGCAGTTAGGACTGGATCTAACCGGAGTTGTGGGTTCACTCAGGGTCCCTCGGTGGGCCCTCGGAGGACCCTCGGCATGTAGGTAGCGGACTGGACCTCCGTGGTTTCGGTGCCTATGGCGCTATTAACAGACTGGATTTGTCATGAACGAACACATCTACATATGAAATTTAGTGAAAACTAGCTTTAACTCAGTTGTGTTCACCAAAAGCAACTTTGATTTTTTTTTCCACATTAAATCTGGTGAAATTTCTTTTCTGGCCTTAACTGGGAACAGGTGGAACGAGGCCTGCACAAGCCTCTTGTCTCACGGAAAACTTGGTTCAGGGCCAAAAGGTTTGAGAACCACCTTGGGAGTAGAGAAAAGGCAAGATGTTTGGGATGGTTTGTTGTGATGATTCAGGATTCATTATCCACTCTACAAGTATTTATTGAACGCCTCCTATGCCAGCCCTACGCCATGTAGCCTGGGGTACAGTGATTGCCAAACACGACCTGGTTCATTAAAACATCCCAGCTAGTAAAACAACCGAATGGGAAATGAGGGGACGAGGCCTGACTGCTGAGGCCCCAGCGCAGAGCAGCCTGGCTAAAATCACGTCTGAGTAATTTGCCCCCACGTGATGGATGATAAAAGAATAGACGCAGGGCTTTGGTAGGAGTCTGTTTGAGAGAATAATTATTGCAATATGTGCTAGAAAGGAACCATAATCATAGACCATAAAAGTGACTCTTGACTAATACATCAGACCAGATCATACCAGTTGATAAAGAGGATGGCGCCTGCGTGGTAGAGCGGCACCGTTTAGTAAAGCTACTGCAAACGCCCACACAGAAGGGAATGGGCAAGGGCGTGCTGTTTGCAGGGGCCCTCATGTGGGAACTGTGGGTGCTCAAAATAAAGCCGTCGAGGTTCACACACATGTATACACACCCACTCAGACCTTATTAGTCCCTTAAAACTTATTCTATTTTAGCAAAGGCCATTTTACCTCAGGACTTCTATTTCAATACCATGTGGCCAAAACATTTGGTCCCTGGGATCCATAGCGTGAAGCAAATTGATGCAGATTCATTTATGTTTGAAAGTAAAATAATCCAATGACAGGTAAGCATATCAAAGACTGAACTTTAAACTATCTCACGGCAGACTCTGTATTTCTCTGATTGCTGTACAGAGTCCCTGTTGCATTCCTCTAAATGCAACATCCGTGCTATGAAGGCTCAATAAGACAGTATAATCTATGTTGCTGGTGGAATCTATGTGCAAATTGAAATAAGCCAGACAGGAGAAGTTAAGAATCATAGGATTTCACTCATATGTGGGATGTAAAACTGAAAGCAATAAATGAACAAACAAGAAAAACAAATAAACAGTAACTTATAGACACAGACATCAGCATGGTGGTTATCAGAAACCAGGGGGATAAGGGGGTAGTAAAGAGTAAAGGGGGCCAAATTCATGGTGATGGGAGATCCGACTTCGTGTGGTGGGCACATGATACAATATACAGATGATGTATAATAGAATTGTACATGTGGAACCTATATAATTTTATTAACCAATGTCACCCCAATAAATTTAATTTAAAAATCTATATGGCTGGATCTTGTTCTGCCATCAAAGTATAATTCCATGGTATTTGCTGAGGCTCATATGCAAATTGTAACTAATTAGTATAAGGTAGCTAATGTTGACATCAAACAGAATTGCTAAATTATCACCATTTTGGGCTTCAATTTATGGGAAAAGTCAGCATTTCGGTGGACTTTGGTTTGGAAGAGAATTGTGATTATGGTAGGAAAGTCCTTTCTTTTCATAGGTATGGGGCGGGGCTCGGTCAACCTCCTTCCCCACTTTGGCGTGTTAATGCCTCTCTTCCCTTCGGCGGTAGCTGTCTCCGTCTCTTTTAGTTGGACATTAATCTAGTTGTTATTACTAATTACTGCTTTCAGTTGTAGGCTGAAGACGTATTTACATGGAACTTCCCCATTTTTACTGTCATGGAATCTTAATATTGGTTAGTAATATTACTAAAATTGGCATTCTTTTGTTACTTTGGCAACTAAAGCTCTTATGTGGTACCTAAGACTCACCTTATAGCAAATTCTCTTTTATAAAGAGGGAAGAGTTAATACTAAAGTGAGTTTCTAGTAATGCTTGCCTGCAAAACCTTCTCCCACTTTCAGACACACACCTTTAAGGGCACAGGCCTGTCTCCATGATTCGGAGATGTCCCACAGGCCTCCTAACTGGTCTGCGTGATGCGGGAAAGAAGGAGTCGAAGACTGATATTCGTACCCCTGTTGCAAGGAGGAAAAGTCGAGGCCTGAAGTGGCCTGGCACTGATCAGGCAGATCCTGACCACAGGGACAGAAAAGTTCCAGGAAAACGTTTCTGGAACTTTACTAGAAAAACAAGGTATACTTAATGAATGGATAACCCAATTACTTGTTGTTTAGTCTATCTTGGATCAAAATTATTTTTTTCAGCTTTAAAGTCACCCTTTATTTTGAAGCTTAGAAGTCAGTTATCAGCATTTACTGTGGTGAGGAGGGATATTTTCATGATAAGTGATGGCAAAATTAAATGAATAATGAGATAGGAGAAGTTATTTTAATTGCTCATGACTTTTCTCAGACAAGGGCAACTGAGAGCTTCTAAAGATATTTGTTGGGTACTTTTTTTTTTTGTTCTTCTAACTATAATAGAATAAAAGAATTTCAACAATATGGCTGATACAGGAAAGCTGGAAAGTTATGCTAAGTCACGGCGCTGACAGCTGACCAATGGGCGCTAGGACTAATGGAGACTGGCAAGGGTATTGCTTGGTGAAGAAAACTGCGACAAGGAGAAATAGCCGTGTGAAGACGGTTTACATTCTTAAACTTCTTTTGTTTTTTAACATCTGACTAGCAGGGTTAAGGCAAGTTTCTTTACTTGGCGTTTCCTGAAAGCCAAAGTGTGCACTTCCCAGAGAGTATATGTGAAATATATTAGTGTGAGGGGAAGGGTATAATGACAAACAAATTAGAAGCATTGTTTTTTCTTTTTGCAAGATAAAGTTTCCTTGTGTGACTATTACATGAGTTGAAGCAGAACTCCCTCTTCCAGGGGCGAAGGTGGCCTGGGACTACTTTGGAATCACTTACAAGTAGCATTTTAAAGAAACAAATTGCTTCCTGTGCTCAGAGACACAGCAGCGGGTTTTAGTCCCACAGCAGAGC
The DNA here is from genome assembly GCA_004026765.1 of Micronycteris hirsuta. Taxonomy (NCBI): domain Eukaryota; kingdom Metazoa; phylum Chordata; class Mammalia; order Chiroptera; family Phyllostomidae; genus Micronycteris; species Micronycteris hirsuta. The sequence continues at coordinate 18,850 of PVJI01000410.1, forward strand.
CATGTAGCTTCCACGCACGCAGCATTGCAGTTGGCAGAAAGTTTGATTTAGTAAATGATTTAAATTGTGTAACAAATGTGCAGGGTGCTTTTTATGATTAAAAAAAAATTATGTTACTGTATACATTGGTAACCACAAAACCATATATACTGTACTTTTATGAGCTTTGGGGAGGATTTGCAAAGGTAATTTCGATTAAGCTCAATTTTTGCCTAATGAACTTACCTTAGAACTTAACCCCTACACAAGAAAAGGCCACGCTGTAATTTAACATGTCTGAGATCCTAACACAGGCTTCTCCCTGTAAAGCTACCTTATTCCAGGTAACTTATCTACATCAGAAGGGCAGTAGCCTTAATCTAATATTAATTTCAAACCAGCCTATAAAGCCAAATTAACAAAATAACCAAGCTAATATCTTTTTTCATGTTTTGATTTATCCCTACATCCCTTGGATAATTTTTGCTAGAGCATCATCGAATGCCTGAGATGAAAGGGATTCTGAGACCAGGGCTTCCACCAGGGAGCTTTGCTCAGCTGGCTGCAGACCTCTTTGCATCCCTTGGTCATACCGAAGCTCAGTGGGCAGGGTGACCACCGATGAATTATTTGACCTGTTGCTCAGGCTGGTCCTCATGCTAATGATTATCCAGTTAGTGCCCCTTCTCTTCCTGTCCCGAGTGGCCAACTTCAAAGGCCATGTGGGAACTTTGCTTTGGAATCTACATGTGCAGGTGGGGTCTTACCTGGTAGTGACGCAGTCTGGGTGCTTTATCATAGGCAGGACTTCTGCTGCACAAGCTCATGGCATTTTTCTTTAAAATACAGTAAATAAGCACTCCAGAAAATATAAGGAACCCCGACAGCAGCGGGGTTGTGACCTTCAGCAAGGCAGGACTGGTGTTCACATTTTTCTCATCTGATTTGGGAGTTGGCCCAGAGAGGAGCTCCACACGATTGCCTTTCTCACGTTTCTCATGTAGAAGCGGTGGATATTCATGGATTTCTGTTTTCCTTCCTCCCTCTCCCCCTGGCCCTTCAGATTTATGAGGAATCCAAGATGAATTTGGAGCAGGAGAGGCCGTTTGTCTGCAGTGCCCCGGGCTGCTCCCAGGTGAGTGTGGGGACCCGTTGCTCTGTCTTCCAGGGACACGCTTACCTGGCAAGAGGGAAGCAGCTCCCCTTGGCAGTCATGCCTGCTTCGGGCTTTCCTTCTTCACCGAGGTATCTCCAAAGTCCCCCTCACCACCATCATCACTGTCATCGTTGTTAGTATTTTTCATTTTGAATCGTTTCAACTACCTCCCTCATAGCCCCGGAAAACCATCAGTGTTGGCCATTTCCACCCATAACTCCTCCCTGGAAGTAAGCCAGGCATGTCTTGCCCGCCAGAGGTTCAGGGTAATCATTTCAGGAAGCGAGAAGGAGGGTGTCTGCTTTTACAACAACTGCCTGAACAATGCCCTTTGGATGACCAGTGAGCTAGCTCACCATCAAGCAGTTGAATTCTGTTTTGTCTTGCTGTCCCGTTTGAGTTAAATAAAGCCCCTTATAACTGTTTTAAAGCCTACAGTTTTTCTATGTATCTAAACTTTAAGAGGGGAAGTTGGCCTACTGGTATTAGATTAAAGCTCTTTTAAACTCGGATGACTCCCATCATGCGGAATTGTGAGAATTAGAAGGGATGCTGCCTGCAGTTTAGAGAAGAGCTTGCACACACTAAGGGCACAATTCATGTTTACTGCTGTTACTATTACTACTGCTCTTAGTACCATTGCACTGGCACCTATCTCTTTGGAAGAAATTGGAAACATCCATCACCTAACATCAGCGTGCCACGCATTAGCTTTGGACTTGATGGTGACTTTTTTTATACATGACCCTTTGAATGCCTTCATGTTTCAGTCATTGGAAAATGACCACAAATGACTCTCATACTAAGATTTCATTCTATAGGATATAGGACCAGCTTAGAGCACAGGCGTCTTTCCAACGAGGGTCGTTAAGCTCACTTTCCTTAAAGTGCCCACTCTCTTGCCTGTTGATGGCGTGGGGTCCATAGCACAGCATGGAGCAATGTCTGGGAGTCAGGTGAGAGGTGATGCCCATGGAGGACCCTTCTTATTACAGCTTCCCAGAGAGTTTGGGGGCCTGGGAGCCTTCTGGAGGTGAGAGGCCATGGAAACATGCCATGTTGTTGCTGGTGCTGCCTTGTGGCGCCATTGATGGTATCACTGGTGGCTTCTGACTGAGAAACCAGAGGCCTCTGCCTGGGTTCTGGCAAGCTACAGGGGCTTTTTCTATGAATGTTGATTTGCAACCTATAAATAAGAAAAGCAGTAGAGAAAGTTATTTTGAATTTAAACTATTTTCCAGAAAACTGGTTTTGGAAATCATTTTGAAATAGTAAATATTGGGAAAACATAGATGGGTTGATAACTGGGAAACATTCTGCTAGACCAGTGCTATCTGTTGTGAGTGCAAAAATATGTCCTTACCTAAATCAGGTCTAACTGGTTCCCATTTAGTTTCCTTAGGGAAAAGTCTTAACAGCCAAAGGGAATCTGATAATTTGAGCAGTTTGCTTTGCTTTAGCTGTGAAAATGTGACCTTATTCAGTCCCAATCACTCAACAAATTTTGGGGAGCTTGTCTAAGACACATATATCCCTATCCTCACAGAGTTTCTAGTCTAGGCATCAGATTTGTAATCGCATAATCAATTAATCAATTAATTTGTGAATTACAAGTTTCCATGAAGGAAGAGCATGGGCTGGGTTGAAGAGTATCATAGGGGGATTTACTTGGGGAGGGTAATGGCGGCTTCTCTATGGAAGGGGCATTTAAAGGAATGGGATCCTTAAGAGATCTAGCAGAGACCAATGAGGGGTCATAGTGAGTTAGGATTCCAGCAGAATCCAGGGTTATGAATGACAGTGGAGAAGAACCTTTTGGGGACAGGTTGCTAGTCACATCTAGTGTACAAAGGTCATCAGACCATGTGGCAGAATTTCCCAAGCTTGGCATTGCTGACATCTGGGGCTAAGTAATTCTTGGGGTGGTGGTGGTATGGGAACTGAGTGTTACAGGGTACTTAGCAGCATCCCTGACCTCTATCTACTCGCTCCCAGTAGTGCTCCCCAGCTGTGAAAAACAAAAACTCTCCAGGCGTGGCTAAACATCCCAGATTGCCCAAGGTTGAGAACGCCTGCCCGATGGTTTGCATTTTGGCTTTCCCCTTCTTTCTTTTTGGGCCCCTTCCTTTGTGGGGCTCACCAGCTTCTCACGGATGCTCTCCCCTGTATTTTGTATTTTTCTCTCAGCCATCTTTTCTCCATTTTGGAATCAGGCAGTGTATAAATAAATAAATGCCACAGACATGTGGTCACTGGTGTCAGACTCCGCTCAAGCTGCGACAGTGAGAAGCCTGAGCGGAGGCTGTTGGGTTTGGCAGTGGGTGCTTGCCGCCGACCTATGACAGAGGAGTCAGGGTGGGGGCCCGATTGGAAGGGATTGACCAGTGAGTGGGTGGTGAGGAAGTGGAGGTGGCCAGCATAGAGGACTCTTTCAAGAGCACCAGGGAGTGACGGGAAACGGAGTGATATAATGGTAGCCTGAGAATGAAGCTGCTTGAGAGAAGTTCTTTTTTAAATTAAAGGCTAGCCAGGCTGGATTTAGTCAAGGGCAAGAAGGAGTGAGCTTGCTGGCTTGAAGGACCACAACTGAAGCGCCAATCCCAGGGAGATATGGGGTGCAGAGGATCCTGCAGAGAATGGGGGAGCGGGGTGCTTATTCCTCTGGGAGAGGATGGAGTGGAAATGGACTCCGTGAAGTTACATCAAATTCTGAGGTGGAGGTGGTAATAAGGGATGAAGGGGGTTCATTTTGAATGACCTTGAACTTTTCACTGAAGGAGCAGGCCGTTTCCCTGAGAAGGCTGGGTGGGCTGAGTAAAGGCCTAGATGAACACGGGAAATGAGGATTTGCATGGTTTCTTGGTTTTAAGGTAAAACTCGAAGCCTCTCCTCTCAATGCACTGCCAAATTTAAATGTAAATAAAGGTGCATCTACAACTTGATGTCTTTATTGAAGGTGGAAGTGCTTCTTTTCCTTGACAAGCTGTTATAAAAACATGGGCACTTTTCAGTTGAAGAGGTATTAGAATGTAGTAGTTGCCTCGTGATTCCAAGGGTCTCCCAGGGGAGTCACTGTGATCACGGCGTTCAGTTGAGTGACATTCCACAGCCTGGGACCCTGTATGGACAAGAAAAGGTGGCTGGGAATTGGAAAGGGGAGTAAATATGAGTTATCAGTGCTGCATCAGGATTGGTGGAAAGGTTTTCCTCCCCTTCCTCTCATTGGTAAAAAAACCTCTGCTCTATGAGGAATGGCCTATAGTACCTGGGAGTAGTACTTTTTGTGTTATAACCCCTTATACATTAGCATTGTCCCAGAAGTAAAGAGAAACAAGCTTCTCTTCCTCTTCCCGATCTCACCAAGTCCAATGTTAATGTCACTGTTCCTTGCTCTCTGCATTAATCATAGTTGGACTTCCAGTGGCCTCTCTCAGCTCTGTCTCTGTGACAGACTGTATATTTTGGTTATTTAATAATTTGCTGAGAGGTTCCTACCAAATTAAAAAAGATGTTACAGATGTCCTATGTTGTCTCTTGCAAACTTATTATAGCCAATATGTGATATTGTGGAATCTATTATTATTCAGTAAGTTTTCTAGTTAATATTCTATTTTAGGCTATTATTATATGAAGACAGAAAATGGCTTATAGGTACAAAATGAAGGCTATTGCTGTGTTGTGCGTTGATTATGTACAGGGTCTGGCAGAAGTAATGCCTGCTTGAATGTGGTTAGTAGGGTAATAATATGAATGTAATAATTTATAGTTTTAATTTGAACATTTTGTCTAAAATGTCATATGGTGTGCTTGAGGGTGATATTATTATACCACATAATTACATGCCTATGATTTTGTAATAAAAGGGGAGTTATTTGTGCCAGACCCTGCATCTCACAGAAAATATTATAATAAGGCTTTTGAGAGACTAAGAAATTTAACCTATGTCCCTAAACCACACTCAGTAATGGCGCATGGTTGATGCAGTCATCATAAGGTGTTATAAAGGACCAAGGGAATAGATGAACATGTAGCAAAAAACTCCCACATGTCCTTATAAATCAGACTTTTGTGTATTCAATATCTGGTATAATTACCATGCTTTGCAAATTCTATACTCTCCAATTATATGATACAAACGACATATAAATGAATGCTACTTACCTGAAAAACTACTTTTACAATATTCCAAAGGATTTAACTCAGTAAATTCCCTCATTCTCATGAACACGCCATACTATTTGCAGAATAGAGTTCTGCCATTGTAACAGTGGTCATTGAAATTTATAATGACTATCTCAAGGGACTGGGAAGCTCTGGAAGATTTTCTAAATTGTCAAAGACTCAGAAATGTTCAGCAGAGTGTGTTGTCTTTTGTTGTATTTTCATTTGATAAAGCAGATGCTCTGTGAAGTTCAGATATTAAAACATACCAGTCTGAGTCAGTACAGGCTAGGACTCCTACAATAACAAATTAGCCCACACTTCAATGACTTAAAACAACAAAGGCATATTTCAATTGCCCAGGCATACGTTTCTAGTGTACATCGGCAAGATGTTCTCCATAATCCTTCAGAATTCAGAGACGGTCTTGATAACCTCTCAGCGACTAGGATGATCGAAGGGCCACTATTTCTAATGTTGTGAGCCACCTCGCTACAAGGGAGAGATAGGGGGATCCCTAGAGTGTCTCGCACCAAGAATTACATAGATGCTCACATCTGGGTGACACGCCACTTTGTTACTCAATGGGCAGAACTTGTCATATGGCACTTGTCATGAGAGGGCTGGGAAATACGGTCCCACCATGTGACCAGAAGTCAGCTGAAAAAACCTTTGAGAGCAGCATTTTCGCAACCATATCATTTTTTGAAAATTAAAAGTAAAGTGTTGAAAAAAAATAAAGTGTCGGTTTACTACACTTACACAGTGTATAGAATACCAAAACTAATTTGTCACATTTCTATAAATCATATGTATAATTATAAAAATCAGATAATGGGTGTGCAAGGTCTTCATAACAGAAATATACTATATAAATGTCATGGTGTACACCTGTATATATGTATTATGTATGTATGTATGTATATAAGTAGTTCTGTCCCAAAGTCTGACATGAGTCAAAATTCTTTTCCCACTTCATACATTGCTCCTACTTTTGGTTAATCTATAGATCATGTCTAACATACTTACTACACCTTAGACTTAATCTTACACCATTATGTATCACAGTAACTACCAGAGAAAAGTTCCAAACAGTTTTGTAAAACTACAGTACTACTCAGGCCTAAATCCACTTTCTTATTTCCGACATGGTTTTCTCATATGTATAGGTAGAAATGGGAGAATTACTTTTGTCGGGTTAGTTATTCTTTGTCATCACAAACATTTATTTAAGCACTCTTTTATTCTTTAAAAGCACTACATATTTCTCTTGCATATATTATTTTACTACTTTCAATATTATTTATTTACCTCTTTCTGTTTTATACTTTAAATAAACGCAAATTTAAGGTCTACTCTTAGACACAAAACTCTGGTTCCCAAGGAAACATCTAGTTTACTGACGACTCATCAGTTGTTATTCAAGTTTTTATTATTATGTTTAAGAATAAAAGGCCTTCGAAAGGAATTCCCAGAGCAGGTGTGGGGGGTCAGAGAGGAGTAGAAGGCAAAGGTCTTCTAAATCTTATGAGTATTCAGCCAGATTTTTCCACAACACATCGAAGGCTCTGGGTAACCATCATGGATATAATGATGCATCTGTTTGGGTGTAATTCAAAGGATCATCCCGGCACATTTGCTCACATAAAATAATTTGTCATTTTACTCACTCCTGCTTTCACACTTTTTCAGAAAGTTCTTTATTTTGTCTGTCACATTTGCAATGCTGAATAAGTCATTTTCTATAATAGCAAATGTATATTACCAAACTGAATGGCTCCTTTCCCCTCTCCCTTTTTTTCTATTTGTCTGACAGCGCTTCCCAACAGAGGACCATCTGATGATTCATAGGCACAAGCATGAAATGACTTTGAAGTTTCCCTCAATAAAAACAGACAATATGTTATCAGGTAAGGAGCTATCAGGCAACGAGACTTTGGGTGATGAACCCCCCAGGACTTGTTCTACTACTCACGATAGGATGATTTCCACTAGCAAATTCTGTGCCTTGAAAATATATGTGTCTAGGGTACGAAAGAGACTTAAAGTGATGGGAAGCAGAAATGTAATCAGCTAATGTAGTGTTCACTCAAATAACGGAAGAGTTGTGACTTCTCGTTTTCTGGCATGTAACTATTTATTACTCTAAAACTACACTCCATATAACCATTTTTAAAAGCATAGCTGTAATCGGACAACAAATATTAAGGAAGCCTCTCTAATGCACACTGCACTGTTCTGAGTGACATGCAAGGTGCAGAAATTGATCTGATTCCTATTTTCAAGGACATCACAATGTAGTATGCATGTGAAAACTAAGCTAAAATAGAGGTCTGTCCATGATATACAGATGGTCCCCAACTTATAACGGTTCAATGTACGACAGTCCAACTTATGATTTTTTGACTTTGTGATGGTGTGAAACAGATATTCATTCTATAGAAAACACACTTTGCATTTTGAATCTTTTCCCAGGCTAGCAATGCTAATACAGTAGTCTTTCGTGATGCTGGGCAGAGGCGGTGAGCATCAGCTCCCGGTCTGCCATGCGATCACGAGGGTCAGCAACTGATACTCTAGAGTGTACTGTGTTGTCAGTGGTTTTTCAATATTGTATTTCGTGTTTTCGCATCCCACCACGTCTACAAAATGCTCTCTTGTGTCTCCTGCTTCTGGTGAGAAGAAGAAGGCAATTACTCTTGGGATCGAACTCAAGATAATTGCCCAACTGAAAGCCAAGTGTTCTGAGCATGTTTAAGGTAGGCTAGGCTAAGCTATCGTATTCGGTAAGTTAGGTGTATTAAATGCACTTTTGACTTATGATATTTTCAAGTTATGATGGGTTTATCTGGACATCACCCTATCCTAAGTAAAGGAGCACGTATATATCAAATGAGTGTCGCAAGGAGAAATACTATCCAATTTTAGTAGAAGGAGCTCTCTTTTTGGACTCAGGTGGTCATTGGAGGTTTCCTAAGAGACAGCAAACCACTGCCTACCACCCCCACCATAAGTGGGGAATTAAGAGAGGTAATGCAAATGTAAGCAGAAATAAAAAGGAATAATTAATCCATAAATTAATTGCCATTCCTTCCCAGTTTGATAGCTGTTATGGTAAATTAAAAAGAGTGCAAGGCCAGGAGTAAGGGAACTTGAACTCTCTCTATCCTGGGCCTTGCCTCTACCAGCATCTGACCTTGAGCAAGTTAATGAGCCTCTCTGGGCTTTGGTTTCTTTTTTTCATAAAAATGGGAATGATTTTATGTGCCAGGTCTATTTCATAGGCTTATTGTGAAGATTCAATGAAAGAATGTGAATTAAAGTGGTTCATAAATCCTAGCAGGGTAATTGAAGCATTTCCTGTTACCCTTCAGGGGCTAGACATATTTCCCCTGAGCCACTGTCTCCCTGGCATTGTGAGAGAGATGAGACCCCGTGAACCCGTTATAATGATATCAGAAGAGAAACTGGCTGCCCTGGCTATTATAATTTAGCATTTCTATGGCATTTAAATTTTACAAGTATATTATTATCCTATTCTTAGTAAATCCTCTAAGAGTTTGTCAGATTATTTTTACAACCCATATTTTGGTGATAGCCGAGGAAGGGCACAGGGAGATGGCACAGCTTTCTCAAGCTCACCAATCAGGGCAAAGATGAGGGTCCTCAATCCTGCACTCCTGACCCACTGACCTGCACTGGCCACTGCGCTATCAGGCCCTCCCCATTTAGATACAAAATCAAATACTCCTGGTGACAGAGTCATCCATACAGCTTCACAAACCCACCAGGGACTTGCAAGTGCACTGTGGTTTGGAAGACTGTCCAAGTTCAAAGGCATCCTCTTCCCTTCCCTCCACCACCACTGACCACCTACCACCTATCACCTCTCTCTCAGCCTGTTTGTTTTTATTGAACTAGCTGTCCTTTCAGAAATAGTTTTGTCTGAGGTCTCGAAACAGAGATGCAGAAACCCATTTGTAAGAATTATAAAGGCCTACAAGGGTTAAGACGGAAGACCTGTTATTTTGTTTTTAACATCTATTATTTTCTATAGGATCACCTGCGCTATAACTTCCTAGTTGAACAGTGAATGTAGGTCTGCAAGTATCAGGGCTGGAGGCTTTGCAATTCACAATAGTTAAATTCGTAAGTTCTTCCTTTACTTTTCCCAAATAAGGTCCCTAAAATAGACTTCATGGTGGTAGGGGAGTCGGGGGTGACTATTAGGGAATGGTAATTATGTGGAGATATGGCTAATAGTGGCAAACACTGGTATAGTATCTTATAGGCACAGTGCTAATAAGTCCCACACGACGTCCCATCTGAAGGAAAACAGTAGCTAAAGATGTGTGAACACTTCAATGTAATGCCTATAAGCAGGTTTTTGATTAAGTTCTTGCAGCATTTCAGTTGTTCTTATCAGATCCTTACTAATTTGAGGTTGTTGCTGCCAATAGCTAGCCGTGCCAGGTGGAAAAACATTGGAAGAAAAGCCACTCTAATTTTTATTATGTCAAACTTGGAAGAAGACGGTGAAGGGGGAAATAAATGAGGAAAAATAGCATGAATAATATATTGGCACATTCTCTTCTGCTCTCTCCTGTTTTATGTTGAAGCTGGTTTGAGGCCATTTCACATTCTCAATAAAATTAAGGGCTAAATTTTCAAACTTGCCACCTGCTCTGCATGTTTGTGGTCGGGTAGTATTTCCTTGCTGGATGGAATACCGTGATATCAGTCCAACTCTGTTACTTTCCATTTAGAGGACTGCGGTCCACTACACGTGACAATGGTGACCACCGCAGTGAATTGTAATAGGCCGTCTGTTGGGTGCTTTTGCTTTGCTATTTGTTTTTATCTAAGAAAGACTTCCATATGTATTCATCTCAAGTGTCATTTTAGTTTCAGCATATTAGAGTGTACTTGTAAATATGACAGAATGTTTTACTTTCCTTATCTTGATTTATTTAGATTTGAATTGATCAAAAGCTTTAGACTCTACTCTTATTAAAAATAGATTTATTAAAATTTTATTTCTTAAAGTACTTAAAACCTATCATGAAGATGAATGATCTTATACAGTTTGAAATAGACTAATAAAAATAGTATAAACCATATCTCAAATCAGCAAGCATCACCAGGGCAAAACTTTCCAAGTCCCTCTTGGGCCCTTTTTTTAAAGCAATATTTAATTACACAAAATTTTAGTGAACTAGGGTTTGATAAATATTAAGAAGGTAAAGCATAGTAGGTATGTATGTTCATTACTAATTCCAGGATGTCCAGTTAACTTGTATTTTAGAAAATTATTTCATCCTTTATTAATTACAAATTTTAAAGTTAAGAAGGTTATTAAGACATCATAGATATAGTCTTCAAGGAAACATGTCCAAAAGAGCTGTAATATCTGAAATGTTACAGCTTTGACACAAAACCCACTTTATTTAGGCCAGGTAGAATTTACTGCTCAGAATGATCTTTGACGTGCCACAAGGTGGGATAGTAAAAGTGGCTGTCATATACAGGGTCCAGCACAAATAACGCCCCTTTCTTATTACAAAATATTTTATTACAAAATCATAAGCATGTAATTCTGTAACATAACCAATCACACTCAAGCACACCCTACGACATTTTAGGTGAAATGTTCAAATTGCTGTCAGTCTCGTGCGAGACATTCAGGTACCCCACCAACCACGCTCCAGCAGGTGTCACTCCTGCCGGACCCTGTATGTTATTAAGATGAGTCTGCTCTTAAGGATAGACAGCACGCATAAAGACCTCCCATTCTAAAGGGGCAGGACTATAGGGACATGAATGGGGCAGTGGTTTTGGACCCTGAGGGCTAAAACTTAAAGCTCGTCCCACTTTGATCCTCCCATTCTTATTTGATCCAGGTGGCCCATTGCCAGAGTCCTGATATTATGATGGACATGAGTTACTTTCAGCTGTTCTTGATCTGATAGATGATAATTTCATGGTGAGGGAAGTTGTGATATCAAAGGTTTTTAGATGCCAAGTTTAAAATGGGAGTCCATTGAGGACCATATACTTCCATACACAGGTTGCAAAATTACCAGCTACTGTGTGATATAAGATCTGGTTTGGTTTGAAAAAATGATCAAATTTCAGTATTAAAGGTAAAGAGGATAATGTTTGGGTCTATTTTAATAGAATTATCATCCAGAAATTCCCAACTCTCATCCTGTCAGAAATCCCCACCCCCACTTGTTTACAGTGTCTCCAGGTTCTGTACAGGAAATCAATGGGCAACTTTATTTATAGCTGAACAAGCAAATACTATTTATTCCAAATGAGAACTCTGTGGGCATGCTGTGTGTTGGCAGAATATGGTGGGAATGTTGGCTTAGAAGATGGTGACTTTTGCTTCATGGTGGGATTACTAGGCATTTAAAGGCATGGACCCAAATGTCTTTTTTCTTAGATTTCCCACCAGAGGTGTTGATTGGGTTTCACCTTTTAAGGAAAGATAAAAGTTCAACACTCTTGAACTTATTCATTCATTCAACAAACACTTATTGAGTGCCTATAAGGATCCTGTTGTGTGAGGCGCTGGGAATGCTGCAATGAACAAGATGGGCGGGGTCCCTCTTCCATGGAACTTCCTATACTCTATTGGGAGTGGGGAGGGTGAAATATAATAGACAACCCCAACCCCAGATAAACAAGAAAATATGCTTTAGTGAGACAACCCTCTCCCCAGAAAATATTCATTAGTGACACGGGCTGTGAGGAAGAGCAAACATGATAGAACACAACTGGCAAGCAGGCTGCCTAACGGGGGTTGGGAAAGACCTTTCTGCATGGGTGGCATTTCAGCCAAGACCTGATGTTCAGCACTGTGGGCTCAGGAATCTTTCTCCTTGACTTCTAAATGTGGGGAGACTGAAGCAGTAAAACCACAAAACCAGAAGTGATCTTGAACTGGCACATGGAGGAGAGGTCAGAGAGACTAGCTTCTGCATTCCCTCTTCCGTACCCCTGTCTGATACAGAGAATCTAAGGGAAATGACAGTATAGTCCTCAGAACCCAGCTGGGGCCCTGGATTAGGTCTAGAATCGGGACCTCTCTCTAGGTCCAGGACAGAAATCTAATTCTTACCATGGAGAAGGCTAGAATGTTGTTCCCTGAAGTAGAACATTTGTTTCCAACCTCATCGTGACCAACCAGACAACGTCAGAACCCATATCCTTGCTCGTGGCTCTTTGGTACAAACCCTACTTCATCGTCCATGGGCCTTTTGAGGGGGAAGCCGAAGGGAAGGTCATATACCTCACTCCAAATTCTTTTTGTAATGAACCAGGATATAAAAAACCTGATTAAGTAGATAAACCACACACACGCACACACACACACACACACACACACAGCCCCTATTTACCTCCTCTTCCACGGACAATGAAAGTACACAGTGACTTCCCACTATGTAAATTAATCCAATCTTCATGGAACACAGGACGGTGGACATGGTTTGCACCAGAGCGCAACTTGCTAATAACAATAGCTTCCATTTGTTGCCTTACCTTATGCCTGTAATTGTGCCTCTTCTTTTACATGCATTATATCATTTAATTCCGGCCACTGTTTTCATGAGGAAAGATAATCAAGAGGATGAGCAGTTTGTTTAAATTCCCTATCTGTCTATAATTTTCTTACTGTACACCTAGGTTTTGGTGAGCTCTACCTACTGAGAATATGTTTCGGTCTTAGATTTATGTTTGAATATAAATCTATCAATTGCTTTTTCTTTTCGTATTGACTTATCTCTTTAATAGCAATCAAATGGAGAAAAGAATCAAAAGTTTTAGAAGGAGATTATATGAACACATTAGCATTTAGAGGAACAAAGACTGTGTTTTTAAATCAGATTATCTTGTCCATTGCAACAAGTGGCTATTGGCATTTACAGGAGCTTCTCCATCGTGTTTCTAGCTGATCTAGCAAAACAGAACTTTAAATAATTCACCTGAATACCTCAGAGGCCTGATCTGCAGTCTTCTTTCATGTACGAAAAACTGGCTTCCAGTCTATTCCATCTGGAAACGATCCCTTTTGACAAAGAGTGTCAAAGAACTCAGGCAATTAGTGACTGAGTGGAAATGTTAAGCCTTAGCTTCCACTATTCAGGGCAGGTTTTGATAAGACAAACACCTTGGATCCCTTAATTCACTTGGCCAGCAGAGACATGATCTCACAGCGTTAATAACCCTTTTTACCAGCTCAGCTCTTCCAAACGAATTAAAATTGTGTCTTGATTGCTGTTGGAACCCTTGGGGTAGGCCATGGCTGGTAGTGAGTAGATGTGGTGCATATACTTGGTTAATTTAAATCTAAATTGCTGTCATCTGGAGCCATGCGTCCCAGGCGAGGCTCTTGCCAGAGCTTTTTCTAGCTGACTCATAGGCACTCTCGGGGTATCTCGTCTACCAGCTGTTCACCTTGCCCGTGTGTGGATTCCTGCAGATGGTTCAGGAGGATGAGAGTGTGTCTCGTCTCTCACTGACCTGGACCCCCGCAGCCATGGTCAACTTTTAAGCACCCCACCACTGTAGTTTCAAAACCAGAGTTCCGTGGCTTGTCTCCTGGTAGCACATCTTTGGACAGATGGAGGGAAACAAATGGCTGTGTCACTGAGAGGACCCTGTTGCTCCTATTGTGTACTTACACCCAATAAAAGGCACGTTTATTGCAAAGAAGCCTGTCTGAAATTCCATGGAATTCTGTCATTTGTTATTGATTATTGTTCTTACAAAGGATTATGTATTTTCAAATGTATGTAATGTAAACTCTCTTAATTAGGACTTTATTAAAATTCAGATAGGAACTAAGTAAGAATATTTTAAACACATTGATGAAGAGATCATGGGATAAATAAAACTATAAAAAGAATGTAAAAAGTATCTAAGAAAAAGGCCTTTTCTGAGAACCCCAACTCTTACTAAAATAGATATGCTAATTCCAATTATTTTCTCTATTGATTTAAATGCACTCTTGGGAATTCCATTAAGCCACATTTTGTTGGCTGAAATTGAGTCATGCAAATAATAAAAATGCATTGCATTTAAAAAATACCCTATAATTAGAATGGTCACTAATTCAAACTGATGTTTTTTATAACTGGTCTAAATTAGTAAGGCTTTTTATAGAATTACTAGCCACCATCAATTTAATATGAAATGATGTAAAATTACTTTACAGAGTCCTTTAGTAATAGCATAGTTAAGAATATCAGACCAACAGGAAAGAAAATTTTGCTCAGGAAGTTCACATTCTCCTCCTGTGGTGGATGATGGGAACTCTGCTTTTTTCTTTTTTTTAATTGATGACTTGCTGCTCTGCCTTTTTTTTTTCTCATTGAGGAAAATGAAACATAGCAAACACATAACTCAAACACAGCTCTGAAACCGAATAAGGTAGTAACCTATTATTAAATTTGAGCAGACTAAACACTTTTTAAAAGAAGACTCAGGTTTCAGGCGTTAGCTTTGTGCTTGTCATTTAAACTGTGGAATAATCATACTTGCGGAGGCTGAAGCACTTGATGCTCTGTAGGCTATGAACTGATTGGAAAACCTAGTGAGTTGCTATTTTCTCTAATAGTTCTAAGCATATACTTCTTGTCCTTCCCAGATGTCACATGGTCTGGGACTTCCTATTGTATAACTGGTGGGTGAATTCCTAAATCGTAATGCGAGGTTTATGGCACTTTTCAGGGTAGATATACAAGTAGGGTCTCTGTGTAGCAAGTGCCCTTCACCTAACTATCTACAGAGGCAACAGTTCCATGAAAAGGTGCTTCTTTCTCCAAGAAACAGATTCGCCATTCCAGGAAGGGAATTAGATATTGAAATATGACAAACTTTACAAAGGATTTTTTAAAATCCCTTCTGGTGCCAACCTTTATTGTCCAATGGGTAAAGAGATGCCCATGGACATGTGAGATTTCTCCCTTGCACTGGCCCCGGGTGTCTCCTATGAGCAAGGTGTGCTTTTTTGGCAAACTTTCTGCAAGACGGTAACAGGCAGGTGCTTACGCAGTGCCGATTCAGATTTATAAAGGCAGTAACAACCAAACACTTTCCACTTGGATCAAGTTTGGATTCAAAAGTTATTAACTTTTAGTTTTACTTGAGATTTTGTGTTATCCCCTTGTGTCCTTTAGATGGTCCTCCCTGAAGCAGAAATTTTAAAAGAAAAGTGAGCAAATGTAAGTCCTTGGAGTGTGGCCTACTGAACAAACCTTAGGTATTATCCGCCAATAAAACATTGGTCTCTATTATTCAGGACATAGAAATGGCTGTTGCTGCAGCTAACCTGTGTGTGCTCCTACTTTTAAATAGGGTGTGGTTTACAAGAATTTTAATTTATGGTCATGGACATTACCCATTTACTTCAGGTCTAATTTCAGCTGGAACAGTTATTTGACAAGGCATTCATGTGGCTAAGAACCTCTGCCTCTTTTATTTAAGCCGCTGATAGATTTAGCTGTTCCCTTTTTGAAGATTTGCACATTTCCTGGCTTACTTGGAACTGGTACCATGTGGGATCAAAGACAACTGGAGACCCTGTATTAATTCTAATAAATGTTAAAACAAAAGTTAAGCTCCATTGTCTGGTTCCTGTTGTAACTGGAAAGAATAGCTCATTCACAAGAAGAAAATGAATAAAAAATTAGGAACAGTGTGCCTTATCTATTCCAAATGTGGGTATAGATATCTGTTTTGTTTTTCTCTCACTGTATCATACAGCCAAGAAAGTCATATTTGGTTACAACTCTGGGGCCTTCATCTGGGTCTTCTGCTCTAGGGATGGGAAGGAGCCAGCTCTGTTTACAGCCCATGGCTCCCTGGGGGCCCCAGCTTTTGTTTCCCTGTTGGGGCAGAGAGGCCCCGACGCCAGACAGTGCCATACTGTCTCTGAGCCTTGCTTCTTTCACTCCTTTGCTGAGGTGTGTGGGTATGTGCTGGTCTTTGGGAATAATTTTGCTTTAGGGGAGACATAGAACAATTGTCAACTTTGCTGGGGGATTGTTGGCCCCCAAATGCCAGCCTGAATTCGATTTCATGGACCATCTCATGAACTTGTCTTGGCCTTCAGGAGCCGCTTGGGTCCTTTAAAATGATTGTTCTCGCTACCTGGAATCATAGCCCTCCCCTTGTAAATCTCCAACAAAGACATCATAGAGGAAGGAAAGGAAAGCGAAAGCCTGGAAAACTCAATTCCAACTGATGACAAGTGGTCTAATATTTCAGTTCTGTTATGTGATATTTTCTTAGGTTTTTTAGTCACAGAAGATGTTTCTGCAAGATAGTAGAGAGTCTGTGGGATTATAATGCCGTTCTATTGTGTGAGAGATTAAATGATTCCCAGACATTACAAAAGAATCAGAGATTGCTAGGATTATCAATTACTGACACAATTATGTGACTCAACTTCTAAATAGGGCCTGGGGTGAGTTTCAGTGTCCTCATAAGTAAAATGGGGAAATAATTTTTACTTGATGTGGTTGGTGGGAAAATTAATGAGATGGTGCATCCAAAACATTTAGTACTATGCCTGTCATGGAATAAACACCCAATAAAATGATGAATATGTACACACACGTACAGACACATATTCTTTGATTTCCACTTTCAGGGCTTGTCTGTTTATGCCTTCTGTTTAGAAAGTTTCTTTATCTGTATGACTATCCTTCTCTCTGGCCTGATTTCCAGTGTCTGTCAACTGTTACTTATGTTCCCATTTACCTGTCCTTTAAGTGGTCATTTGTTTCTTTGACCTAATGACAATCACTTTTGTTTTTTTATTTTTTTAAATTAATTTTTAAATTTTATTGAATTCATTGGGATGGCTTTGGTCAATATCATTATAGAGGTTACAGGCATACAATGCTCTAATACATCATCCATATATTGTATTGTGTGTTTACTACCCTAAAGCATTTTGGAAGTGAACCTATTATGGTGGTGATTTTAGAATTCACAGAATCATGTAGCTTTAGAACTTTATTTGGAAGATGAGAAGTATGAGGTCTAGAAAACGTGGGTAATTCCCCCCAAATCACATGACTTCCAATCTAGATTTCTGGGTTGTCAATGTCTTTGGTAAATGCAGCAGAACCCTTCAGGCTGGGAAGAGAGTCTGGACAAAGCCCAGAATTCCGATTGAGAAGGGATTATGTCTGCAGAGAAGAGAGGACTTCGTACTGGTAAGGTGGTTACATTGTGTGACCTTGTGCCAGTCATTTAACTTATTTCTTCGTTTCTAAAATAATATGCACCCTACTTATCTCATAGAATCTCATGAGATCTAGATTCTATACAATGTGGGTGAAATGTTTTTAAGCTTCAAAATGCTCCATAAATACTAAATTTATCTTTTATAAGCACACCACACGTAACTGTCGTATGTATATATTGGGTACATAGTGTATATGTGTTCAGCTTAATAAATTAATGTGCTAAGAAAGCCGATTTTCAATGAAATCCTTTGCATACCTTTTATCAGTAACGCCCAATGCATGAGCACCTGTGGTGGGCTCTCTGTGTGTGCTGCAAAGACAGCTCGGTGTCTTGGAGAGTGGGCTGAGCTTGGGGAAGAATGCAGATGGGGATTTTTCTGCCTTGGAATCCAAGTCAACCATTTGGGTACTTAACAGGTAGGAAAGGCCATTGCCCGTAGGGAATCAGACGTTGCCTCGGCAGGTCTGATTAAACGGGACTATCAAGCTATTTTCAGCTTCACGGATATTAAGCTATTTCTTTGAATCTCAATGGATAATTTACTGGGATTAACTGCTTTCTGCATGACTTAGAAAAGTAACTACAAGGTGAGTCTCTTGTCATATAGGAATTCCTAAGAAGAGTGCAGGAATGGCAAATTTGTTTCGACTTGAGGGCTCCCTTCAGTCGACGGGCGGTGGTGGTGGCTTAGAGGACTCTGCGGAGACTGGAGACCGGGTGGCGGTCAGGCGGGACGAGCGCCCTGATCCCTGCAGCGGAGTCCACCGGAGCGTAGGCTCCGGTGGAGGTGAAACTCCTGCTCAGTGGAAATGGCACCAAGTCCTCGCTCACAATCCTGCTGTTGCCACATCTACCCGAGAGACCTTGAACGAGACACTTGCTCCCTCAGGACTTCCCTCCACGCCTCTTTCTAGTTCTTTCATTTTCTGTTTCTGAGCGAGGGGCAGTTTATACAGTTTTATTCATGTCAACTCAAGTACACCTTCACTAAGGAAGATGACCGTCCTTAATGATTACAAAGGGGTAATCCTACCCTATTTACCTTTTAGGGTCTTGTGAGATCTAGATTCTAGAGAATGTGTGTGGAAATATTTTGTAAACTGCATAAATATTAAGCCACAAGTAGTGGCTTTAGATCCTCCGGTTTTCTAATTAGTAAGTTTATGAATGAAATTCTATTTCTTTTAAAGAATATTTATTCTCAGACCATTCTTTTAGCCATGGCAAAGAAAACTAAATAACTATATTTTTAACAGGTGGGAATGGAATGTAATATTTGACTTGGAATTTTTTATCATCCTCTATGACTCTCAGAATGAGAGATAAAATTGGTAAATTTCCCTTCTCTGTTAAGGAAAAGGAATTTATATGCTTGTGTGTTTCTTTTTGTTTGGTATAAAAAGTTACTAAATCTTTTTTCCTTCCAGCCACCTGAAATCAGGTTTAACATGAACTCAGCAGACTTTTTTGGCCAATTTTAGCTAAATCATTTTTTTTTTCAGTTACAAAGAAGTCATGCCATAAATTACAGTGTTACTCACAGTGTTATGGACCCCGAAAGTCAAGGTCGGGATCTCTTGTCTGGAGGGAGGTTTGGAAATCCCACACCTAGGACAGCCGACTGCACACCGTGTTCCTCCTTTGGGATTTGTGGTTTTATTTTCTTCCCTATTCTTGTTTTATTTAAAGGGCTAGGAGATTGTGGGTGTCTGGTCAGCATCTGAATTAAGGCAAGGGGAGGGGCGTTGTGAACTTAGCACATGCTTCCCACTGGCTTTTGAGGAAAAGATCTCATGAATGATCACGTGGCCTCTGTTTTCAGATCAGACCCCGACCCCAACGAGATTCCTGAAGAACTGTGAAGAAGTGGGGCTCTTCAATGAGCTGGACTGCTCCCTGGAGCATGAGTTCAGGAAGGCGCAGGAGGAGGAGAGCAGCAAGCGGGTAGGTGTGCTGGGATGGACGCCTGGACAGGTGCCTCCTCGAACCCCTGGGACCAAACTTCTGCGTGGAAAGTGGATGGCACTGCAGGCTGACACCTGGTCCTGAAACAATATTGTATCCATTTGCAAGTGTCTGTCTAGCGTTTTGTTTTTTTTTTTAAAAGGACGAATCCCTGATTGTGATAGACTCCAAAGCTAGAAAAATCATCAGAAAAACTGGTATCTGAAATATGAAATTCAAGTGAAAAAAAAAAAGAAAAGCACTTCCTGTTTCTTGAATCTGAGTCAGATAAACTCACAGACTTTTTCTGTTCAAAATGAGTTGTTTTACTTTGCTAAATATTTAATAGCAAGCCTTACGTGGTGGTGAGTGCGGGAGATGAGAGTTAAGGAGACAACAGGTGGGAAATTAGAGCAGTAGCAGAGGGGGTTTCTCTGATTTTCGGTCCGGGCTGTAACGGTCTGATTTCCGTAATCTGCCCAGAAGATCTCGGCCAGATTCAGATACTTCATAGTCACGTTATTGACCATCTGTTTCTGTTGAGACAAAGAGGTTCACCGTAAGTGTGGATTGTTTGTTCGTACAAGTGTAGAAAATCCACTTTATGAATCCCTCCAGAATATATTCAGTTTTATTGTAATGTTGTGCTGGCATTTTCAAATCACTTTATAAGATTAAGGAAAGGAAATGAGGTCATAAGTAAGTGTGATAATGAAGCTTTTTAGTATTTTTTCCACTGTTTTTATAGAGCGTTATTGCATGCTCAAAATGTACTAAAGAACAAATTAGATACATTCCATGAACAGAGTCTTAAAATGCGAAAGTTAGTTGACAGGAAGGGCCAGCTAGGTTGGAACGGATTCTGAAATTCCAGCTGCTCCATCCGGAGAAGAGATTTTAAAAGGTTCTGATATTTCTGTAAGTGTTTCAAAACCTTTGAATACCCCTCTATGTGAAATTTTAATAATCCCCTCCACCAGGTTTTTCATGTCATGTTCTCACATCGAAATGGTCAAGGGCTTGTATGCAGTCTGTACTGCTTTAGAAAAATTATGGAAGTAGGTGATGGTTATAGTAAAAGGGACGTAACATCCCAACCAACTCATCTTATTTGTTTATAATTAATCTGTCACTTATACTATCAAGTGTCAAGGATGCCCCTATCCCCACCACCTCAGTGGTAGACAGGGTCTTTTCTCTTTTCTTTTTTTTAAGCAAATGCTTATTTAGCTCATAATTGCCACACACTGTTCTGAGCACTTGAAAATTTAATAAAATAAAAGATATATACTTTATATTTCATTGCAATAGAAATAGATTTCTTAAAAAATAAAACCCATGAAAATAGCAAGTGAGAAGAAGAGCCCCAAACTAAAAAGTTTAGTACATTTATTCTGGTTGAATAGTGCATGTAGCTCTCCTGGTAGGCATGGCCTATGCAAAGAGACGAAGGGAGTGAGTTCATTCATTCCTCAAGACAGTTGAGGTTGGCTTCTTTGATTGAACGGAACTATGTGAAAGTTTTGGTTCATGACTTGGTTCATACTGTCTTTATTTCTGATAGCTTAGCTTTAACAGAAGCATATGCCACTTTGATCCTTCCTTAAGACGTTGGCCACGGACCGCTTTAGGAAGCCTTTGGTAGAGGTGTGATTTAGATGGTCCCTGTTACATAGTATTCATGGTCTCCTAGATGAAGTCACGTGGAGTTTGTGAAACATTTTCTCCTTGTGGACCTGAGAGTCATGTAACTGGTCCTGTTTCTCTTTTCGCTCTGACTGCTCAGTTACCATGAAGCCAAGTTTACTGCTTAACTTTGATGACTTTTTGGAACACTGTTATGAGAGTATTTTACTTCCCCCCAGACTGGACTTTCAGTTCTAGTTTACATTTCCTCTGGTCCTGATTATTAATTTAAGAAACATGGTCATGCTATACATTTTTTTTGTGTGAGTTGCTTTTGATTCCTCATGAGTTGAGAAAGAGTATAAATAATTAAACTTTAAACATGGAGATAATTAGGCAAGCAAAGGTGAAAAACAGGAGTACTGTAGTTGTAGAAAAAAAGTATTTTCTCTCTTTTCAATGTTGCTCTTAGCTGTGTGATGATTGCTTAGTGGGTATCTGGCGGTGGGGCTCCTGCGGCCAGCTTGCCCTGTGGTTCTGGGCAGACCTCTCAGTAGACCACTGTCCCACACCCCAACTTCACCTGCACATGCCCTGAAAGCGAACAGTATTAGGCCTATGGAGGTATCCTCTTCCCCTGCCTCGTTCGAACCCGATGGGCCAAATTCTGCTTTGGGTGCCCGTGGCTCCATAAGAGGGCACCTTCTGAAGGCCCCCTGCATGGTGACTCATCCAAATGGGCTGCGCTGGGGGCTTCTGTGCCAGCATTTCTTTGGAAGTTACAGGGTGCGGAAATGAGGAGGACATGCTCTCCAATCTGTTAGTATAGTTTTACCCACTCCTTTGGCCACATTTCTCCAGCCACCAACGTCCCTGGCGCACCACCAACCCCAGGTCCCACTTCACTTATTTGCTCCCTGCTTAAAAAAATAGGAATAAAGCTCTTTATTTGATGCATACCTTGTTATTACTGAGTGTTCTCTTCTCCTTCATTCTTTCTGCTCCACATTCAGATAATCATTTCTTTTTATTTCTGTGTCCCTCTCTTCTAATTGCTTTTTCTTCTTGTCTTTTAATCAAAGACTTGCATTCATTTCCTCAGCAAGTTTGGTAAAGTGAAAGATGGATTATTATATCTGGAGAATTTGTTAGAAAAAATTCTTCCTAAAACTTTCAAAGTACTTTGTACAAAAATATTGGAAAGACTGGGCTGGTCCTTCCCTGCACCTTTAAATTTCTAGCTTTAGTTTGGTCTTGAAAATTCTATTAAAGAGTAAATAGAAAATTGATCCTTGCTTAGCCCATGTGGCTGTACATTGGGGAAAATTATGATCTACAGACTCTCTCCAATCCTGGTACCCTTTTTCAGAAGTATTCCGATGTGTGTATAGAGTGAGCACAGGCCAGAGGCAGGCCACAGCCTCTGCAAAAGCCCCCAGACCTATATCCATATCCTAAATAGCAGGCACCACATTCCACAATTGCCTCAATTTTCCATGTCCATGTGAGCTCAGAGCCTCAAAACTCTTTAATAAGAGATCATTTTCCCCCTTGGAAAAGCATCCATTACTAGCAGGCATGACAAATTGAAGCTTACCTGTGGCTTAGGAGTCAGGCTATTCCATGTCCTAAAACAGATGAGAAATTTTGTTCATTATTTTCATTCAAGAAATGTGTTTGAGTGCCTGCCACTGTCCAAGGCATTGGTGAATACACTCTTCACTACAGCTGGTGAGAAAAGAAAAATAAAACAACTCTGCCTTCATGTAACTTACTTCTAGTGGGCAAGACAAACAAGACATGAGTAAAGACAATAAAATATATTAAATTTCCAAAGACGGTAACAGCTTTGGAGAAAAATATGACAGGGAAGGAGCACAGGGGTGGTCAGAGAGGGCGTGGCTGGCAAGGGCATGCGGAGGAGAAGGCCCGGACCAGGTGCGTGCTGGGGAGAAGAGTGAGTGTTCCAAGTGGAGAGAGCAGTAAGTGCAAAGCCCCGCGGCTAAAGGATGCTCAGTGGGTTGGAGGAATTGCAAAGAGGCCAGTTTGGCTGGAGGAGAATATGTAATAATGCTAAAGAGTAGGTGTGGGAGGGCAGATCCGGGAAGGCCCGGAGGCTTTGGCTTTTACTCTGAGTGAGATAGGGAACTACGGAACAGTTTGGAACAGAGCAGTGATAGGATCTGACTTATAGAGTAGAAATAGCACCTTGGCTTCTGAGTCGAAAGTAAACTGTCGGAGGGCATCAGCAGAGAAAGATCAGTTAGGATGGTACTGAAAGAATCTAGATGAGGGATGGTGGTGCCTTGGTCAAGATGGAAGTGGAGGGGTGGTTAGATTCTGACTGGATTCTGAAGAGGGAGATGCTAGGATTGGCTGATGGGCTAGATCTGGGGAGTAGTGGAAAGAATGGAATCAAGGACAAACTAGGTTTTTGGCTGAAGCAACTGGAAGAATGGAATTGCCTGTGGGAAGAGCAGGTGGGAGGGGGAAAGGGAGAGGATTGTTTTTAGACTTGTTAAAAGGAGATACTGAATCGGCAGATGGATATCTAGGTTCTGTAATTCAGGAAGCAGCCGACCTGTCTGGAGATGTAAATTGGGAGTCACAGGCAGATCGATGGTGTTTAAACACATGAGACTAGAAGAATTTACCTGGGCCAGGAGTGATTGGAGATGAAGCAGAGAAAAGGTCTGGGCATAGAACTTAGCAGAGCCCCTTGAACCTTCCAAGACAGAGTAGTCAACTGTCCTTGGTGGCCAGCGGTGACACAGAAGATGATGAGGCATGAAGAATAGAGTCAAGCCTGAGAACCCTTGCAGAAATGCTGAATGGAGTCCAATAACTGGCAGTTGGCATGCTGATTTTGTGTTCCATGTCAGAGGAAACAAAAAAGATTTTTAAAAAAGAAAAAGAAAGAAAGAGGGGGATGAACTGATCTTTTACATTTTCTTTTTCTTTTTTTTAAGATTGAATAATGCACATCTAGGAAGCTGGAGAGAGCTTCGCCATCTGAGAGCAGTTGTGTGCAAGCGTGTGTGTGCATGTGTGCATAGGGAAGGAAGGGGGGTTGAAATGACTAGATATTAACTCCTTTGTCTTGCTGAGAGAAATATAACCTTCCAGCCTACCGTGGATAAGGACCCTGACGATGAAAAGTGCTGTTATAAGTGCTAAGTGTTGTCTTGCTCCCCTAGGACTCAAATCTGACTCGTTATGCTGATGCAGCACTAGCAAATTAGGACATTTCCATGCTCTAGAATTCCTACCCAAATGATGAAAAGTGCAGTCTATTCCCAGAGGGTGTTGACTATTTAACACATGGGAACAAGGGACAAGCTACAATCTTAAGATCTCAGATCCCAGCTCAACAGGAATCAGGGAACAGGGCACGGCCAGGTCAGCCTTAGCTCAGAGAAGGAGGCTGCTCCATCTGATTAAGTTCTGTACCTGGAAATCGTGTTACCCGACACCGCCAGTCACTGGGGGAGAGAGCGTGCAGAGAAGGAGGTGCTTTGCTTTGCTTTCCTTTCGTATACAGTCTTGCTCTATCAGTCACTAGCTGGCCCAGCTGCTCTCTGGGGAAGGTTGGAGTGGCACTGGATGGAAAAGAAAAGACACAGAACTGAGCAAACTGCAACAGCTGCATGTTTCCGGTTATGTTATGTTTTCTGCGGTAGTTGTAAAATGATCCCTCCGTCCCCAAGAAGTCTGGAGAAAAAGAATGTTCTGAACCCTACACTTGGTTTTATCCAGATATTGAAAATATCACCATGTTTGCTCAAATCCTAGTAGACGAGACTCTTTTTGGTCTTTTTGGGTTGTTCTAGTTTGTTGTATTTGCATCAGCATGATTGGAAAGAAAACACCCACCGGCAATGTTTTAAGAGACAACCTATTTCTTCCCCCACCGCAATGAGTGGAAATCCTAACTCTTACAAGCGTTCTTTTTTTCTTCCCATTTTAGTACACAACAGCTTTTCCCCTTATAGGCTTACATTACGCCCTCAACTGAGGTGGAATTCGATGCTGGAAGAGAAGCGGGCTGGCTCTTTGCATCTGCATCCCACTCAGGCAATGGCTAAACCAGTGAATGAACTAGAAGCTATTTCTTGTGTTTTAGTTCCCTGGGATTTGGGATTAATGACTAAAGTCTTAACAGAGATTAGTAAGGGTTGGTATCCATTTCCATCTATGTCAATGAATCGGTGCGATCTGCCGCTCTGCTTCAATTTTAAAATGGAGTGGGAAATAAAATAAACTCATAGGTCTTTTTTTTTTTTTTTTGGTGGAAAGTCAGGGTTTCCTCAAAGCGAAAAACATACCGTCTATTGCACTGCAAAGAGTGGGCCTTTCTATCAAATGTGCTTGACATGGAGCACGAGAGAACAGCTTAGAGGAGCGCTGACTGGGGGGGGTGGGGGTGTTACTGGGCATTTGTTCATCTCCTGCCTGGGAGAGTTGGTGTATTTGGAAAATTTGGACCTTAATGAATGACTCCTCATGAGCTCGTTTTCACGCTGAAGAAACTGTATCTTACCTCTTGAGGCCGAGGATTTAATTTCTAATGCTAAGTCGTTTGGCAGCTCATGGCCGCGTCTTCAGCAGCGGCGGCGGCGGCAGTCATGGCAGATGATCGTCTCTCAGCCCGAGTGGCAGGTTTCATTGTTCTCCGAGTTCGGTAGTAAGCAATTAAGTTTTGGTCATAGGCTTTATTTGTACTTGCTATCACATGACATTTATACTGGCCAGGTGGAGGTGTCTCTACCTGAGGTCTTTTTAAGAACTGATCACAAGGCTCCCAGGGGCTACGGTTTGAATTAGAAAGGTTTTGCATTCATTCCTGGCTGTGCTGGGTGTCCTCATAAGAGGTACTGACATTTCCACTTGAAGCTATGAATTGTAAGAGGTTGGGACAATTTTTCCTTTTTACGATAGAACACGAAGAGTGCTGTAGGAAACTGGGCATTGATTTGGGGAACCTCTGTATTTGTGTAGAAAATTAGGTAGAATAAAATTCTTCCTTCCTTCGTTCCTTCGTTCGTTCGTTCCTTCCTTCCTCTCTTTCTTTCATCCTCACCCAAGGACATGCTTATTGATTTTCGAGAGAGGAGAAAGGAGGGAGAGAGAGAGAAAAAGAGAAATATTGATGTGAGAGAGAAACATGGATGGGTTGCCTCTCATACACGCCCTGACCTAGGGTGGAGCCCTCATCCTAAGCATGTGCCCTGACCAGGAATCAAATCTGCAGCCTTTCAGTTTATGGGATCACAGGACAATGCTCCAACGGAGCCACTCTGGCCAAGGCTAAAATAATGTTTTCTTGCACCAGTACTTCCTGTTCACTGTGACTGGGTATGGTAATGATCAAAGTACTAATCTACTCATGAAGCATATTCAGGTCCTCATATGACATTTTGAACATGTCAGTAACGATCCTTTGATTTTGGTCCCTTTACTAACAGGGAATAATTGTGGATGATTATGCCAGTAGTATTTCCCCCATTTTAAATACAGAGGAATAAACTATCAGGAGAGACAAAAAAGAGAGTAGATAGGTGCTCACTAACGAGAACCCGCGGCAGGAGTGACATGTTCTGGCTTTTTCTCTGCCTCTGTTCTGTCTCTGCCCCCTTGTCTTTTGGTTGTATCCACACACAGGTGGTTTCCGTTTACACCTTCTCTTCAGAAAATCCATGCATTCTCATAGCGTAACCATCAACCCCACCCCGACACTTCCTCCAGCTGTACAGCTAGCCCTCGTGTTGGACTTGAAAACTAACCTCCAGCTGTTACGGACATTCCCGTTTGAATGGAACACTGCTCTTTCGAACTGAGCTTGCCCAGAACAGTGCTGGGCTTCTCAGTGCAAACTCAGCATGAAGTCTGACATCCCTGGTTTCCTCAGAGGCATAGCCGCCCACCTGCCACAGCGTCAGCTTGGCCTCCCCGCCCTCCTTTGCCCCATTCACTAGGTCCAGTCATCTTGCCTGGGAAAGAATCCTCATGTCTTTTCTGTGTTTTCCATTTCCATCCCCTCAAGTCTAGGCCATCATCAGCTCCTACTGAGTTATTGCTGCAAATTCCAGGAAAGTTTTTTGGCCTCTAGCCTAACTTTAAAGAAATACTTAGCATTAAGCATCATTATAAAATTGAACACTTTTTTTTAATGAAAGTTATCTGAAATATTTGACTGTAAAAACAATTCTTCTTGAAGCTGTTTGCCTGCCCCTTGTGGTTAAATGTTCCTTCAAATATCGTCATTGTTAAAAGGCAGAGGGTTGGTGTGGAATGCCACAGGTACGAAAGAAAGTGCATTGGAAGATGTTAAGCATAGTCTTGATCCTCCAACATTTTATACATGGAATGCTTTTAAAGGAACCAAAGCAGGGAAGGGGAAGGGGCACTAGAAATGACAAAGAAAAGAAACCCAAAATAATCAGAAACATGGTGGTGCCCTGATGTTCCCCAGGGACTACTATCAACCCAGACTCGAGCTGTGAGGACCTCTTGTTTGGCCTGCCTTCCCACCAGGCAGCCTTACGGTAGTTGACAATTAGCCCAATTGGATTATTTGGCTGGGAGGATCCTCGCTAAAACAATTATGAAGCTCAGCTTTAAGGGCTGGGGAAAGGGCAGCTTTTCCCAGCAGGAGGCCTTCTCATCAGGGTGATTTCTTCCTTCCAGCTTGGGTTGGGTTCTCAGCCCATTAAAATCACTTCTTACCTGTCTTGAGGCAGGCAAGCCTGGCTAGGATTTCAAGGTCTTAACCCAAATGGAATCACAACCGTGAGTGGACAGTCTCCTTCTGAAGGAATCGATGTCCAGCTGTGAGTAATTCAGGACTTCCAACGTGCCCGACGGGCGTGGAGAGGCGGGTGCGTACCTGGGCACGGAGGCATCGGTGTCCGCAGAGGAAGCTGTGCTGTCCTCTATGAGGCTCTGCATTAATGTTCCCAAAGGCAAGCAGGAAAACAGATTCATTTTCTGGGTCAGAATAAAACAAGATGACTAAAAGACGAAGCTTCCATTCTAGGCATACAACAGCCCTCACGTTTGGAAAATGGGAGCAAATGTTGGACAACGCAGTGAGCATCTGCCGCTAAGGAGCAGGTGAGCCTGGGCCCTCACGGAGATGTGAGCAAACACTGACATTGTAAAAAGGGAAAAGGAAAATAATATAATAGTTGCAAGAATCCCTGCCTCCGTCATCTCATAAATCCAGGTGAACGTTAAGTGCGGTTCAGAGCAGGTATGGGAGCGATTTGCTCTGGGAGGCCTGCTGTAGCATTTGTGTGTTGTTAAGTTATTTCCATATTGATAAGGCTGAGGCCAGGAACCGGGATTCCGCGCATTCCTTCTGTCCAGATTTCCAGCGTGTTGGCTGTCAACTCGGACTTGTGGTGCAATGACTGATTTTCACATCAGAACCTGAAGGGACATTTTCCTTGTGCTTTACTCAACTACCACCAGAGCCCAAAGGCCTAGGAAAGTCTGTGCAATGGTGGGGTTTCCTGTCTGAATTAGTTGGACCACAGTCCTACACTTTTGGAACGAGCTGTCCTGGTGACTCAGAGGGGCTCACCAGCTGGCTGGGATGGAGATGAGGTCAGCCACACACGATGTCACCTGCTTACTCCTTATTTTTTGGCTGGGATGGTCCTTGCATCCCTGGTATGATGGGCTATGGCTGTGGTCTTTTCCAGAACGTGGCCAGGCTCCCGTCTGTTCTTTGCTTTTTGGGATATAAAAGACTCTTTTTTTACCTGTTGGAACTTCTAACACCGCTGTGTGACGAGGCCAGATCTCTCATTTGTCTCCAGAGCAAAATGGAATGCCAGAAGGACTTTACTGTCAGTATCGCCTCTGAGCACATACTTTCTAATAAAACTCACACATGCTGGTAAACGTAGACTGCTTGTGTTTGTAGATGATATTTCGACACGTGACCTAAAGGCGAACGTGAGCTGTTTTATTGGTCGGTTTTGGACCCAGAAGGCAGGGCAGTCCCACCCGCCAGCTCTCCAGTCATTGTCTGGCACTGCAGGGGCTTCCCCAGTCTTCTCGATGAAGTGTGGCGAACCCTGTGTTTTGGATTTGGTGTGGCTGCCGCCACAGGCGTCCCTGGGATCTGAGCTACGTGCACAGCACACCATCTGTTACATGAAAACTTTGAAAGTTGATCACAGCACTGACCGGATCCTGCCTAAGTTGGTGCCGGGCGCGGCCCTTTTCTGTGGCTTTCTGTTTGGGTGGGGGCTGATTCAGGCTCCGCGAGTAGTCATGTCCCCAAAGAAGAAAAGCAGTCATGTTCTGGGTGGGTGTAGGGTTGATTGCCTACAGATGATGCATGCTGGGCATTTTGAATAACAGCCAGTCTCAAAGAAGTCGTCCCCTTCCTGGCTCCCCCAGGAATGATTTGTTATGCACACAGCTTAGGAACTTTCCCAGAGGATTTATGAACATGAAGTGATTGCTGGACTTGTTGGCACGGTTGGTCCAGGCATTGCTATCCTTTCCAGGGTGAGCCTGAAATCCGCAGAGCTCTAGAATCCAGAACGTGTGTGAGCCCCGCCCTTCCAGCCCCAGTTGGTTGGTTCCCAAGTGGCTGGAAGGGAACAAGACAAACTAGAATTCTGGCAGCCCTTTTCACGGTGGAGCGTGCCAAAGTGTCATGGGCACTGTGATATCTCTGTGCTGCTGGTGCACCTGAAATGGCCTCCCGGCACTTCTGGTGCTGTTTGCAACAACTCAGAAGTGGGCCATGAAGAAAGAAGGTGGAATGTTGTCTGAATTCAGGACAAAGGCAAGAAATCCGGACTCCATTCCACCACTCTCTGAAGGTCACGCGTGACTTCATTTTCTCACCAGTAAGCTGGGCCTTTCGACAGCCTCGGAGTTATAAACATACATAGTTCAAATTTATGGAGATCTGGAGAATAGAAAATGAAGCTAATTCCCAAGTAGATGGTGTTAGATTCACATAGCACTTCAGCATCTCACCTTGGATATTCTTTCTGACGTTGACTGAAAGAATTGTCTCAAAAGGGGCCCTAGGAGCAGAACTCCAAAGTCTACACTCAATGCAGTGGAGACGGAGCTGCCGGCAAGAGCAGCTTGTCCCTGCACAGCAGGAGGCGGGGGACGGCAACTTGTTCCAGATCTCTGCTAGATGGTTTCCTTTATTTGTGTTACAAAAAGGCACACGTACGTGAGCATTTGTTTTAGGCAAAGTGGGCGATCTGGGGTATGTGAATACTTCCTCATTGCTCTGACCGTTCCCTAGGATTGCTCACGAGATCCGGTTCAATAGCTTTAACAGGCATTTGCTGCTCTCTGATCGTGAAGGCGGCGCAACTGATTTGCTCATCCTCTGGGTGTGAACTTAGAGTTGACTCACCATTAGTGGGGCTAGATTTGCACCATCCAAACAAACACGCCCTCCCATGGTCCCCCTTGTGACCAGAGGCACATATTGCCAGACAGCTGGCCGGGGCCAGGGGTATGGTCTGCGACCACGGGAGAGAGGAGCTGCATTGACCTCATTAGTGCCGTCCTTCTAATTGACTGCCACAGTCACAGATGACAACTCCCAGAGCTACTCCGAATCCCAGGGACTGGTGTATTTTACAGGAGAAAAAATCTGTTAGCAGTCCTGACGACAGTCCGAACACTGTCTTCTCTGAGCAGATTTTACATTTTGCCCTTCCTAAAGTCTACTGCCTTTTGACAAAATCTCACCAGGCCACAGCAAACCTGCCTAAATCATGTAGCATAGTTTGTTGTTATCAAAGAGCTTTGAGAGCTCACCCTTGTGCTTCGGCCAAACTGATGTGGCTGTGTAGAAAATGCCCGAGGAGCTCCTATAGAACAGGGCACATGGGTGTCTCTGATTTTTGCCCGTGGGCCGGGGTGAGAAGGAAGAGTATGAATGGAGCTTTGTGTGTATCCTAGGAATGGCTTGAAAGGAAGTTAGCCACCAAATACTTCGCTTGGATGCTTTGTGGGATTTGTTCAGCTCATCCCCCTGGACTTCCTGGCTTTTTATCAGACAGTAAATACCGCTCCGGCAGAGCCGTGCCCCATGAGTCTGAAAACTGGGCACAGCTTTCAAGCATCCGTGTGCCATTCACTGCTCTCAAACATTGTTACCGACTGACTTCCTCCTCCATCGTTTTGAGTCATGGCACTTACTTCCTCATTCACTGCCCAGGGTGTTTGTGAAGCCCCCTTTCTTTCAAGTTTGCCACTGAGGCCATTTGACATAGTAGCCAGCTGGAGAATGAAGTCCAGGCAAAGATGACGAGTATTTGCAGTCACCCCTCCTCTCCATGGAAAAGGAGAAAGAGACCCAGCCTGATATTTAGAGTGGCCCTCCTCTTCTACCCCCTGGCAGAGGTAACCCGTTCCTCGTGCCAAATGCCTTTCCCAACAGCTGTTTGGTGATTCTGTGTCACTGGGCTCATTGTAAAATCAAGCATATCCTTTTAATTACCTGTTCGTCTTTCAGCGATGCCGAGCTCCGTGGCACAGAGAAGGGGGATAAACCTTCGTTATAATGGATTTTTCGTAAGACTATCTCTGAGATAAGAGTCCTAAATCTTGGCAGCCTCTGTAGAGCACACACTCTGTGCCTGCACACGAATTCCTGGCTCCCCAGAGCCGTGTTATAAATGGAGTGCATGGGCCAGGACTGGGTAATAAGATACTGCAGATACATTTGAGAGCAAGGTGCACTTTGCTTTATTTATGAAGATAGACATGCTGGTTGAGGGCTTAATCACAGCTGATAAATCATTTTAAGAAAGCCTATTAGAACCATATGCTGATTTTTTGCATTAATACAGTGTGTCTGTTTCCAGTCTAATAAGACAGGGTTTTCTCGTCCGCTCTCTGTGTCTCTCCAGCGTGGACTATTTATCTGTTTAAGTGGTATCACTTGTGTGGGAGCATTTATCTCTTTAAGAGGTACCATTAATAAAGGAACGTGAAAGGAAAGAGGGAAGGCCAAATGAGTGAAGGCGCCCGTCGCGCGGTGCCTGTGTGTGCATGTGCATGTGTGTGTGCGTGTGTGTGTTTATGGTATGACAAAGGAGAGTCAGAAAGCTGAGAAACGGAAACAACTCAATTAGAGTTTCGGAAGACCACAGACTGGCCTTCACTGGGCATAAGGTAGTCATTTCAGCCCAGGTGGTTATAATACTATAGTAAAAGATTATCTGAATAGAGGTGTGTATGTGTGTGTGTGCATGTGTGCATGCATGGACTGACATTTGGGTTACCTCACTTCTCCGCGAGCTAGCAGAGGGCTGCCCAGGAACAGGTCCCAAGGCCCTTTAATGAGAGCCATATTGGGACTGCAACTCGGAGCCAAGTTCTGTTTATCACTAATTGCAGGGGTGCCTTGCAGATCTTTTCTATTATTTCCTGATTATACCCCTGCTCTTTTTATTATCTTGCCAAAATTCAAACAGTAATAATTGCATGATTTATTGTTTATTTATAAACCCGTCTATGGCATCCATCGCTGTATCGAATAGATTTTAAAACAGCAATGGCTTTTCCTAAATGACTGGATTTCTTTTACCTTTCATGGAGAAGTCATACATTTGTGAATTTCACTTATCCCTTTAAGACTTACTGGCTTTGTATCAAATAGTAAATAGCCCTCCAACGGAGCCATGGCCCGTGAGCATGAATGGTTGACTTGGTGCAGCTTTCAAATGTCTATTTCCTTCTCAGAGTCCATGGTTTCTGGCCTTATAAATAATGGGGGTGGTGGGGAGGGGGGATGGCTGCACACAGAGAGAGCTTGTGTGCCAGGAAGATGCTTTAGGAGAGGATGTTAATTTATCTTTTACGATTACATCCAGGTTGGATTATGTGACTGCTAAGTTTCTTTCCAACTCAGTTTCCAGGATTCTCTGAAAACCATGTTTAGAGATAAGTAAAAAGCTCATTTTACACAAATTTAGACACAGTGGGATAATATGACACTAAATTATTAGAATTGAGATTATAAGTGACTAATAATAGAATTTACTACCATTCATTGAGTTCCTACCATTTGCCAAGCATGGTGCTAGAACTTTTGTTGATATAGTTCCCTGATCACCGATGACAATTCTCTCATTTTTACTCTCATTTTTCATCATAAGAAGTTAAAGCTTAAGAATTTAGATAATTTGCTGAAAGCCACGAAGCTAGGAAGTTACAGGTCTAGTCTTTGCGGACAGGACCATCTGCTGGAAAATCCACGTGCTTCCCACTACTTTGGATCGTCTTCCTGTCTTTAGGTCCCTATGGTACATGTACGGTTAACACATGCTAATTAATTTTTTAAAGATTTTATTTATTATTTATTTTTTGAGAGAGGGAAAGGGAAGGAGAAAGAGAGGGAGAGAAACATCAATGCGTGGTTGCCTCTCATGCGCGCCCTACTGGGGACCTGGCCCACAACCCAGGCATGTGCCCTGACTGGGAATCAAACCGGCGACCCTTTGGTTCACAGGCCAGCGCTCAGTCCACTGAGCCACACCAGCCATGCCTGCTAATTAATTTTTTGAAAAAGTTCAGTGGAAGCTTTACAGAACATCAAGCTGAGCTTGACCTCCACAAATACATGAAGAAACTCTTACTGTGCCCACTATGTCCTAGGCTTCTGCAGAGCCCCAGTGTCAGCTCCAGGTGCCTTCCACGTTCTGTGGCCGTGGTGGCCGACAGCACGGCTGGCCCTGAAACCTCGGGGAAAAAATGCGACTTGCTCATCGTGAGGCATTTTTCAGTGTCACCAAGGGCATGCAGTTCACCATGACTTGTCAACTCACCAAAAGGCATAATTCCAGTTCTAAACTAAGCATGAGACAATCCTCTCTTCTCTAGCATTTAGGAAGCCACATCCTCTTGCTCTGGGACATGTCCTTTCATATCTGGTGCTAGTGACCACTGCTTTCCAGGAGTAAAATGGACATTTGTGGAGTGGAGATATGTTTGGAGCTTACGCTAGATTCTAATAGAGTAACATCTGCTGGAATGGCTGCCTCCGAGAAGAGCACCCTTAGGAGAATGCAGCCCTGGACTCGAGGGGCATGGCCTTGGGGTTCAGAGGGCTGCCACACCACTCTTGCTAGGTGTCATAGGAGTTTGGGTGTTAGCATAAAGAGTAATTGCGGGTGTACATGCTGTGGTCAGTGTTAAATAGTTAAGTGTTGGATTTTAAAGGAAAGCTTTGCCATGTACCTTCTCTCCAACTTCTGCCACTAGAAGTTTCTATTATGTCCTCTCAGTTCAATCAAACAAACTTTTATGTCCCAGGTGCTCTGCTAGATGGGCAAGGTGCCAAGGCTACATTTTCATGGGAGGGAAGCTAATCTTGGGGTATGCGGGAAAGTTTGGTGTCCTTGATAGGTCCTAAGCTTCTCTGGGATAGTGGTGCAGTGGAAATAGTGAATGCTGTGACTACTCTGTTTAGTTTAATATTCTTTGTGATCTGAAACCCACTTAATCTACCGTTTTGTGTGTGTGTGTGTGTGTGTGTGTGTTGTTTTCTCTCCTGTGTCTTTTCTGCTTCAGGAAAATGAAATGTCTTCCCTCTCCAAACCTATCAGTGGCTTCCCCACCTCATTGTGCTTGCCTATACAGTTGTCTTCACATGGAAGCGTTCTCCCTTCTCTCATCTTTGACCAAATCTAACTCATTTATGAAAGCCAATGTCAAAAGCCACCTCCATTGAAGCCTTCTCTAATGTCCACTCACCTGACACAACCTTGGACTTCCCTGAATTACTCCAGTGCTTTCAAAGACTTTATGGCACTTCTAACTGTTTACCATGTGTTCTGGTATTCCTCCCCCACAATCCCTGGGACTGGGAGCCGTGTTATCACAGGGCTGGGCCCACCCCCTTCTATCACTCCCAGTGCCAGTAGCTGGCAAGTGGAAGAAGCTCTGTGAAGAATTATTGGAATGGAGGAATGAATGGACATGAATAGGTGAATAAATGTCCTTACATAGCAAGATGGCGTTACCTGGTTTATCTGAGGCAAGGAGACCTAGAGTGCCTTATACCTCTGAAGAGGGATGTCTGTTCACGTGTTTCAGTATTCATTTACTTTCCAAGAGATTTGTTTATTCTCCAAAGACCTAGGATGACCAGAGACATAAAATACCTAATAATATAGTTAATAGCTCTACTGTGTAGAGAATCTTGGTTTAAAAGCAAGAAAGCTTTGAATTAGAAATTCATCTATTCATTCAACAAACTTTTATACGTCAGTCATTGGGATATCACAGAGTCAGTCAATAGGATATCACTCAAAATACCAGCACTTAACATAAAGTGTGCACACTGTTTTGTGCCCTACAGTATAATACGGCTAAGCTAAGGATTTCATAACCCCTCATCCAGTAGTGTGTGTGTGTGCGTGTGTGTGTGTGGTGTGTGTGTGCGTGCGTGCGCACGCCTGGTGGGGAGAGTAGTAGATGTCAGTGGTAGGTCTTGATTAAGTAACCTAAAATTATGAGCCTCGTGCTTCTCATCTGTACAATGACGATACTAACTACTTACGGTGGTGGTGATGACAAATAAAACCTCCTATGTAAAGCACAGTAATGTATGCAGTGGCGCTCAATAATTCTTGTTCTCTTCTTCTTCACTATACATATACTCAAGGGTGAGACTTAGTGCCAAACCTGGGATGGGAAAATAAGAGTCTCTGCCCATCACAATTCCAGAAATGTAGGTGGTAGTCGTGACCCAGAAGTCCCTTTCATCCCTGCAACGGGCCAAGAGACTGAGACCTCCCCAGGGCGGTAGTTAAAACTGACGCGGGTTTCATGTCTATGAACCACGCTCTGCAGGAGATGGTCTTTCTGTTGTTACAGGTGATTCTCATATAAATCAAAACTCTTCGGGCTTCTCCAACGTTTCCTTTCACAACCCAGGTAATGCAGTGGACCACTGTTTATTTTCAGGAAGGTTTCACAGATGTTGGCTAGGCCGACTTCCAGGTCAGAAAAATTGTTTAAGGATGACTTCTTCGGAGCAATATAATAGATGTTCCCGTGGGACAAGTTCGAAATTAAACCTTACCATTTTTAGAACACACTCACCTATCCCTTAGCTATTTATCCACAGAACTATCTATCTCACCAATATGATCTCACTTTGCGTCCTTGAGCATTTGAGTAACTTCTGGAAGGATGTGCTTCCCGCAGTGTCTGGGTGTTCAGGACTACCATGTTTTAGTCACTACAGAACATGATTGGGAAAGAAAAAGAAATTTTCTCTTTGGGTCGATACACCATCTAAGCTGAATTTGTGGTTTGATCAAGCTTGGCCTGATTAGAAAAAACAGCCTGTGCAGCCACCTGGGCTGGCCATGCTGGAAGTTTTGGGGCCAGCTGTGCTCCGAAGCGGTACTGCCTGCCTGCTAGCCCAGTCCTTCTGGGGTAGGGGCCCAGGAGAGAATATTGGTTCCTGTGCAGGTCTACACAAGCTTGGGGCACAGGCCCTTAACTGTAGAGTTCGTTGACTCTTGTGTTTTTGTTATTGTTGTTGTTGCAAATGTTACACACCCCCTTCTGTACTCATATCTAAATCATCCAAACCTTATGACCCCGTGGCTGCAGGCATGTGACACCTGGACATGTGTCCCCTGGCCCTCGTCAAGGATGGGAAAATTGTGAAATACTAAATCAGTGGTGGTGGCACAGTCTTGGCTTTACCACCCTGTGTCAAAGGACAGAGCAACTTGTCGGGGAATCCGAGCTGAGATGTGGTGTACACCCCACCCCGGCCCTTCTGCGCCAGTCTGGTTAGTTTCAGTGGAGCGCACCCGGAAGGGCTTTCCATTGTCCAAGCACAAGTTCGAGGCCATCACCACCACAATGGCTATTATTCCTTCCTAAGTAAGAACTGTGAGGCCAACTTTCTGCCCCAGCGCTCATCTGTCCTCCTGCCTCTCCTTTCGCCACTGGAACCAAAACAAATATCCAAAGATCAGTGTCACACAAGTACTGGTATCCCAGTGTTTACCAAAATGCCTTCCTTGGAAAACTACTCTTGCATCAGAACATCACCAGCATCACCCAGGAACTCCCTAAAAATGCAGACTCTGGGGCCCATCCTGGACCAGTTCAGTAAGTCTGGGTGTGGCAAGTGCCAAAGTGAGGTTGGTGCTCCTGATCTGGGGACCACACTTTGAAAGCCACTAGTGTAAACAAACCCCTGCTCTAAGAATTCCCTTGTCAAATATGTCCACTGTCTGTTTAGTCTTACCCTTCTCTTGGGGAGTTACAGGGGACATTGGCATTTTAGAGGCTAGAAGAATTCCTTCTACAATGCGCCATTTTTCTAACTCATTTGACCACAGAACCTTTCTCTCTGTGAACAGCCACTCACATCCCATGGGGCCATGACCCACTGGACCCTACTCTGCCCGAGTAGAATGCCAAGAACTTAAGATATCAGACTCATTGGTTACATGGCATAATCAAGTCACTCAACTCTTCCGAGAGTCCATGTCTGTCTACCTTACAAAATTACAGTAGGGTTTAGGCAAAATTACATGTGAAGTATTCAGCACACTGCCTTGTATATAGAATATACTTAATAAATGGAAAGTGTGTTTTATTTAGTTCACATCAGAGCTGGGTTGACAGTCGCCCCACCCATTCTCACTTTAAATGTATCAACACTTCAGGACACTTTGAATGTGTGCAAAGATTTCTTGAGTGGGACCACTGGTTTCTATCCATCTCTATGCGAGCAGACCTTCCTGATATGGGCGATAATGGAATCGGCATCAGTTGTTCTGTAATTGTCAAGGGGAATATTTTTGTGATCACGAAAAGCAACCAACAGATCGTTTTTGAGGA
Organism: Micronycteris hirsuta; assembly: GCA_004026765.1. NCBI lineage: Eukaryota > Metazoa > Chordata > Mammalia > Chiroptera > Phyllostomidae > Micronycteris > Micronycteris hirsuta. The sequence goes on from PVJI01000410.1 coordinate 56,858, forward strand.
GGCAGGGACATCAAGAGTGCTCACTTAGCATTTCAGTTCGAAATTATGTTGACAGTAGTTTACAATCTTTGCCATGCTATAAAAGTGAGCGATTATGATTATAATTATCATTACTTTGACAAATGTTTTAGGGTAAAAAAAGGCTTGCCATTGCAGAGCAGGTGTGTTTCTTAGTTTTCAAGGAAGAACTTGATCTCTCTTTCCCTTCTTTGGTTGTCCTCTGACTATTATCCATCTCAGAATCTCTTGGGCGTGGGGGCCTCCACAGCCTTAGGGGGCAAATCTGAGCCTGTCACTTCAAGGCTGGACCCCAGAGAGGCAACGAGAGGGTAGAACATGAAATGATTTTGTAATGTCTTCCTAACCAAAGAAACGGCCCAGTTTTTCCAAGACAACAAACTTAGGGGTGGGGGGATATGATTTATGAGGAAAGGCAACAGATTCCCATTCTCCCATGCAAGCCTCTCTAAAGCTATGGTCTGGCGCACGCAACCGGTTTCCATAACATAATCGTGTGGCTTGATGGGTTATGTCCCCAGACCAGCTGGCCCCACGCAAGGAGCAGGGCTGCAGCAGTCCCACCCCGGCATGCAGGGAAGGGGTCTGCCGGTCCATGGCTCTGGCAAAGCCTGAGGTCCCAGGAATGGATGCAGAGGGCGGGGAAGGAGGTTTCTTAGTGAGGCTCCCTGCAGGGAGCCCTGTTGGCAAGCAGAAAAGGGTGGATCAAGAAAGTAGGAAAGGAGTGAGGCAAGGGAAAAAAAATTACAGATGTCCCAAGTTTCCACAATTTTATCAAAAAATTTTCCATGACTCATCTGGTGACTTTTCCCCCAAATTTAATATGATAAAACCACTGCCCTAAGTATAATTAAATGGCAATTACCCGAGATGACAAGGGTGGTGCATTTTAATCGATCTCTTCATTCCCTCAACCACCCAGTCCAAGGTGGGGAAAGTAAAGAAAAAAAAATGTCTCTCTTGCTTCTTCCATCCTGTTTCCCTTGCTCCATGGTCTTTTGTAAGGGAGAGCAAAACAGAAGGCATTCCAGAGTCATTGCCTCCCACACAGAAGTAGTGAAATAAAGTGAAAGCTGAATAGAAGGAGCAGGGGGACTACGGTTTTTCGCTTGTTTGTTAATTCAATCCAACTTCAAGATACGTTTGGCTCCAAAAGACGTTGCATGACCTTTCCATATGTTAATCTGTAGGAGGGTTTCCTCCAAGGTGGGATATTTGGGTCACTTGATAATGACGCTAGCTACTGCTAACTGAGCACCTACTATCAGCCGGATGTCTTACAAATATTATCTCTTATCACCATAAGAGCTATTCGAGTCAGCTTTTGTCACTTACAATTTTACTGATAAGAAAGGAATCTCATAAATTCAATGACTTGTTCTTGGTCCCAGGGGCAGAGCAAGGATTTAAACTCAGGACTGCCCAATTCCCCAAGTCCCCTCCGATAGGGAAAGGAGCAGTGGTGAATGTAACGGGAACAAAAGCAGTTCAGAGTCGCTGTGACTGCTTTTGAATGCCTACAGACAGTTTGTCCCAGGCTTCCATTCCAGCCGACCCTTGTTTTCCTCGCCACACCGGATGAGAAGGGTCATGCTTGACCTGGAAGGTGTCGAAAGGCCTGCTGCTGCGTGCAGATCATTGAAGGAGACAAGGTTCGCCATTGCTGTGACCTGGGAAGGTGCTGTGGTCCAGCTGGACCCCTCTGCAGTCACTCAGGGGTGGCTTGGGCTGCTGTCCAGAGTGCACGAAGCTAAAGCCAATGTCAAGGGCTCCTAACGTCCAAGCAGGAAACTGTGACTGAAAAGCTGAAAAAACATATGATCCCATAAAAAGCGACCTCTGGGGAAACAAGCCATTAGTCAGCCTTATTTATTTATTTTTCCTTCTTGCTGCAAAGTTCAATACAGACGAAGGAGCTGTGATTATCATATAAAAGGCTATGCAAAAGTGCCCTGCCTGTACAAGGCGGGAGAAAACTTTACCCTGGCCCTTTGCCACTCTCGGCTTTGTTTGTGTTCTTCAGATTCCGCGTGCTCTGACCACAGTTGTGATGGCCCCGTCGGAGCACAAGTGTGTCTGAAAATAAACAAGCAGAGCTGGAACTCTCCAGAGTCCCCTCTCATCTCCACCCGCTCTGCTGCCTTTCATCCTGTCCGACGACAGGGGGAGGCTGGAGGAACTGGGTGGCGGTGGCCTTATTAAGACAAGATCTTCTGCAGAGAAAATGTGCTTAATGAGCTTAGGAAATACCTTGTGGTCGTGAAAGAGTAATAAAATTTCCACTTTCTTGGGTGAGATCAGGAAACCCTGACTGTCCACTCTTAGTTTTTGCCAGTTTTACTTTGGAATGTGCTTTTGGAAGGTCAAAAGTATTTTTTAATGGGTAGCAGGAAAGAGTCTCGATATAATCTTTTGAGGAAAACCCCCTGATCACTCCATGGATGCAAGATAACCAAGCCTCCTTGTACTTTAGAGACCTCTCGGTACAAGAGATGTCAATTTTTTCTTCTTACCGTCTGTATTAAATTCCTAGGGCTTCTGTAATGAAGTACCACAAACGGGGTGGGTTAGAATGACAACAATTTATTGTCTCATAGCTCTGGAGGCTAGATGTCCAATGTCGGGGTGTAGGCAGTGTCGATTCCTTTTGAGAGCTGTGAGGGAGGATCTGTTCCATGCCTTTCTCCCAGCTTCTGGTGGCTTGCTGGCAGTCTTGGGGTGTTCCTTGGCTGGTAGATGCACCACCCGGATTTTGTGCCTTCCTGTTCATGTGATGTTCTCCTTGGGGGCATGTCTCTGTCCAAATTTCTCCCTTTTTATGAGGATACTATCCTATTAGGAGGGGCCCAGCATACCCTACCTTAATTTTATCTGTAACAACCCTGTTTCACATTCCGAGATGCAGGAGGTTAGGCCTTCAACATCAGATTGGTGGAGGGACACAGTTCAACCCATGATACCATCTGAGAGACTGATCCAAGATCTCTTTACGTTGGGATTCTGACGGTAGGCCAATAGAGAGGGGTGTGGAGACCTAACTGAAACCAAGGCTAAACCTTTGTCAGCGGGAAACTGCTGGTTCAGTTTGAGACTCTGGTATTTGCGTGGGAAATGGGTTTCTGTGGAGTTCGAAGGAAGCCACTGCCACGAAGTGAAGATGCTCAAACAGCGCTGTGAGCAGCAGTGCCTCAGGCCTAGGGGAAAGACGGTGTTCTGTCGTTGCTTATTGTTTTAAAGGACGTATAGGAAACTATACGGTCAAAGTGATTGAAAATAGATGTATTTCTCAACAATGAGAAACGTGGTACCTTTGTCCACTTGAGCAGCAGGAACGGTACGGGGTTCCAAGCCAAACTACCTTTGTTCAAGTCACAGCTTTACCAACTGTGCCATCCTGGGGAAGTTAATGTAGCTCGAGCTTTGGTGTCCTCATCTGTAACGTGGGATAATAATAATAGTGCCAACTTCATAGAAAAGAATTAATAGAGGCAATAGTTTCGAACGGTGTTTGGCACATGGTAAGAATTCTTGGTTTTTGAGAACACAGGGGTGGGGAGCTCACGCTCAGTACACACGATGCCCCCTAGTTGAATTAGGATTCATGCTATGGAGGCAGCCGTCCCGAAAACGGGAACTGGGGACTTGTGTGATGAAGGCGAGCCCGTGCTTTCATAACCTACCTCTTCCACTGTGTAAATACATAAACATAACCTTCAGGGGGAAGAGTAACTGTCCCTGATTATAGAAGGGAGACTGAGGCCAGATAACTTGCACTTGGCCACTAGGATGGCTTGCCCCGTCGATTCCATCAGAGTTGCTGTCTTTCCTTTTGTTTATACCTGCACTTTTCACGGAGATAGTGATGAAAAGATACAGAAAATCATTATTACCCATATCATCTTCGACAGTCACGTGACTAAGGACTCACATCAGAAAGTAGATTTCCTAAAGGACATAACGTTTTCATTTCTACTTGATAAGAAGTTTCCCATTCATAATTCTAAAAGGCTAAGGGACGTTTTTATAGGATTTCGAGGCCTGCATTAGACATGGCATTATTCTAAGAAGCACTCAATGGGCTTCGCCCAGAACTGGCCGCGGATGGCCTCTGCTGCTGTTCTGAAGGAGCTTAAAATTCCACTACTTTCACTTTTGGGTACAATAACCAAACATGAGCAGATTGTGGGGTGCATCTCGAGCCAAAGCCCTGAGAGCTTCGTCCTGGTCCTCCCCCTCCCCCCACCCCCGCCGCCTACCCCTCTTCGCACCCCCTGTCGTTGTCCTCCTCATCCCCCTCCCCCTCTTCCTCCTCCCGTTCTCCTTCTAAGTGACGCTACATGGGCTGGGGCAACATCTCCTTTCAAAATAAAAAGCAAGTGAAAACGTTTGTGAGTCACAACAGGTCACATTGGACTCCAGCATTCACTGTTGGAAACAGGGCTTTTCAGTTACAGTCGGGGACCCCGATCCTGTCACTCCACCCCGGCAAAGCAAAACTGTGTCTGCTTTGTGCACAGTATTATCCTGACGACTTCTGGCGAAAAGAATCCCAGACCAGCAGTGCCTCGGGCCTCAGGGCTAGGAATTTCCAAGGAGGGGTGGGTGGGTGTTGCATTCTGATCTAGTTGCCCTTCATATTGTTGTCTCCTTGTCCAATTTGCTAGAGAATTTCCCACTGGCTCTTGGCTCATTCTCAAATTGGAGTGAAGTCTTTCAGACATTACTCTGTATGCTGAAAGACAAGGAACTCTTTATTAAGCAGAATGGGGGGGCCCTGGCTTCTAGGAAGGGCAGATAGATGCTCTGGCCTCCTGTCTTAGTCCCGCCCTGTCCCTCCCTCCAGAGCCCTCTCCGGGCTCTGCCCTCTCCCAGTGGGGGGAAGGACTGTGTGGACCCCTTTCCTTGGGCCAGCGGGAGAACACTATTACAAGCTAAGTAGTCCTTTAGGCAATTCCTTCCGTGACGGGGCAGGGGGTTGGGGGGGGCCCTTATGGAACTATTACCACAGCCAGATGACAACATTTCCAGCTGAGCATTCCTGTGTAAGGGGGATACTCCTCCTTGACTCACTTTTCTCCAACTATTAGAATTTGTAAACAGGGAAATATTTCCTTCTCGTCTACTGCCTCTTTTCATTTACCTTGCTTTCTTTCGCTTATGCTGGTTTAAAAGGTCTGGCTTTTCAGATACCATCTTCATATTTCCGTAACAAACATGTACTGCTACCCTATGAATTCCTTGAGTCCTCACAGCTGCCCTTGGAGGCACCTACCACTGTTTCCCCACTTGTAGGTTAGAGAAAAGGTACAGAAAGATGAAGTGACTTTCCTAGGGTCACACAGCTGCTAACTGGCAAGGCCCAGATTCAAACCCAGGAGTCTGAGTTCTCAAACCCCTGATGTCCCACATCACTTCCTTCTTGTTATTTATTTATTTTTAGGAATTTGGTCTTCCAATTTGCTTCTTATTGGAGGGCTAGGTGCTGCTGCTCCCATTTCAGGTCCCTCCCAGTCCTGGGTGATTGTGCAGGGAGGTAAGGCAACCCCTTTGCCAACAGCATGATCCCCCGTGTATACCTGTCCTTAAGGGAGGCCCAGCGCAGCCTGGGGAACCCATGCAGGGCAGCCCTGCCAGGAAGGCTGGGTCAGCCTGATTTGATAACGAGCTCACGTCTTTCTGCAGGAAGGCTCCTACTTGTGGGCTGAACAGTAGAGGCTTTGTCTCCTACTAGCTGCAAATATTCAAGTCTTCCATGGTTAAGCTATTTTCTTTAGAAAGAGTAGAGGAAGGGAGGGAGGGAGGAAGGAAGGGAGAATGGAAAGAAGGAAGAAGAAAGGAAAAGGAACTAATGGAAAGGAGACAAGAAGGAAGAAAGGAAGGAAAGAATATTCATTGTCATGGTGACCATGAGTTTTTAGGAAAGATATTCTTTTCTGCCCCCGTCTGCCTGACCCCTTCTGTAGCACGCTTCTTTTTCTCCTTGGTTGGGTCTCACTATGGTCCTGCCATTGTTTACATTTTGAAGTTGCATTATGTTTGTTGGGTCTCCTATCTATAAAGAAAGAATGAGAAAAAAATACATGGCACCTTAATTGAAACACATCAGATCAAATCAGGATTTGGAGCCCAGAGCTGTAAGTACGTCCCTCTGAGACCCCGAGTCTTTACTGTGGCCGCCGTCGAAGTGTTTATTATTGCAAGTCACCCCTCATAGCCTGGCTTGACTCCCCCATCTGGGCCACAGGCCGTCCGCCTGAGAAACCAGTAGGCCAGCGCTCGAAAGCACCTGGAGTCTATTGGGCACACTGTTTTCTATTAAGCAGTTTGGGGTACAGTTTGGGTTTCTCTCTAGCTTCCTCTTTCTATTTCAAAGACAGAAGAGTTTCAAGACAACAGTGGGAACTGCCTGCCTTTAGACTTCACAGGGCCGGCACGATGGTGTCTGCACGTCTCCATCCCGCCTGGGTCTGTTTTGCCTCCCTGTGCCCCACTGCAAGGTGTGTCTCCCCGGGATGCTGTCTTTGCCTTCTGCCTGCCAAGGACCAAGTTCCCTTCCAGCTCTGAAACTCCGTGGTTCTCCTAGCGGTGGGAGCTCTGTTCCTGCTCTTTGCAGGCTTGATCCAGCCCAGACCTCAAGTCCCTTGCAACAGGATTTGACAGCTTCACAAGGCAGCAGTGTGTTGGCCTGACCAGCCTGGAGTTTCTGGAATCACTTAATAAATAAGATTCACTTCCAGCGTTCCAGCCCAGTGCCAGTCATCAGTCTTAATGGATTAACGTTATTAATAGTCTCAGGACCACTGGCAGTGTCTGCCACTGGTCACTGAACATTCACCAGGTGCTGAGCCATATACTAATTGCACATGAGTGGGATATGTTGCCCATCAGTACCGTTTATGTGCACAGTCTTATTTAGTCTCACCAATCCTTATACAACCCTAAAACATAGCTATTTTATGCCCATTTTACAGATGAGGAGACTGAAACCCAGAGCAGTTAAGTAACTCCCTTAAGGTCACTTTATCAGTAAGCGCAAGAACCTGGAGTCTAACTAACCCCAGTTTGCTCTTCTTCAAAGCCAGTGCCACTGCCTAGCAATGCCATCATCCCACCTACAATACTAGCTAGCACATATTAAGCCCTACTATGCACCATAGCTGGATATGTGTGCACCATAACATAGTATGTGCTGGAAGCTTAACGTGCATGATTTGACTTAATCTTCATAATCACCTTGTGAGACGGGAGGATTGGCTCTATTTTCCAGGGAAGGGAACTGAAGTTTAGAGGGGTTTGAATTGTTCCACTGTGGTATATTCACTGACATCCAATAAATGTTTAGAACAGCCCTGAACTTCACCACCAAAATACCAAAGAAGTTTCTATAACATGCATTTAAACACTTTTGGTTTTTCAACATAGCAGAGTGTCTGCATTTATTTTGAGCACATGGTCATTTAAAATTACACCCCGAGACAGCTCACCTGGTGCCGATGCCGCAGCCTGGCCGTGGAGTCGGTGCAGACGGCCGGGACTGCTGAGGAAAGTCGGAACCATCCATTTAGATGCATGCAGGGGAGCTGACCGGTGGAGCAGGATGGGGGGAGCTGCTTGATGCTCCTGCCAGTGGAAGAGGGTGGGCGAAGGTCAGCAAGAGAGACATGAACTCACAACAGAAGGGTTATGTTTACGAATCTTGAAAGTTCGTAACTGACTTGCTGGAGCCAAAAGTGAGGACGGGAGTCTGTCCCGGGAAAGGAGAACTCAGTCTTAATTTCAAGCCCTCGGCATCGTGCTCCATGTAGGCACAACTGGCTGATATTAAGCAGCTTAGGGTAGAGTTCAGGTTCCTAATCACACACCCACTGGTTATTCCCTACGTGGGTGTGCAGGGAGGTCTAGATCTTTCACGAATACACCTCTATACATGAATGCAACAACGTTTCAGTGAAATGTTTTTAAATGTCATTTACAGAAATACTGGGCAAAAATCTATTTGTTGCCTCCACACTTTCTTAAGTCACTTTCAGTAGGCCCAGGGGCCCTGTCCTGTGCTCCAGTCATCTACATCACCACTTCCTGAAAGTATTTGTAGTGAATCTAACACCATTCGCTCAGCTGTGAATCCTCTATTCTGGGCACTGTGTAAGTATTGCAGAGGGACAGTGGTTAAATGCCAATGTTGAGCTTTAAAGAAGAGTGAGCAAAAATAGACTTTGGTTTTTAAAATCTGAAGCCCAGATAAAGTCAGAGGTGATGATGGAGTAGGAGAAAGATGCCTGACAGGCGTATCTTGTTTTTATCAAAAGCTTAACTATGTGCCAGGCACTACCATTCTAAGTGCTTTTGTGTTTCTTCCCATTAAACAACAACAACAACAACAGAGAACAGTGATAAGGCAGATGCTACTGTCATTCCCATTTTACAGATAAGGAAACTGAGGAAGAGAAAGATGAAGCAGCATCTTCAACGTCACATAACAGGTTAATGGTAGAGCTGGGATTTGAACCCAGATGAACCTAACTCCAGACTAGACACTATATTAGGCTGTGAAGGAAATAAGGCCCCGTGTATCATTCTAGGGTACCCATCACTGAAAAAAATTTTATTTTGCAAGAAACCCGTGGACAAAAACAACCCTGAGGACTGACTTCTCGTGGCCTCAGCTGACCCATGGTTGTGCTGGCAATGGTTCTCTGAGACTTTGTGCCAGCTGCGAATAGGTTAAAAACTCATAGGGAGCTCTGGCTGTGTTTTGGCCCCTCTAGCAATGCCAGACAATTGGAACGAGCACTGAATCTGGAGTCTGAAGGCTTGCGTTCAAGTTTGAGCTCCACCGATCACTGGCCACTGGAACCCTGGCCGAATCACTGAAATTGTTAAATATGGATAAAATGGGCAATCGCAATACTTCTGTCTACTTCACGGGACTGCCATGAGATAAAATGAGAACTCTTCTTTGTCAATAAACACTAAAAGCCCTTCTACAGTTGACAGAGATTGCGAGGAAAGGTCCCATATCATCATAATTTTGAGACCTTACACACTTTAGATTCAAGGGAACTAGAAGCCATGTCTTTCCTAGATGTCTTTGGACTGAACTTGAAACTATTTCAGACTTATTAGAACTAAAGAGAAAAATTGGCTTTGGATTTTAAGCTCCTTTTCAGTAAAATCCTAGCATTCAGAATGAGGAGTTTTTGACACAGACGGCAGCGCTGAAAGTACCCGGCGTGCCTGGAAGTGCTCGTAGCTACTTGAAGTCATGATTCTGTAATAACAGCCTAGCAGTGGTCATGGTATATTTATACCCCTCCTTTGCAAAATAGCATCTCAAACATTTCCTTCTAAGCACAGCTTCAGTATAGCCCACAAGTGTTGATATATTGCATTTTTATTATCATTCAGTTAAAATATTTTCTAATTTTCACCAGTTTCATATTTAACCCATCAGTTATTTAGAAATGTAGTATTTCAATTTTAAACATTTAGGAATTTTCTAGTCGTCTTTCTGTGATCGATTTTGGGTTCCTTTCACTGAGATGAGAGAACATATTTGGTATGCTTTTAAATCTTCGAAATTTGCTGAGACACTCTTTATGGCTTGAAATTAATAACCTGCTGTTGATTTTTATATTGACAGTTTTACTCTATGTTTTAGCAACCCTGCTGAAAAAGTTATGGTAGACATCGCTGACAAATTGCTTAATCCCTGTGGGCCTCAGTCTCCTTGTCCATAAAATGGAGATAATAATAGTGTCTTCCTCAAAGAGATCTTGGGAGCATTCAATTTGGTAACACATTAAATTTTTTGAACAGTACTTGTCACAGAGTAAGTACTTGGTAAATGTTAGCTATTATTAATTAGTCAATATTACTCATTATTTATTTTGTATCTAACATACACCACCTTGCCTATCTACTCTCATTTGCTTCTAAACTGTAAGGCATGTGTCTTAAATATAATTTTTAAGTCTCACAGCATTCCCCAGAGGTATGTACTTTTGTTATCCATGGTGTACAAATAAGAGGATTAAGGTACCAACTAGGGAAGAGACTTAAATGGAAGACTCTGTTTCTCAACGAGATAGCCATAGCCTTCCCTCTAGATCCCTTCGATAGCCCTAGCTCCTATTTTATTCCACGCAAATACAAGAAGTGACTGTTTTGCAAGCAAGTGTTTTTGTGGTTGGCAGTGCTGTCAGATGTTCCCTGTGGATACCTACCTCCTCCAGGCCAGGGAGGTCTGTTCCCCAGGGAGTGGGTTAGCCTCACCTCAGCCACTCGGGTTCAGTCTGAGAAAAGGCAGTCCCAAAGTGCTGCAAATATGTCCAACTTCCCAGCCCTTAACATCCTCCGAAGACAAAATCCACCGTCATCACCTTGTGGGAACTCAACAAATGGTGGTTGGTGGACCGTCATGGTATCAGTTCTGAAAATAAGCACAGACATTTTTGGTTACCAGCCCACCATCCCCCAAGTCGTAAAGCAAGTGAAATCGACATTCTTTCCCATTCATTGGGCATAAATTGTTATGGCTGTTTCCAAGGATGCATGGTCCACATGGAATGGGGGGGGTCTTTCAGGGAAATTCAACATCAAGCTTAGAGTCTTGAGAGACCAGTTTGTATTTTTAAGGAACATTGAAGACTTTAACATATTTTATAAAGGGCATTTACAAAACCATATTGATGCTGGTTTCTCAATGTATATAATAATACAGAGCAGCTGTTCTCTAGCTTAGTGTGACTTCAAAGGGGCTGGAATGATTTTTCTGAGTATCCTAAATTTCACTGGATGCCCTGTAATTGCACAGTTTTATCCCTTGAATATGTCACCTTGGTACTTTGTTTATTGGTTCTACAATACACCCCTTTGGTAAAGATGACATTAAGTTTCATTCATTGTTCCTACTGTGGGTGAGTGAGTTTATTAGATGGGCTCCTACGAGCATGTTTTGACTTGGACTGAGGAGGGGCAGGGAACGGGGAACACTGTGGATACAGTGGGCATCTGGGTGTGGAAGTGGTGGGTGTGAGAGCCCTGTAGTCGGAGGCTGGGCGTGTGAGAGTGCAGGAGCCTTTATGTCTTGCCTGGGGCTCCTCTACCACATGCTCTCGATCCACATCCCAAAGCCATTTAATTAGGTAATTGTTGCAAGTCGTTAGCGGTAACACCATATCTACCATACAACAGACTTCGGTGTATTAAAAATCGTTCTTTTCCTGGTCCTTTGATTGGTTGCATGTTTGAATTCCTTCCTGGTCTCAGGCAGCTCTCAGGATTGTATCTGGTGTTGAAGGCAAACAGAGCTCAGAACAGGAAAGTAAGGTGGGATTTTCAGAATATCAGTAAGAACTCTGACAGTGGAAGATACCTCAAACCTTTCAGCCCAGCTGTGGCTTTTTCTGCCATGACACCCCTGAGTATGTGGCCCCGTGTCTCTTCCTGCCCCCCCTCCCCACCAAGCCCATCTGGCAGATTAACTGATGCTGTTCATTCTCTCTGTAAACCAAACCTGCTGATGCCCAGGACACCCCGAATGCCCGCAAGCAGCAGGTGTATTTATTTCCACACTGTCAAGGCCCGTTGTACCTATTCTTATAACTCTGTAACTTAGTTAAATAACAGATACATGAATAAAATATGAGCATGAAAGGGAAGATCTAATTAGAATGCTTGCAAAGACTTAATTTAGGAGGATCTCTTAGAAATGCTATCAAATTAAGTATGAGCAAGAACTGTAAGAGATTGTGAATATATTTGTGGAAACACAGGCAGGTTCTACACTCGGATTGCTTCTCAATCATCTTTAAGGTTTTGTTCTCCTGTTAAAAATCTAAAACTAGAAATTGTTGACTCTACATTCAGGATGTGGTGTAGGCAAGAAGGAACATGCGGAACTCCATCAGCAGACCCCATGCTCAGAAAAGGCATCCACCCTCCACCAGGCCCTCAGCACTGCATGTGCGCTTTCACATTGTGTGTTAACAAGATGTTTAACGGGCACACCTATTTTGTTTCATTTTGGAAGTCCTTTATTGTCAAGACTATTCTTTTGTGTGATAGCAAACAGCAGCTGCAGTGTCAGTGATTGTTCTGGACTTCCACATTGGAAAAATCCAACTTCTTCTTGAGGCACAAGCTTCCTTCTGTATTTCTAAGGTCATGTTTTTACTGTTCTGCAGTGTCTTGTGGCCCCTGATGCATCGGCCAGTCTGGCAATTTACTTCCCCTTGGAAGGCTGTGAAATTGAACAAGAGCGAGGGGATATGCCTGCTGACGTCAGAACTTCGGATGCGTTGGGCTTAGGGTTGTCTCTCCTGTTAAGGAACTGCATTGATGGGATTTGTGGCTTGACTACCTGAATGACCCTGCTAGCTGACTCCGTCTTGCTGCCCATCATGGTCTTTCCCCCTTTATGCCACTTTTTAGCAAATCAACTATTTTGTCTCTATAGCTTCTACCAAGATGAAAAAATAGCCTTGTTGTTCTTCTTCGTATTGAACTGAAAGGTTAGTGTTATCCTGACTATTCTTTTCTAGTTTCTCCTGAGAGTCCTGCTGTATATCCATGGTTCTACAATTCATTAGTTTCTTTCTTAAGGGTGTTTATAGGTTTAGCCGATATTATCAAATAGGCTTATTTGCTGGTAAATGACAATAATAATGCTGCCGACACGCTAATAGCAGTAATGTTTGACAGGGTTTACTTTGTATCTGGACACTTTAGGAAATGTTTGATCAATATTATCTCACGGATCCTCCCAACAGCCAAAAGAGCGGGCTCCATTACCAGACAGAGTGGCCTCTGTTTATAGGTGACAGAAGGGAAAGTGGGTTGACCCGGGACGGCCAGGTTCTAACCCCAACTGAATCCAGACCTTGTGCTCCTACTCTTTGTGCTATTTATTTTTGAATATCTTAAGTCATTTCGACTGCTTATTATGTTTATGGCTACTTTTCAGAGGCAGGGATTCCAGGGAGCAAAGCTGACTACCTGCCAACGTTCCTTTATGTCCAGAGGTGAGAACACACCACTTGTTTCAGACATGGTGTGACCTGTGAACACTTCTGTTCAACCCCGTGAAAGAGACTGTGTGGAATATGCAGCCTTTTCCACCTCAGACCATCCGCATTAATGCAGGCAGATACGGCACATGTGTGCGTGCACACGTGCGCACATGTGTGTATCTGTCCCCGCTCCCTGCTGCTCGCTAATGAGGAACTGGCATTTTAGTGCTCTTTTGTGCCACTGCACTTTTAACTGCTGTTAAGATAAGGTGTCGTGTCCCTGCAGCTGTACATAATAGGGTTGTAATTCCATCAAGGGGCTTTGATAACTTCATAAACCCTGACAGAAAAGCTTGAGTGGATTTTCATGTCACCATAACACCGAGATGGAATTACAGCCTTAATTTACTGGGTGTACATTTTGGGGGTACATTACTTCATGTTAAATCCTGTTAAAAACAAATCAGCTGATGCCATCTGGCCATGTCCATTTCACAGGGGCATCCCCGTTCTCCCTCGCCCCCTACAATTTTGGATTTTTGTTCTCCTGTTTCTTCTGGTTATTATTTTCTTCATCACCAGAATTACCCACATCGTCATCAGGATGAATATTTTGTATTCAGATAACGTTCTTTTTAGTTTGCAGGGCGTTTTCTCGTATGTGATTCTGTCAGTCTCATAAGAACCTTAATACTGTCTTTTCTCTCTCCTCTGGCACATCTGAAATTTAGTTGTTTGTGTTATATGGGACAAAGGCCTGTTGGCTGTTTTGTAAGAACAGAAGCAACACACGCACAGTGAAAATTTTCAGACAGTGCAGGAAGGCATAAAGTGAAAAGGAAAGTTTTCTTTCCTTCTCTCTTCCCATAGCGCCTCCCCCCACAAGGTGACCCTGTTAATAGTTTCTTCTATATCTCTCCAGAGGTTTTTATTCCTATATTACAGTTTATAGCATCCCAGGATAAATTGTTATGTACTCGTTTGCCTGTTTTTCCATTTATCTATCCATTTCTCTTTTTTTATTTATCCACATGAAATTATCTGCCCATGTTATTTAAAAATATTTATTATGTATCCTTATTTATCTTTCCATACTACAAGTAGTTTTCTGTCCTACTTTGTAACCACCACATAACAGCGTTAGTCATTTAAGAGTCTGTTTTCCAAATATCATTTCAGTTCACAAAATCTGTGAGGACAGGGTACCTCAGACTGAAGACCGTGGATTTCATGAGCCAGATCTTTTCAGGATAGACCTCAATCCAATCCGTTGGAGGAGAAGGAAAATCGATTGGTTTTCTTGTTTTGAAAATGATTTCCTGTATTCTGTGTTTAACATAACAGTGGAACACTGGACAACTGTCCAGCAAGGTCACATTCCTGTGTGGCTAGTGGGAGTTGAGGCAGGAGGTGGGCATGGTGTTCAGGAAGGTTCCTGGAGTCCAGTCATATAACTTTGACCCCATTTTGGGGGGGGGGGTTGTGGGAGACCTCTGTTTCTCCAGTTGCAACAAAGGGCAGTTTGATATATCTAAAACATGCTGAATGAAATTTAGGAGATTGGGCTCATCTTGAATTCCGACTCCATGATTCACCACATTGGGCCAGTTAACTGCTTGGAGCCCAGTTTTCTCACCTGTAAAATGGGATTAATCACCTCTACTTCATATGAGTGCTGTGGTCATTAAATGAGATGATTATTTTTGCCTTGATACGTGGTTGAGTTTTATGAGTATTCTAAGGCTGCTTCACAGTCTCTAGGCGGTGACGTAACTTCCCTCAGAGGAGGCTGACTCTTGAATGGCTACTGTCTTTTCAGAACTTAGCATTTATGGTTGTCCCATAGACTGCAAACTTCTATTGCAATAAAAATGACTTTGAAATGTGACTTATAGGAGCTGGTCTGCTTGCTTTATAGCTGTATATTATTGGGTATTTTCCCTCTCACCGCCTGGCACAGGGCGGCTGCTCTGTGGTCCTGGAGGATCTAGCGATCTGGGAACTCTGGGTGTTGTTTGGAAGGCGGGCTACAGGGGGCTCTCAGTGAATTTCTGACTTCGGGAGAAAAGTCTACAATTCAGATGTGTGTTCCAGCCCACTCTCCAAAGCTCCAGCACACTCTCTTTTTAACAGAACAATACAGCCTAGGTTTCCTGGCCTGCATGACTTTTTAATTTAACTCTTGCTCTAACAGACTTCCGGTGCAGCGACGGGACACCGTAGAACACAGAAGCTTGGCCCGCTCACACACTTGCCTGGTACATCGCAGTACATTATTAAAAAAAAAGCAGCAATATATTTTCTTAGGAAAACAAGCTTCTCTGGAGGATAGGTCTCCTAAGATAAACCGTGCATTCTGGGGAGACATCCAGGATAATGCCCAGGCTCGCTCTGCACAGCCCTGAGCCCCCAGAGCTGTCATCTGGAGAGTACACTGTTGTCTGCTGAAGAGACTGCCCTGCTTCCAAGCTGGAAGCAGAGGAGGAAGTGTGGGGGTGGGGCAGAAAGATCCATTAACCCCGCTGGTGTGCAGAAGCAGCAAGAGACAATATAAATCTGGGAGCTGCTCGGTGCAGTGCATGCCCCTGCGGGAGTCAGAGTAACAGACAAATTAGCATAATGTAATTGGTTGGCAGGGTCAGCCCCTCTCTGTGAGCATTAGCCACGGGGATGGTAGGAAGAGGCTGATAAAGGACTGGGGGGCAGTATTTTGTCTGCCACTGTGAAGAAGGGGTTTTCATTTCAGCACTGCATCCATCAATATTACAGTCCCAAGACAGCCCTCTTCAAGTTCTTAAAGTTTCCTTTCTTGAAAAATGTCTTCCTTTAAAAAAAAAAAATCCAAAAGGTCCACTTCCTTCCCCCTGCTCCTGCCAAAGCTAAAATCCGAACCAAGAAATAAAGCAGCCTAAGTATAGAAAGAATAGAAGGTTTTTTCCCCTCCCCCACTCCGTCTACCGTCTCCACCGACTTTAGCAAGTTCTTTCTGGAGCTTTGATGACTGCAGTTATCTTTCGACTAGTGTGTCTCTGGGTGATTCGTTTGTACAGACTACTTCACTCGCGGCCTACTTGCTGTGCAGGCTCCACCTCACCCTTTTTCCAAGTGGAGCTGAGGGGTACTTGGTGTCTTCTGAGCTGAGCACTCCACCAGCCTGCACAGAAAAGGAGGCAGAAGCACTCTCTTGTTCGTTCAGCGGTGTTGTGCCCGGGCTGTTTCTATTTCCAGAAACTCAGGCGAAGGCCATCCACTGCTGTGCTGCACACAGAGTCTGGCAGAAGTAAGGCTGTTGAGTGCGGTGGGTATGGTACAGGCATGTCTTGCCTGCGATGGACAACAATCTGAACATTTCACCTAAAATGTCATAGGGTATGCTTGACCGTGATACGGTTGTGTTACAGAATGACATGCTTATGTTTTTGTAATAAAATATTTTGTAATAAAAAGGGGCATTATGGCACCAGACCCCCGTAGTTTTGAAAACTTCTTCCACTTTCTTTATATTTATCCCAACTTCAGGTGCTGAGTTGAGTCTATCAGCATTATTAACTAACTTCTCAGGCCAGGGTCATTGCCATCACTAGTCTGGGAAAGCCCCCGCTCTTGCCGTATCCCTGGACTCCCCTCTATCTTCAGTTTCCACTCTCCTCTGCTTCCAGAGTCACCCACTCCAATATATTTATTATATGTTCTTAAACTGCATATATCCATGTAAAAATAGCATTGTATGTGTGTGGGAGGGGCATGCTAATTGAATGGGAATGTGCTATAAATCTTCTGCTATTGCTTTTTTTCATGCAACATTTTTGAAGATCTATTCTTGTTGCATATTTGTTCATTGCTTCTAACTGCTATGTAGCATTTGCTAATATGAATTCACCCATTTTATTTCTCCATCACCACAATCAATTTTAGCACATTTTCATCACCTCTGAAAGAAACCTCATGCCCATTAGCCATCACTCACCACCCTCCGTCCGCCCAGTCCCAGGCAACCATAATCTACTTTCTGTCTCTATGGACTTGTCTATTCCAAACATTGCATATAAATGGAATCATATAATATACGGTCTTTTGTGACTGCTTTCATTTAGCATAACGTTTTGCAGCCTTATTCATTTTGTAGCATGTATCAATACTTTTTATGGCCAAATAATACTTCATTGTATAGGTAGATCACATTCTGTTTGTCTGTTCATCAGTGGATGGACATTTGGGCTGTTTCCACCTTTCAGCTATTATGGATAATGCTGGTCTCAATATCTGGGTGCATGTTTTTATATGGGCATACGTTTTTCGTGTCTCTCAGGAATGTATCTAGGAATAGCACTGCTGGGTCCTATGGTGACTCCTCATCTGACTCTTTGAGAACTGCCAGACTGTCTTCCAAAGCGACCACACCATTTTACAACACTAACAGTCTGAGGGGGTCTATTCTTACAAGGGCAGGCGGCTCCAGACTGAGGGGTGGCCCAGACCTGGTTATTTAGGGGGTGAGGGAAGAGGAGTTGTGCTTGGAGCTTGCCTCTGTAGGCTGCAATCTCTGTATGATGATTTTCGTCTAGGGTCACCTCATCCCATCTTAATAAGCTTAATTTTAGGGTTATTTTACAAGCAATTCTCTGATCAACTTTTTTTTTTTTTCACTGAAAATAACTAAATTGTGTAGGTCGGAAATCCAAACATCTGAATTCAAGGCCTGATTCTGCCACCCGTTCTGTGATCTTGAGTAAATTGTATCAGCCTTGGTTTCCTCCTTTATAAATTACATGCATGCATATGGGGCCATTCTTGGTGTGGATAGAGCTGGGGATGGAAGGGAAAGAGAGGCAGGTTGGGGCCCAAAAAGTTGAGAATTATTTATTCAAATGTGAATTTCCATTATGGGTAGACATTATGAATAGCTGGTAGACATATTTGTAAGTTGACTTGTAACTTTAAACTATTTAGTCATGTGGGACACAGACGTCCATTTGTGCACCCCACAAAGGGAAAGGGGCTAGATCATTGTCATGATCCTTGTACTGACCTGTCTGAGGGACATCTGTCTATGTGTAGTTAGTTTCCCTGGGTTGATCCAGGTTAATTTCCAGAATGACCCCTGAAATTTACACTATGATAACATGTGGGTCCCAGATCCCCATGCCCCATGTCAGCATCATCTTGGTAATTATCCACCTTTCCATTTCCTGCTGTTCTCATTTTAATTTGCATTTCTCCAATTACTAGTAAGTTTAAACATCTCTCCATATATGTTTTGGACATTTGAATTTTCTTTTTTTAAAAATTTCAGTTCATATTTTGTAGTTTGTTATCTCTTGTTAATTCTCAGAATGTATATATAGTATGTATATAGGAAAACAAAAAAAAAATCAACAACTTTTAAATTGTGATGGAGCCAGCAAAAACAGTAACTTCCTGAAAAGGTCAGCATTACCTCAAAAAACCTACACCCACTTATCTATATTATTAGAGAAACATGTGGCAAACAATCTCCAACACTGATCCTTAGGGGCTGCTCCTTACGTTCCTTACATTCGGAATGTGTCTCCCTGGATTGTTACTTTTCAATTGAGATCATATCTTTCTTCCTTTTTAGAAATAAGTTTGAGAAGGGATTTCCCGAAACGTGTGTGTGGAGAAGCTCTCCCCTACCTGTTCCCCACTTTATTCCTGCTCTTAGGAAGCAGTGTTTGCAAGAGGCAGCCAAGAGACTGTTGGATATGGCTGGGTGTTGCTTTGCTTGATTTTGTTGGAAGGGCGTGAAGGCCAAGGAAGCTGCGTGTGGCGGCCGCGTCACACTGGCCAGAGCTGGAGGAAGAGTTCAGGCAGGGCCTTTCTCAGTGTTCGCGCGAATTCTGATACCTCCAAGTTCTACGTTTGGCCAACTCGACTTCTTCAGTCTTCCTTCTTGGAATAGAATCCATCCGAAGTGTTTCTCTCATCCATTTTGCCTTTGTAGGTCAAGAGGCCACATCTTGCTTTAGATCATACTGCTTGATCTCTTAATAGTGAGTGTGGCAGCGAGAAGCTCACGGTCACCCAAAGCCCACGTGCTCTTCAACCCCATCTCTATTTCAGCTTTCTCATTTAAAAAGCTCCCCGATTGAGCCAGTCAACAACCACCTTTTTATCCTCTTATGCTAGTCAGTGTTCTCCAGAGCAACAGAACCGATAGGAGACAATTTATCTATCCATCCATCCATCCATCCATCCATCCATCCATCCATCCATCCAGGCTGGAAACTCAGGCAGGGATTTTCTGTTGCAGTGTTTAGACTGTAGAATTGCTTCTTTGAGAAACTTCCATCTTTGTTGTCAAGGTCTTCAACCAATTGGATGAGGCTCACCACGAACTCAAACGGTAATCACATCTAAAAATTGCCTTCCCAGCAACATCTAGACTGGTGTTTGTTTGATTGAAGAACTGGGCACCATTGCGTAGCCAAGCTGACACATAAAAGTAACCATCAAACTTCTGGGCTCTTGAACCATGTACTTGGGCCTGTAATCATGTCACACTAATGACACCTCTGGCTTGTCTTCCTTTGATGTTTAACTTTTTAAGTATACAAGTTTCATCTTCCTAACTTCTTGAAGGAAAGAATCATATCTTAAGCTTCTTATAGGTTCCCTGGAGTATCTCATGGGGTACTATACATGCTGTGCTTAAGGTGTTATTGTCCAAAAGCAAATGCACAGAAGTGGCCTTCTGAAAATAACATCAACGTTAATAGTTAGAGTTAAGAATTGAACTTCGATATTTTGTGTCATATTACAAACCAAAAGACTTCATCAAATTCTCTAGGAAAAAATTTTTTTTTTCATTGAAACCTTAGGAGGGTCAATTTTTGGCTATCAAGCATTTCAAGTCCCTTTTCAGGAATCAACTCAAGTTTAAACTCTGAAAACGGCCTATGGATTTGATGCTGTTCTCTTTGTCTTTTTCACACCTGAAAGGCCTGGCTATGGGTGGGACGTTCTGTATCTTGAAGTTTCCTTTTGATTCATGCAGTTGTCTTTTCTAGCCCCTTTTAGCTTCCTGTTCCGTGTCCTGACAATTTATGCCTAATGCTGCAATATATTTTGGGATGTTGGATCCCAGGTTCGGCAAAATGCAGTGAGCCCAAACTCAGTGGTTTTCTTGGCCATTGGTGAAATACCTCATATTGTCCCAGGCTTATGTAATAGGAGAACTGTTGTCAGTGACAAATGACATTCATAGTACCACCCTAAAAGCAACGAATAATTATAGTAAGATAATTAAGTGCTACGGCATTGGGGGCGCCAGATGGATGCAGAAGTAAACGTATAGAAATTTTATGTATTGAGAACTTTCCAAAGTTCCGAGCATAGATGTCCCCATGATTTGAATTAGTTCACCAGGTAAGTTCCAGAACATCTGCATCTCTGCTGCACTTTGGGAAACATAGCAGATTCTTCTTCTTTTTTTTTAAGATTTTATTTATTTATTTTCAGAGAGAGGAGAAAGGAGGGAGAAAGAGCAATGTATGGTTGCCTCTCACATGGCCCTCATTGGGGACCTGGCCCGCAACCCAGGCATGTGCCCCGACTGGGAATCGAACCGGGACCCTCTGGTTCCCAGCCCGCGCTCAATCCACTAAGCTACACCAGCCGGGTCAGATTCTTCTTTTAACCACATGGCCTACTGAGGACTCATTAACCCAGATTATGTTTTTCTTAATTACTTATTTGATAAGTCTTACCACACATTATTTTCTCTACCAGTTTTCCTAGGCCAGAGACTCCCACACTTTCTCAGATCCAGCCACTCTAGTGTTTCAATGATTTATTCATGGTATGCCTTGGCCAAAAGAAATACATATCATTCTGCTTATAAGTAGTTAGGCCTAAACAATTTAGAAAATATACAAACATCTCAGTAGCTCTTTGACATAAATAATACACTGTTATTGAAAGGAAAAAAAGGAATATTTCCATTTAGTTCTTACATAGCCATATTACGTACTAACGGGAGGTGTGTACCTGTTGGGTCCTCTACAGCTCCCCAGATTCTGAAGTCACATTGGACACCACCACCTTGTTTCTGTTCCACATTTGTCTGTGCATGGCATTCACTTCTCATCACGGCAACCACCAAGAAGTCCAGCTTTGCAAAGATGTGATATAATCCAAAGGAATGCAGCATGATCTAATGCTGAAACACTGACAGCCCCGAGTTTGTGCCGTGTCCAACTGATGTTGAGTGTGGCTGTGCTTTCCTCGAACTTTGAGTGATCTGGGGGCAACCCTGGGAGTCCAGCGCGGCACCCTGGGGCACCTCGGCGCACAGTTTGGGAACGGCAACCCTAGACGTTAACCATGAACTATTAGGTCAAACATTAAAATCTGTCAAATCCGGGATAACTGGGCGTTTCTGGTTTGTATTTAAGCCCGAAATTTCTCTTGAAAGGGTCCCATTCTGAAATTGAGCATCTGCACGTCTAACTGTTCTTCATTTCCATGGGCTGGTGGGCCAGAGAACACTTCCCCCTCATTTTATTCTCTGCTTTCTGAAAGACGCACAACCATCCTAACTCCTCATTGACGCTCACGGTAGCCAAAACGCCCCGTGAACACCGTTGTTTACTTCACTGGAGGCCTGTTGTTTTTTTAGCATGGCCAACTTCCTGTTTTATCTTGGTTATTAATTATTATTATGTATCTTGGGCATGAGAAACCTAGTACAGAACCTTCACGTGGGGACAGAGAAAATGCTGTTTTCCCAGAGACGTTACACACTGCAATACTTGTCATTTGGGAAAGTTTGCTTCAAACCCTTAGCCGTTTGCGAGGTGGCAGATGTCATGCACAGTAAGACCCCAGAGCACATCCGCCACTTGGCTGGTTTCACGTGCCGGTTCTCTGGCCTCTGTAGTGGGTTTTAATGCCTTGGCCTTTGACGGCTTTTCTGAAGAAGTCTCATGACGTCACCAAGCTTCAGGCTCAATGATATTTTAGCCTTACTTTATGTCTCTCTTTACTCCAATAAAGGGTCTGCTCCTGCTGCTTCTTGCCATTGTTGCTGCTAGTATTGCTTCTATGCTTCCTCCTCCTCCTCCTTCCTGATCTTCCTCCTCCACCTTTCCCTTCTCCACCACTTCCTCTCTTTTCTCTTTATTCTTCTTAAAACACGGCCACGATTTCCCTTGAAATATTTTAGCCCCGGAGAGCTAAACGCCAAGCCCACTGGTTGAGTGGCTACAGCAGCGGGAGGTAGATGAGTCTCCCAGGTCCCTGGTCCAGAACATTTTTCTAAGGTCAGGGAGGTTGGGAATAGGGCCGCTACCCAGTGGTGGAGGTGGCTTCATCAAAGTCAGAACCCAAATGGCCATCCGCGGCAATTGTTTTTGCTCTACAACTTAATAAATGACTCCATCAGATGCTGACCCTGCCCCCCTCAATCCCTCCTGCCTCCCCTAACTGCGACCCCCAGCACCACCCCCTTAATGGTGACTTTTCGAAGCAAAATAATTTGTGTTTCAGATTTTGCAAGTTCCGTACCTTCTAGCTCTCTCATTGGTCTTTTACTGTTTTAACCTCTCTGTTCGAACTGAGCTCTCCGGCTGGTTTTGACTCCAGCCTATGTATGATTCTTGTCACTGTCCCCGTCCCCAGTCAGGTGGATGCTGCCGTAACTCCGGTGTGATATCAATAACCCACGCTAGTGAAGCCAATGAGGTAATTCTCCCTGAAGCTCTAAATATAATTTAACAAGTTAAACACTGTAACACTGAGGTGAATGCACTATTAAGGGACTGTAAATTGCTTACATAGCATCAATAAACACAGTGCCCTAAAGCAAAGGCCTGTTAAGACTTTATAATCTAAAGCAGCATTTGGAGTATCACCCCACGGCCATAGCTTCCCGTCAGATAAAAAACAAAGCGGCTGAAGTCTTTAGTTGATGCCAAGTGTACATAAGAACACAGCAAGCTTTAGGGGGTAATTACTTTTTGAGTGCTTGATGTGGATTTGCTAAGAAACACATCTGTTACCAAATTTGCCTGTGATTAATTTGATCCTTCCATTTCCACAGAAATGGGAGAAGTTGGTGAGAAGTGCCAAGCCAAGTGGTACATGGCCCCCACAGAGTCGTGTTGTATCATTTTCTCGGGATAAGGACAAAAATTTCAGAATAATTTTCTCTCACACGTTAGATTATACCCTGGAGGGTTATGTGCATAGAAAAAAGATTTTGTGTAATTTAACTTTGGTGTTGTGGTGAGGGTGCAGAGTTCTAAGAGTTAATGGTGACTTTTCGAAGCAAAATAATTTGTGTTTCAGATTTTGCAAGTTCCGTACCTTCTTTCCCCTTTTATTCTCTTCCCCTGATGTCTACCCAACCCTAGTCAAATCCTTTTACAAAACACACTTCTGCTATCCCTTTCCAGGTTCGTATCCTCAGCCAACTGGTGACTAACCCTTTTTGTGTTTTAACTATTATCCAGAGTATTTGGTCTAAAGTATTTGCATTTTAGTTCTGGAAAGCTCTTAGCATTTTACAAATGTTACCTCATTAATCACCACAACCATCAGACTGACAGTGTTTGCCTTATATTAAAAGTGGTGGAAAAAAGAAAACTCCACATGGCTCAGAGACCTCACCAAGGATGCTTGGTGAGTGGGGTGGGGGCGAAACTTGCCATCTCAGTCACTGCTCCGTCCCATGGACCTCATACCCTGTCACCACCGAGCACACAGAAAACCTGCGTAGGGTGTGTGGGTCTGCAGGGTCTCAGGGTCATCTTGAGGTTTCTGAGTATTTTGTCCTTTGTTTCTAACTAGCTGGGAGCTGCGTTACATTGGAAGCCTGAACAAAAGTGCCTGGGTAGGATCAAAGGGTTCCTTGTCTTTAGCTACAATCGGGGCCATCCCCAGATTAAGAGGACTTTCCACCCTGTGCCTCTGGCTCTCAGACAGGATCCCAGTCCCTCAATGACAGACAGGAACTGTGAGAGAGCTGCCTCACTGGAGACCAGAACAGCAGGCAAACTGCCCTCTGTTCCTACACTACAGCCACAGGCAGCGACTCGGCTCTCGGCTCGCAGCCTCGGGTCTGCCCCTCTACCTTTGCAGCCCATCCCTTGGGGTGCACATCGGCTTGTCTTGGGACTTTGTCCCTGTGCTCATCAGGTTCCTGCTACCTGGGTCCATCACGGAGAGGTACTAGGAAGATTATTGTAGGTGGGAGGTGAGCCAGGATGATTTGATCTGGGCCTCACAGTGCCCCAGGGGCGGCTTTGGTCCCGGGGCTGGGTTGAAGTTCATTGTGGTGAAGTAGGAGCTAGACAACCTCCAGGAGATGCAGCTTCCACAGAGGCTACTGAGATTGCTTCCAGTGGTCCAGGCGTCTCTGCCGGGAAATCAGCTCCTCTCCAGGAGATGTGTCCGCGGCTGCCGTTCAGCCTAGCTCGCCATTCATACGGGGCGGGGCAGAGGGGGCTTACAGTGGTTCATATGGAAAATAATGCAACAGTTAGTCAACAAAAATACATGAGTAAAGTGTGTTTCAAGCACTCACAACTGTAAACGTCCATTTGCCCCACCCCGTATCCAACTAACATGGTGGGCATAATTCGGTTTTCTCTCCCGGCTCCCTTCATGCCGGTAGGATACTCTCCAAGTGGGCTGCTTCTGTCATGATGATAAATGATAAAAACCAAAAAAATTTCTAAACAAGAACAACTTCATCTTACTTCAGAGTGGCTTTAATTTCCAAATTGTACAGCGCGGCCAGGCTCCCCCCTTCTCACCCATCCCTAATTTATTTCTTAAAACACAATCCAAATGTATCATGGGAGATGCACCATAACTCTCCTTTCTTTCACGTAATGCATTTTTGTGTAAACATGTTGTTTATGAAAGAACCTTTTACGGATGCTTTGTGTTGCCTTTGCTCAAGAAAATACATTTTAAAAGAATTCTCCCCAGCCTGGCATGTAATGTTTCATTAGCCAACATAACCTTGTTTATTTGCTTTTTAAAATTTTATTTGGGAAAGGAAATCAATTTGCATCCCTGACATGCTGCCAGGTTCCTGTTTATAAGCACACAATAGGCAGCTTGGAGGGGGCAGAAATACATAGTTTATGATTTCGGCATTAAGTATGACACAGTCTGTATATGAAACCATAAAGACAGCAGTGTTTTGCTGTCCCTGCAGCCACACTCTGCAGTTTAAGCTTTTTATCGGCGCATTATCCAAGTGTGCACAGAATAAATGGCCCTAATTGTGCTGGGCACTTAGAGTGTGAGGAAGAATTGTCAGAACAAAAGGAGCTCTTTGCTGCATTTTTTTAAAACCTTAAGCAACTGGCTGGGACTCAGCCTGATGACTGTGCTGTGCTTTGGGGAGGGTTGAAGTGTCCCTGAAATGTGATGAAGAGTGTCCTCCTGTCCCCTCCTGTCTGAGAGTCTGATCGGCTGGTGGGAGGTTGGCGGGACCTCCCAATGACCATCTCTGGTGAAGGCCACTGTGTCCATCATCAGAGAGTCCGTCTTCCTTCCCTCCAGACCCCCAGTGGTGATGCTGAGGACGCAGTTATCCTTTGGACTTGACCATGACTCTTTTGAGTGTCTGTCTCGTCCTAGCTTTTCTCATCCCCAGGAAGAAATAATTACCTCGTTGGGTCCACAGTTGCAGGTCCCACATGAGATATAGTCATTCTTACCACTCCACAGAAATAAAATTCTCTGAACCCATCATAGCAGAAAGAACACCAAGTTAGGAGTCAGGAGATCTCAATGCTGGTCCTTTTCCCACCCGCACAGAGATGTGGGCCACTGGTCTGGTCACACCCCCTCCTCCATCCTCCATTTTCTTCTCTGAAAAGTCGGGGAGTTGGATTCAAGGCTCTCTATGGTATCTTTGAAATCTAAAATTCTGGGAGCATGTACTTCTCAGTTTCATGATAATCTTTTCCTTGAACTTGGAATTTCTTCCTTCTTGTCTTCATGGCCTACATCCAAGCTGGGTCTCCTGTGTTGGGTTTACCCATCTGAAGTCCTTTCTCTATTCCTGATGAAGTAGGCAACTTAATCCCCCCTCTTCACTCTCCCACTTTCCCTTTTCAGTAACTATGTTGACTTCCAGGGATGTGCTTTTTCTTTGTTTCTTTGCATGCTCTTCAGTTACCACCAAAACGGAACCATTAAATCCTGAATACCAGAGGCAGGGTCACTCTGATGCTAACGTCTCTTTGGTGACAGACCCTGTGCCCGGAGGCAGGTCACAGTTCCTTTCCACCCCACCCCTGTGCCATTCACAGGGTCTGCTTCTTTTAGAAGTCCCAAAGGGCTTTTCCAGTTTTTTAAATTGACTATTTGGCTAAGCATGCCACAAGCTCTAGGTATGTTCAGTAGGTGAGTCTAGAATATTCACATGAATGAACCAAGAAGAGAAGCTTACTTTGGGGGAAAACTTGAATACAAGGCGAATCATTCATTATTCATCCACTAGTAATTGGAGGGCAGGATCATGTCACAGAAATTAAGATAAAAGACCATAAGTTCTTAACCCTCCTTCTTCCTCCACTGGCTGCACATCACCACCCTCCAACCCCCCTTCCCCCTCAGCCTCCACTTGAATTTGTTCATCCAGGCTGGGGCTCAGCGTGCTCACGTTGTCTTAGAGTGAGTAGTGGTGTGTGTGTGTGTGTGTGTGTGTGTGTGTGTGTGTGTGTGTGTAAAGAGCTCCCACAAATGTGCTGGAAAGGTAGGATTCCTGGATTCCCTCTACACAAAGATAAAACTAGGTCTCAAATAGGTCTTTTTGTTCTGTTGCCATTGGAGCATCACTAAAAGGCCTTCAAGAAGAGCTTCTAATGGTTTTAATCCTGTTAAATGAGGGGGGAGAGGAAAGGGAAAGAGATGCCCTTGAACCTTCTCAGCACTGTAGACACTGGAGCCCAAACCTCGATCAATGCGGAGCTGTGACAGGATGTTTGCATGTGGAGCCCATCCAAGACCAGGCATTCATGGCGGCCCCGAGGCTTTGGGGGTGGCCTCTTCCAACACCCGGGCGAGAGACTAGGCTTCGTACCTCAGCATTGTCACTGTTCCATTCAAAAGGCAATAGAGGGTGAGTTAGCTACCCAGAGGAATCAGTATTATGTGCAAATGCAAAACTAACTCATAGGCCAAGATGCTTCCAGGGTGAAGATCATACAAGGAATTCAAATTATTGTACCTTTTTCATCTTTTGCCTTGAACATGCCTTTTTACCGATGGTTATAAACCTCTAAAATGGCTTTTCAGAATGAGATTCTATTTGACTTTTAAAGACAGATTGCATTTCTAAATGTATTTGTAAAGGTTTGAAAACTATTTCATAAAGTGATTAGTAAGCTAATAGGTACGAAAAGACGTTTCTTTATACATAGACCTATAATTGGGTTCCTTTCAAAGTAATTGGACAGCATTCAAATATTAAAAGAAACATGTCTATAGATCCAAAAATCAACAAACACACACATATCATCAGCTTCAGGACGTGGGCATCTATGCTAGGGGAAAGATGCCCAAGGATTCGCTTACTAAAAGCTCTGGCAACGTGGGTGTGCTTCTCATGTGGATCCTTGGTTCCTCTGAGATCTCCTCTATGAGTATTTTTTAGTTTTAGAAACATTATTTCTTAGTCGATTTAATAATCAGTATATTTTCTCCACCTGGAAGTTGTCAGTAGCGATGTGGCTCCATAGGATTGAAATGAACTCAAGGTAGAAAATGATAGAATGTTCAAGTGGCCAAAGACCGGGACCTATAGATTTGGTGTCCTAACAGAAGAGCAGAAAGCTTGCAGGGGAAGGGCATCTAAACAAAAATGTTTCATTGGCCTTAGTGTTTCTACTTAGCAAGCCAACCCATAAATCCTGATCATCGAGGTTGAAAAATGCAGCCTCTAAATGTACGTACTTTCCTGACACTCAGTGACTCTGGCAGAAAGGAGAATTGAGCTCAGCCCTATAATAGCTTTAGGGTCCACAGATACCAGGGGCCAAATTCTTTCTTCTGTGACTCCCTCATCTAAAGCCATTCTTATTCCAAACCTGATGGTTTCACCGGGTGGAACGTAGGCGAATGGGAAGCTGAGTCCTCACACCGAGACCTTCCTTGTTTACAACGCGTGTAGCTGGGTTCAGAGGAGCTGTGCTTGTCTGGGCTCATTTCTCTGGGGTGGGGCTGGGTGTCTGGGGCACACTGTGGGACAGGCGTGTCTTAGCTCTGCCTTATGTTGTTTTTATCAGCCCTATTATAATTTATTAAACACATGGGTAAGTGCAAAGCAAGATCAGTTAGTAACAGCTCTACCCTTAGATGGTATAAATGAGAGGAACGGAAATAGAGATACAGATAACATTTCTTTAAGTCATTGAGGTGAGTGGAGTTAAAAATATGTCACTGGGTCCAAGACTGGGATTTCAGATCTTTTGAGTCCCTTGGATCTCTCTCTCTCTCTCTCCATCTATCTATCTATGCACACACATGTTATATGTGTATGTTATGTACCATTTGGTGGTGTGTGTATGTGTGTGTAGAGAATATCTGGAGAGATACAGTAAAATATTAGTTTTTTCTGCATGTAAGGATGATGGTAATTTCGTTCCTTTCCACCTATTTTTCCCTCAGATAAGTTAACCCTAATGAATAATTATGTTACAATTATAACACTTGTAGAATGAAATAATACAAGTTTAATCGAAACATAGTTGTTCTGCATTTGCTCTGATCATCTGTCCAGGCACCCCCCATCCCCACCCTAGTCTGCTCTCTCCCCTGCAAGGCTGACCTGTGCACACCGCATTACCAAGATCCTTTAATCCATGTGTTCCCGCTGGATTTAGGCCCATGGTCACAGGGACACCAGCGCCAGGGCCAGAGAGGGAGGAAAGAAAGCCTGAGTGTCTGCTCGCCCAGCTCTGTCTATTCGCTGCCTTCTTTGCCCAGGGGTCACAGCCCCTGCCAGGTGCCCTCTCCACACACTCTCTCCCCTCCCCTGGTCCTGCTATCCTTCCTCTCCCCTGAATCCCCTTTTCTCTCATTCCCGCAAGCAGAGGGATGCTGATAGCTCCCTGCTGAAACTGGCCCCAGGGTACTTGCTGCACTGTGGCTTCCCTGCACTCTGCCACACCTTTGCAAATAGTTCCTTTATTAATCACTCCTCAAATTACCCGTTTTGAGTGTGCCGTCTGTTTCCTACTGGAACCCCAAGTGATGCAGTGGTCAAACTCTCTAATTGAAACTGGACGTTTGTCTGCAGCAGGTCTGCTCAGACTAGCTGAGGCATCCATTTCTGTTTGGCTAGAGCACTGAAACAGAAGTATTTGATAGAACAATGGAGTGAAATGAGATTTTAGATATTAAGGAATGTGAAAGTTTCAAAAGATGAGTAATCAGCCCTGGCTGGTGTAGCTCAGTGGATTGAGCCCGGGCTGCAAACCAAAGGGTCGCCAGTTCGATTCCCAGTCAGGGCACATGCCCGAATTGCAGGCCAGGTCCCTAGTGGGGACCATGTGAGAGGCAACCACACATTGATGTTTCTCTCCCTCCCTTCCCTTCTGTCTAAAAATAAATAAATAAAATCTTAACCCCCCCAAAAAAGATGAGTAATCATATAGGAAAATGAATTCATAAGTTTTTAAGAAATATTTTAAAAACATGATGCCTAAGGGGGAAAAATCATAAAAAGTGCTCCTTAGTGGTGAAAACAAGTAAACAAACAAAAAACCATGGAGCCATTAGACTTTTTTGTATATTTTTCTTTTCTCAAATTCTTATTGTAAGAGTAAGGGTCAGAAATGGTCTGGTGCTTTTGGATGTGTGAGGGAGAGATGGAGGTTATGAATGGGGAAGGATGGAGTAAGTGAGGGACACGTGGACTCGCGGAGACAGAGCTGCCATTCCAAACAGAGTGGCAAGGCCTCAGATGTCGGCCTCATTGGGAGGTAATACTAGAGCAAACAGTTGGAAGAGGTGAGGGAGGGAGCTATGAGGATAATGGGTAGCAGCCTTCCAGCCTGCAGGAGCAGTGAGTGCCAAGGTTAGCTAGCAGAACATCAAGGAGGTCAGCCCAGTCTGGAGCCAAGTGCATTAGGTAAGGAGTAAGTAGGAAATGAGGTCACAGAAATGACAGTTGATATCTTGTAGGTGGGGGAGGTACCTTGTAGGCACTGAAAACATAGAAACTATCTCACTTACCCCCAATGCACTTTTCCGGACCCCTAAGGATGCAGAAAACCCAAGTTACTGCTAAGAAACATTTTTAAAAATTTGCTCTTAATAGTCAGACAAGACTTCCAGAAGCTTCTTTGGAAACCATCCTGTCTGTTTGTGGCCAGTGTCCCTGCATTATGTGAGAAGTGCTGTATGGTTTGCTATAGTCAAGTGAAAACTGTTATCTCTTTACACTAGGATTTCATCAAATAAGACAGACAAACCCTCATCGATTTGCTCTGTTGCATTATAGAATTTGGTTTTTGCTCTAAGACTGAGCAAACGCTGGGAGCTATGATTCAGTGTGCTTGGAAGCAATGGCCACTCAAGGGTACTTGTCCTCCAATAAACAGCCACTTCCCAGGATAGAAATATGCTGCTTAATTCATATCGATCATTAGAACAGCTCAGCGGTAACTCACGTTTGTGAAGTGCTGAACAATTTACAAAGGAGGGCCATTCATGGCGAGCCACCTGACAGGTTCCACCAGAAGGGCGATGACGTGCCAGCACGCTCATTCTCCATTGTTTTAGAGAAGGAAGTCTGTCTTGTAGCACATTTTCCTTCTCACCGAAGATCACATTTCTATTTTATGTTAAGAGCCTAATGTTGCCAAATATTCAGGAATGCAGATGCCTAACCAATGCTCCAGGCAGGGGAGTTTTCAAGCAAATTCATCTTTGCGGCCAGCCCTACCCACCGGTTCTTTTGGCCAGGAGAGAAGAGCTGAGGAGGGGAGGGCTTGGGGAGGGAAAGGCAAAGGAAAGTCTCTTCTCAGACCTGTGTTATATCATTAGCAGCTTTTAAGAGAGTGCTATGTTTATATTTCTGGTCATTAAGTAAGTATTTGATTCTCTTTGAAATGCTGAAGAAATAGACCCTCAGCACCCCTGTGGTAGTTTTATACGCACTCTGATTTTAAGTGACTTTACATTTTCTGGTAAGGAAGGGAGAGACATTTGTTTAGTAACCCTAG
Source organism: Micronycteris hirsuta (assembly GCA_004026765.1). Lineage (NCBI taxonomy): Eukaryota > Metazoa > Chordata > Mammalia > Chiroptera > Phyllostomidae > Micronycteris > Micronycteris hirsuta. Next base: position 88,101 of record PVJI01000410.1, read on the forward strand.
AATGGGCCATTTGCTTCTTGCATGACGATCCCGGGTTCTCAGTGTGACTTCTCCGCGTTTCTTTGTGTGCTTAGCCTCCTGATCATGACATTGAAGACCATGTTCTTCCCTCGGCAACACAGAGGTGTGGCCCACAGGGGCCTCGGGACCCCAGTTCCTTGCTTGTTTTTAATCATTTTGCTTCAGCTTTTCCTGTCTTGTTTTCTAGTTACTTAGGAAGTCCCATCTTTCCTCACTTCTACCAGTGGCTCTGGTTTGAGTAGACCAAACACATGGCAATTTGAGGCGCTATATTCCAGCCTCTGTGTGTTGATCTGACTTATGAGGACTTACATTGGGAAATGCTATCTCTTTGTATCTCAGGCTTAACCTGTCCGTGCGCCCAACAGAGACAAGAGGAAATTGTAGATTGAGTGTTCTTTATTCCCATATCATCACCTCAGAAATCCTCATTCGTTTATTTATTCTGTCAATGGCCATTCAGCTCCATGCCTGGCGCTGAGCTAGACAGGAGTGATAGAAGACAAGACGGGCACTGCCTGTTCCTTCCTGGAATTTATAATGTGATGAATGAGAAATAATGATAACAATTGCCCTCTGGGACACATACTGTAAAGCAAAGGATGGAGGAGGCTGAGGTAGAAAATAACATGGGGGACATCTTTACGTCAGGAGGTGACATTGGGAAGATGAGCCTGAAATGAAGAGAGGAAGGCAGTCTTTCTAAGAGTGAGAGTCAGGGAGATGGCAAGGTTGAAGGATAATACGTTATATTATTAAAGTTCTCTTCAAGCCATTACTGGGCCTTAACTCCATGGGTCAAAGAAAGCAAGGACGTACTTTCCTGTTTTGGACTTGAGCAAACACCACCCATCAACCAACAAATTTATTGCCTAAAGGATAGGATTCAGCTAGGTGAAAAGGAGGAGAAGACATTTCAGGCCTAGGGAAATGTACCTGCAAAAGTGTGAAGATGAGGATTTGAACTCATGAGTTGTGTAGTGAGTAGAAAAGGGTGGCTAGTGGAGGGTTTGGACAGCAGACAAGGGTAAGAGATGAGACTGAGTCATAGACCCCTGAGGCAAGGCTGTGAGTGGGCTTAGTAAACAAACAGGAACTCTGGGAGGTTCTGGAGTTGAGGAGTGACATTAGGGAAGTGCTGATTTATACCAATTAATTAGACAGTGGGGTCTGGAGCGGTCTGGGAGGGACCAGGACTGGAATCCTAGAGAGCTACAGGAAGCTATTGAGTGATGAGGAAAGCTCTGGAGCTTGTGGGATAGCGAAGAAAAGACAGATGTGGGAATCATTATGAGGGCAAAATCAACAGACTGAAGACATTAAACAAGGTCATGTGCTGAATGGCGGGGCTGGGATGAAAACACCGAGCTGCTGACTAGCCCTTTGCCCCTCCGACCATGGCCTAATCAGCTCTGGGTGGTATGTCTCTCTCTTCCTGCTTCTATTGTGTATGTGTATGGAAAGGTACTTTTCAGATTCATTTGTTTTTCACCCGCATCTTTCCCTAAATTTCCATATTCCGCCTGAACTGTAGGACTTACAGGAAAGCACTTGTTTTCTTTTTCTACAGCACTAGTTACACTTTCTATATATTTACTCTGCAAACATCTGTATGACCGGCACTGTACTAGGCCTTGAGGACAATGACATGAAATCAGAGTCTGTTCCTGTAGTCAAAGTGTTCACAGCCTGAAGGGGAAAATTGATCTTAAAGATAGGTAAACATATCAATGTGTTATAGGAGCTTTGAGAGAAGTATGTATGAGATAGGATGGAGGACAAATGAGTAGTTAATTAATTCTACCTGGTGGAGAAGTAGTATTAGCCTTGGTAGTAATCATGATAATAGCAATGATAATTATAATAATGGCCACTAACATTTATTGGACATTTAATGTGTTCACCATTGCACTAAACTCTATATTTATATTACTTAAGTAATCATTATAAAAATCTTACACGTTAGGGTTGTTGCTATTTAAAAAATAAAAAAAACCGTAGCAAAGAGAAGCTATGAGCTTGTTCAGGGTCACACTTTATTCACTTAACTGAATATTCACTGAATAGTTGGATTTATTGCGTGTCTACGAAGTGCACATCATGAAGATACTGACTGTTCCCTGATGAACATGGATATTTGTGCCCCAAGTTTATTGGATTAATCACTCATGGAAACAAGCCATGCTGTCTAATGAGGGGTAGACAAGACCTTGGGGGAGCACAGAGCAAGGAACAACTATGGAGTTGAAGGAGGCTCCACAGAGGAGGAAACATCAAAGCTGGACCTTGACTGACTGCAAAGAAGGCATATTACATGCAAAGGCAAAAAGAGGCATGAAATGGTGTGGAATAGTCTACAAGCACCCAGGTCTGTGTGTGTGAGCCGTAAAGGGGGTGGTGATAGGGAGGATGGGTTGCTAGGAAGTGATGTGGGAAAGATGGACTTGGACCAGAATGTAAAAGACTGAAGTCAGTGTGGAGGCATGTATAGGAGGTAATGGATGGCCAGCAGAAGTCTTTAAGTAGATTGGCTCCATCAGGGAATGTGCATTATTTTGAAAGAAGAATCTTTTTTTTCTCATTAATTGTTTTGTTTTTACTTTTAATTAAATCTACCGGAGCAACATTTGTTAATAAAATTGTATAGGTTTCAAGTGAACACTTCTCTAATACATCACCTGTGTGTTTACCACCCAAGGTCAAACCTCCTTCCATCACCATATCTTTGACCCTCGTTATTGTTTACCTCCACCCACCCCTCTTTCCCTTTGGTAACCACCATACTCTTGTCTGTGTCTATGAGTTTTTGTTCATTTGTTAGCCTCATTTGTTCATGTGTTGCTTTTAGTTGTCTATCTCACATATGAGTGAAATCATACGGTTCTCGATGCTTGAGAAATGAGGAAACTTACCAGTGAGCACCAAGTGCAATGTCATTTTCAGTCGTGTTAGACTAGTTTCTAGCTTTCGGGATACCGTAGAAACATCAGCCACAGCAATGTGCCCAACTCCAGCTCCAGTCACCTGAATGAAGTGACACCATTTCCTTCCTTTGAGCTCAGATGATTATATTTAGTAGAAGCAGCCAAGACAATAAAGTGATGGACAAGAGCAGAAACATGGACAGTCTGAGGCACCGAGTCTCTGAACAGGAAGGAGCAGGATGTTTGAGAGACACCCCAAAATTGTTTCTCACAGTCAAGGGTGGCACCGGAGAAGACGTTTATTGTTTTGAGCATTTTACTGCAGTATTAAATGAATAGCTATAAAATGCTTACAGGGTTGGTCCCGGGCTCCCCCGCCTCAAACCCAGTATTAGAAAAGATGACAGAGGTCTGGGATTGGAGGAGAGCGTAACCGCTCCGTAGCTGCAGACTCAAGTCTAGAGCCCCACTGGTGTGGGTTCAAGGGCTGCTGCCTGGAAGTGGGGGAGTAGGCCAAGGCCACTGAAAGTCCCATCAGTGTGTGAGCTGTCTTTCTACCCATGCAAGAGAATTTGTCTTGAAAGTTGAACTTGATCCAAACATCAGGAAAATGACCTTTCTCAGGTTTTCCCTGAGCTCTTGGAACTCCGGAGGAAGGTGGACCAACATCAAAGAGTCAGCACATGAAGGTTTCTTGTTGTCTGTTTGTTTTAGCAGTTTGATAAAAAGTATTGTTCATCACTCTTTGAAGTACAGCTTTCCCTCACAATTCCTGATCTGCCCTCGTTCATTGTAAACCAGTCTAGAAAAGCCTATGTAGGCAACATGATCTTAAGACAAGAGTCACTAATCAATCACTTTGAAATGAATTCATGGTGTATTCTCAGGCTTTTCTAGGTGTGAAGATGGTGGTGATGACATTGATCCAGATTAGTGGTATGACAGATATATTGTAATTTTCAGGATCACATGCCAGCATCAATGAATAACTTCTTTTAATGTTCATTGAAAGGATATCAGGTGCAGACATTTCTTACCATGTTACTCTCTACTAGAAAATATTTTTTCAGTGAGACTACAGAGGCAGTCTGGCTTAGTAGGTAAGAGCCTGCCTGCACTCTGAAGTGAAACTGCCTAGATCTGAGCTCCTCTGCTTATTGGCTGTGTGACTTTCAGCAAGTCACTTAACCTCTCTGTTCCTCAGCTTCTACGTCTTTAAAATAGGAATGATAATCATACCTACCTCCTAGACTGATATAAAGATTAAATTTTCTGGTATATGATAATGCTGTATATGTGTTAAATATTACTAATAATATTGCTATTAATATCAGTCATGGGGAGTAGCCACCCCAAATGAACCAGTACTCTCTGAGTTCTACATTCTGAATTTTACTTTTAAAAAAGTCCACATTTGCTGTCAGGCGCTAAGCTGGAATATCTGTTATCCCACGTGATGCTCGCTACCAACCTGGCCATTAGAAGATTATCTCCACTTAAAGATGAAGAAGGTATGGCTCAGTGAACCAGCATAACACTCCTCAGATGATACGGAGTTAATGTGAACTCGATCCTGATTTCAGTGTTCATGCTTGCTTTCTGTACCTTGGGTCCTCTTAGAATTTTCCAGGAATAAGTAGCAAACTCTGAAAAAGCAGAATTTAAATGTGCATATCAAGATGAGAGTTTCAGTAGTGCCCTGTGCTCTCCTTTCCCTTCCCCACCTGCAGAGGTGGCCTGAGACGGTCTCCTGTCTTACATTGTCTGTCTCGTACTGTGTGACTGGTAAGGAGAATGCTCTGGAGAGACGGGCGTCCTGCACGGCCCCCAATCTCCCCGCCCCACCTGCTGGGTCTTCTGTCATACCTCACTGTCCCCTCTGTCATGGAGCGGCCTAGCCTTCATAGGATTCAAAGTACCCATACTAGTGCTGCTCCAGAAAAGAGGAGTCGAGACCCTCTAGAATCCCTTCTGCACCTCCAGAGAGCCTAGTATCTCCCAGAAGGTTAGAACAGAACCTTTGTTATTCTGTGAATGTCTCAGACATCTTTTGGATGCAGTTCATGGGTGTTTTTTTACATCTGAGAAGTTCTGAAAGTCTTCATAACTGCCTGGGCATCATTAAGATGCAGACAATTTCAAGATTGCACAACTCAACTTGTAAACGCGTGTTGGGATGACCCTAGCTCTTTATAGAGAAACCCATAAAGTCTCCACACACCTTGGCAGTTGGATAGACCATAGATTTTAAGATAACATTTTGGGCCCTTATGGGAATCCACATCACTTTGCTGTGTGCTCCAACCTTCATTTTCATTTCTGGGCCACTTCTCTTCATCCTTCATTACCACACCCTGAAATTATAGTTATTTGTAAGAACACGGATGTATATTCATATGTATCAAGTTGTTTTTTTGCATATTGCATTCCAAGTCCATGCATGCAGAAAGACAATTACTATCTACCTCAAGCTCACTGAGTATGCAATCAAGACTCATTATTTCCCTGGTTCTCATCCCATTCACACCCTTTATGTCTCAGACCAACAATGAATGGAGAGCAAGGGACAGGAAGGGAGGAGAATTCAAAGGACATGTGGAGAAATCTGAACCAAAGAGGGAAAGACTTGGTTGAAGATAGTTTGTCTGTAGAGCTTTTATCTTTGCTATGGGATAAATTCTACTTTTTGCTAGATCCATTTCTTGGTTCCTGATCCCTTGGATCTGGCAGAAAGCTGTAATTTTCAGAAGGCTAATTTATTCAAAAGCTTATGGTTATGGAGGGGGAAAAAATCAATGTTTCTAGGCTTGTGAATCAGTGTCTAAAGTCTGTTTGGATATGTAGGGTCTCATAAAATGTAATATAGGAAGAGACTTGTGGAGTATGAGAGCTGGAAAAGATCATGGAGACCATGCGGTCCAACCCCCTGTTTTTATCAGTGAGGCTCTGGAGCCCAGGGAGGTTGAAGGATTTGTCCAGGTGACATGGCTATGAGGACAGGTAGAGCGACGGGACTGGAAGAGACCTCCTAAGGCCTAAGCCAGTGTATTTTCAACATTTTCACATGTTACTAATCATTTGGAAGGATTTGAGCCAAAGTATAAACCATGTATCATAAATGAGAGAATCTTAGCCATGAAAGAGACCTGGGAGGTCATCTGGTGCCACCTCCCTTCTGGTACAAGAATCTCGTTGGCGACATCCTTGACAGATGGCTTCTAGTCTCTCCTGGCTTAACTTTGATGTCAGAGGCTCAGGACTTTACAAAGCAGCTTGTTTTGTCTGTGGACATTGCTATATATTGGTAAATTTATCCCAACAAAAGATCAAATTTATATTTTTAAAGTACCAATCTGGAAGCAGCGAGGGCAGCCAGAGGTGAATAGCATGGCATTAGTCATGGTGTGGCGTCTACTCTTTTTTTTCCATCTTAAAATGAGGATAATGATTTCTACTTTGTAAGGTCATTGTAAGGATTAGAAGTGTGGTTTTTAAAGCATCTGTCATACTGGCTACTTCAAACTAGGAACTCACATTGTAGTTATTATTGGCTTTTATCATCATGATCCCATTTTTCGAAGTTGTGGCTGCTGGAGCAACAGATAGTACATTGAATCATGCAAATATTTGAAGGCCGTTAGCGTGACCCTCTCCGTCTTCTCTTCTTCAGACTAAATATTCCCCGATTCTTCTAGCATTCTTCCTGTAATGCATTTCTGATGCCTTCACTGCTTTCATTCCCTCCTATTTGTCAATTTCCCCCTTAAAATGTGGTCACCAAATGTGGTCAGCTCAACGTGCTCTACAGGGGAATAATGACTTCCCTTGATCTGGACGTTGCACTTCTCTCACAGCAACCTAGATTTATGTTAGCATTCTTGGAGGCCAGCTCACACAGTTGGCCCGAGTAAAACCTGAGTCTACCATCCAGAACATGAGCTATGCCTCCCACCATGTGTCAGCTGCAGAGTCGACAAGCACAGTTTTTACATCTTCATCCAAGCTGTTGATAAACATGTTGAACAAGAAGAGAGCAAAGGCTGAACTTCGAGGAACAGCCCGATCCTTCCGGGCATGTTGACATCCATCCCCTGGTTCGTGACATTCGCGACCGGCTCCAAATCTACACACCTATACCCGAGAAATGACTCAGAGAGGTAGAGTTATTCTTTGTGTTTTTGAAATTGGATACTTAGTTTATTCAAAGGTACGACGCCATTCTTTTATCAGTGAAGACAGGTTTTATACCCCTAATTGGGAAAATGCGAACTCAGAAAATAATTTCATGTTTGAGTTACTATGTCATGCTTAAAGAAAAACAGTCCTCTCTTCTTAATATGAAATGATAATGCTTGCCTACTTGTTTATTTTTCTACAATGTTTTGAAATTACCCTCTGGATATGGGGGTTGGAGAGGCTGGAGAATTGCAGGTTTCGTGTGGTGGAGAAAGGAGATTATCAAAGAATTGGAACGTAACTTTCAGAAGCCTTTGCTGTCTCTGGCGGAGATCACAGAGACAAAGAGATGAAGTTCGTGGGGGAGGGCATTAGGTATTTTCCTAGATAGTTTTTTTTATTCTTCTTAATGACTCTCAGAGAAGATTCTTAAGCTGTTCTTGGGGAGAAGACGTACTTCTTTCTAGCATTTAACATGCTTTACTCTGAAGAAATGAAACCGATTTATTTGCACTGCAGCACAAATCAGCTTTCTTGGTTTTCATGGTGGAGCTAAGGAATGGTCGTTGCCCTCATTTGAGCCAAAGTGCTCAGACTTGAATCTCACCTATTGGTATTTTACTGCAAAGGCTCATTTAGTATTTTGTCAGAAGTTTACTGTCTATGCGCTGTGCTGGTGGCTTTCTTCTTAACCCTAATCTTCTTAATCCTGACCATAGGCTATTTCTCTAGCCCGTAATCGAACAAGCACCTTAACATCTCAAATGGTATTATTGTGCATAGACTTCGAGATTTTGAGGTAAATAGATAAGAAGTTAGCACTCTAAAAAACTACACAGGGGATAAAAGATAGGATTTCATCATTTTGAGTGTTCCAGGAATGTTATTTTATGTTTTACTCATTCACTCAATATTTATTGAACACCAACTATATGCCAGGCACTGACCAAGGCAACAGAGACACCGTGGGGAGTAGAATTGGATTTAGTCCCTTCTCTCATTGTGCTTATGGTCTCGAGGAAGAAACAGATATTAATGAAATAATCAAAAACAATTGTAAAACTGTGAAACTTATACAAGGAGGGAGATGGTACCCATCATTGGAGAGGTCAGGGAAAGCTTCCTCACGAGATGCTTATCTGATGTGTGAAGTCAGGGCAAGAGCACAGGCCATGGAAAAGCGCCTCTTCCAAGGCTCTGCGCTGCAGTGAAGTATGGGCAGTTTGAAGGCTGGAAAATTCCAGGAAAGTGGACTAAGTCACAGGAAGCAAGAGTAACAGTGGTGCGAGATGAGCTGGGAAGGTGGAGTGGTCCCACACAGGCTTTGAAGGTCATACAAAGAGCGCAGTCAGTGTCTTCTAAACTGTGGGAAGCCATTTAAAAAGCTGGGGTTTGGGGACTCAAGGGGAGTTGTAGAGACAGGACAAGTTTGCCCTTTGAGAAGATCACTGTGATTATAGAATGGCAAAGAGGAAGAAGGGAAGCAAGAGTGAGTGACGGGAGAGCAGCTAGGAGACCCTGTCTGGTCCAGGAAAGGACATGATGCTGGTCGGGTGTAGGTCTGTGGAAGGATAAATGGAAAACCAGACAGAGATATGGGAAGCTTAAGTTGAATTTGTAGTATTTGTGGACTGCACGTGGGGTGATAGAAAAGAGATGTCAAAGGTAACTCAGAGAGATCATAGATTTTATATTCTTGTTTGTGAATTTAAAGATTATTACTTAAAAAATTAAATCACGCAGCTTTATTGATAACCTTTGGAAGCACAGTACAACAGAAATAATTCTAAAAAGACAGGCAAGGACTATTATGACGAAGTAGGTGACTGAGCAAGTATCACTGAGGATCCAAACAATGGAAAAAGATAATACTTGCAGTTGTTTCGTTCATCAAGACCTCCTTAAGACCCAGGGTAGTAAGTTTGTTAAGGTTCACTTTCAAAGGAAATAACACAACTAAATTTTTAATTTTATTATTTTTAGTTCAAGTCTCTGTATCTCTAGATCCTGTAAAGGGAACTCAGCCATGTCTCTGCACTGCCACCCCGACACAAATCACCACTTCCTCTCATCTTACTTTAACCAACCACAATATTTTCCCACATCAGAAAAGACTTCCAGTCTATGAGGGGAGCTTTCGGACTGTGCGTGTATGTATAAGGCTGTTCATGCCTTTGGGAGCCCATGACGACACAGTCGGCTCACAGTCTAAGCCAGGTGCCCGGTTTCCATCTGGACTCCTGACAAACTGTGTGGTCAGGAGTTGGAAATCAGAAACCTGGCAAAGGTGCCACGTGATGGACACAGCCACCCCGAGCGCCGTGTGTGTTATCACCATCATTTAACACGTAGTGCCGGAAATCCTGCCCTTTACGGAAGAACTTCAAAGAACCACTTCTAGTTCTCCTGGGTAACATTTACTTTTCTCTTTGCTGACCCCAAAGTACATACAGATATATATTTTTCCTCCAGTGAATTGCTAGTGACACTTCATTTCTTTCCTGCCATCCTCAACCCGATGTCCAGCTGACCTCTCGAATTTCCCCGCTCTCCTAGGCTGCGGCACCATGCCTGGCAGTTCACGGGGGCCATACGCTTCCTTCATTGTGCCCTGCGCTTCCTCAGTCTTTTCTAGGTTCTGGATTTTTCACATTTTCACCCCACCATGTCGATCAGTCCTCCTCGGCCTCAGTATGAATGCTTCCTTTTCTAGAAAGGGTTGTCTTTTAAGCCAGATTTGTCTTATGTGTTTCACCTTACTTTCAAATTTTAAACAAAGAAAGCTTCGCTCGAGCCATCAGAAATAAATACTAGGTTCCTTAAATGGCTTAGAAGTCTCATGTTTTCCCTTCACTAGTTTGTTTATGCATTGTTTACGGAATGCCTACTGTGCTCCAGCACCATGAGATGGCACCGTGGGCACAGACATTCTACATTCTAGAGGAGAAGACAATGAACAAGCAAACAGACAATCAGTTGTTATTCTGTATTCTGTGATTTCATGAAATTATTATGGATTGACTTTATGCAAATATAGCAGAAGCTGCAATTCTTGCTCATGTGTCACTGGATCTCAGACACCCCTTATCTATTCCAAGCATCCTTCCTCCCCAGGGTGTTGGGCTTGAGTCATGAGTAGGCAGGTTATGAACTGGAAAAATAGTAGTTTCCTGGGGGAAAAAATTAGTGGTAGGCTTATAGGACTGAAAAAGAAAAAACCCAGTACGCTTGTCATTCAAAGCAACATGCTGAATGGCTCTTCACTAACTCACAGAATTATGCACATACCATAGAAATCATTTTCAAATGCATATATATCACATCGGGTCGCTAAGCATCCCTGATGTAAACCTCACATCAGGATGGCGGCAGAGTGATTAGTGAACTTCAAGGTATTTTCTTATGTGCTTGCCTCTTGGGGTGGGTAGTTATTTTTCATCTTCTCGTAGTTGTAAGTTATAGCAAGGTGAACGGTCCTATGGCTGGCCAGAAGCCATAACTCTCTGTTTAGTCGACATGACTAGATTCCCAGTTTTGGCCTTTGAGAGCTTGAGGGTAGGGTAAAACCTTGATTTTTATCCCTGACCTTTCTCCTCTGTCTTCTCTGGGCAGAGTATCTCCATGCATAATGCAGTTGGCGGAGCCATGGCAGGGCCCGGAGCTCACCAGCTGGGCAGCACCCGGATGCCCAACCATGACACCAGCGTTGTGATTCAGCAAGCCATGCCGTCGCCCCAGTCCAGCTCTGTCATCACTCAAGCACCTTCCACCAATCGCCAGATCGGGTAAGAAGACCTCCTCTGCTGTCTCTGGGGCCTGACAGCAGCTCAGAGGACATTCTGGATTTTCTTTTTGTTTCGAGTGCTTGAACCGGATGAGACAGAAGTTGGTTTCCCTGGCCGGTTGTGTTATTATCTGGCTGGGGTGACGTTTTTGATGGGAGAAGGGAGAGGTAGTTTCTGTTTTGTAGATGCTGTTTGGCTCTGACTTTGGGGGAATAGCAAGTCATTCTGTGTCCTTGTTTCTTCAAAGAAGAGTCGTGAATAGTAGGACAACTACAGGAAACTCCATGGATGTTACGGAGAGCACAGCATGGTTCTCAAGACAAATACTTGAGGGTGGTGGAAAGCAGTTTCTCCCCCATCTCTGTATTGGTCCATACTCATTCCTGGAGTAGACAAATCAAAGGAAGCAGGCCTTCTCCCGCTCATTTCTGTAAAAAAGATAATACTGAGGCATTGGTAGAATGGTCCCAGACACTCTGTATTATGGGATGGAAAGAGGCCTCACTTCTGAGTATCATGTCATAGCTCTAGCACCTCACTGCTCAGAATGTGGTCTGAGGACCAGCCGCGTGGGCATGACTCAGGAGCTTCTTAGAAATGCAGAATCTCTGGCCCAGCTTCCTTATCTCCAGAATGAGGATGATGTCTCTTCTTTCCACCCTCGTAAGAGTAGAGTGAAGAGGAAATAAAAGATTTATGACCTCACAAGTTCTTAGGAAGAAAAGATAACCACTTAAGCCAAAGAGCTATGATAAATTTATGTTTGTTGGATGCTGAAAACTGGTTGGTCTGTGTTCCCATAGCTCTCTGTTTAACACAGGAAAGGGAGCCTGCTGTGTTTGGGATGTGCACCAAAGTTCAGTCTGAATATTCAGTTAAATATTGGGTATGGTGATTTTTAAAACATTGGAAGCTGTTCCACAATTTGTTAGTCTGTCTTTCCCCCTTGTTTTCCATGCTTGTGAGAATTCCAGACTGAGAGCAAGCCCTGGGGACAGTGCTGGCTAACTGCCCCTTCACGTGCTCTGGACGCGCGCCTCCTCTCCCATTTCTCAGCTTATCGGGATGGGCTGTGACGTGTGAAGACCCACCTTAGCAAATGAGAGTTGAGGGTGATGACAATTTTGTGTTTGCTTTGGGTCCATTCGGTTTCCTGTTCAAGAAACGGAAAATTAATCCGGCCATTTGAAGGCTCGGCTTTGTTTGAAGAAGCCAACACTAAATTAGCAAGTGTCTCGGTGAAAGATTTCTTTTCTTCTCAAATGACTATGGGAGCAAATGTCGCCATCCTCTAAAGCAAGAACCTGTAATATACCAAGAGGGTGGGGTGGCTTCGTCAAAGACAGCTTCTAAATCTCAAGGGACTCCTTCACTCTAGTGGCGTGGCTTTGGGCAGACAATTCACAGTGAGGCCAGCTAATTATAATTATTTTATTTTTCTTTCAAGGGGAAAAAAACATAAAATGTGCTCGAGTTTACTAGCAGTTTTACAGCATTCCTTCTCCCCTGGAGTTCTCCTGCCTCTCCCCCCACCAGCCCCCACTACCCTCTTGCAGGCCCTTAGTATTCAGCTATTGTCAGTACAATGCCGTTGTGTGTGCAACAATCTTTTAAGGGTTAGCACTACATTCTAAGATGGGTGTTGATTCTGTCAATAATTTACCCAGCGGGCCCAGGGCTGTACAGTTGGGTGACATTTCTAGGCTGCGTCACTAGGCCTGGGTGGGTGGGGGTGTTTCTCTGGTAGTTGTGACCTCCTAACCCACTCCATTTTCCCATTTATTCCCAGTCCCGGGGTGGTGTGTGTCTCTCCTGGTGCATTCTAGGAGATAATTGTCACTTATAGGACTCTGTCTCACTGCCAGACTTGAGGGAGGCTGTTTCTTTTCTTCAGATCCTTCCCTGTCGTGCTTACCATGTTGATTTCAACCCACACATCCTGTCATTTCCATTTTCTCCATGTGACCCATCCAAAACCTTGCCCGGATGATCGTGGGGGCTCAGCAAGGAGCAAGCCAACCCATCTCACCAGTGGATTCAGAATGAAACTCTAGGTGGTAACATTTGGGGATGGTTGACTCTTTTATTTCTCTCAGCAAAGAGGAAATGAGTACTTACTTTAAAACATGAGTTCCCTCTGGAGACTATGTCTTTAAATGAGCATTTGAAATTGCAGATAGTTTTTTTTTTTTTGAGGCTGCACAGAACCATATTGTAGTAATATTCTGATTTTTATCACAACCTCAAATATTTAAGTGTCAAAATCTGGCCAAGCCACCTGCAAATGTTTGCCATGGCAAGTGGCCAACAAAAACAGCAAACAGCAATGAAAGTCTCCATTCAGGCTCTGCACTTAAGCTGCATCCAGCAGGAGGGGCTGGGACCCACCTGTGCCCACGCACAGTGCTCTTCTGCTGTGGCCAGTGGGTGTGTTCACGACTGGAACCTTGTGGAGAGGGAGGGGACCGCCCGTCTCCGGCTCCCCGTCTTTCCTTCCCTTCTACCGGTGCTCAGCGGCTGCTGCCAACGCCACTTCGCTCTCCTTTCTGCCCCCTCCTTTCATGCTGTGTTTAAGTGTAGAGGCTTGACTATAGTGGGAGTGGTACTGATGGGAAGGGCTGGGAAATGGGAGCAGCGTCAGTTCTCAGGGAAAGTTTGGGGAGCAAAGCATGCATCCTTGTGAGCACTTGGTTTTCATGGTTCCTGAGCAGGCGCAGAGCCGCCATCGACCAAAATGGGTGGAAATGCGAAAGTTTGAAGAAATAAGGTTAACAGTAGAGAGATGAGCAACCTGGGCAACTTTGTTCCACCCTCTGCACGCTTTACCATGCCCTTTGCCCGGTTCCGTCAAAGTAGTGCTGTTATCCCAATAGAAACTGGAGGTAAGTATAAATATCCCAAATTGCACTTGTGTGGTTAGGCAGGCTAGAAAAACACACAGCACTAGAGAGTGTGGGAGGCATCCCCAAACTAGTGACTACTTGTGCATTGTCAAACTGGCAGACGCTCTGTCGGGAAGAGTGTCTTTGGCTGATTGATGGTAGCATTTTAGGAGATAAGTTTTCCAGATGGGGAAAAGAAGGAGTGAGGCAGGGGCTGTGGGGGAGACGAGTGAGACAGAAAACAAGCATGTGTTAAATACAGATGAAGTCGATTCAGCCTTGGACCAAATATGTGGCAGATTCCAAGATCTCTACTCTAGTCATTTTTATTAGATATCATGTAACAGGCTCATTAATTCAGGATCAAGCCAGCAAAGCCTGGGGAAATGGTAGATGAGCAGGTAGTGGTAGCATAAACTCTCTCTCTCTCCTTTCATATGAGACATTTTCGTAGGAGCCAATAATCAGTTGAGTAGGTGGCTATGATCTTGATAGATCCCAGCTTTCCTGAAGGAGTCTATTTCTCTTTATGGAGTGAATGAATGGACAATTCATGATCCGTGATTCTTCAGGAGAGCAATGAAGATAACATGGAGTGCGGAGTTCTGTAAGAATAGATATCTGTACTAAGTTCTGACAGGTTATGGGAGGCACTGCCAAAATACCCCATACATTTTCTTCCTGTATTTAAAATGTTCTAAAAACTTAGCTTTCTGGGTAGATTGAACAAATATGTAAGCTGGTTAGATTACTGGTGAAAATTATTTGACAATAATTGTTTACAATGGGACCGTGGTATGTCTAACACCAGAACATACCAATGTTCCTACCAGGACTTTCCATATTTGGAAAGAAGGTATCTGGCCCATTGTGGAATATTCTAGTTAATATACCAGGATATATGAGAATATGTTCAACAGTGTGCATGTGTGAAACCATTTATGTATGTAACCTCCCTCTGATTTGATACTAATTAGTCCTGGAATATACATGTCCATGTGATGTGCGGGCATGTTGGCTATTTGGTCATAAAGTCTATTTGCATGGGGCTGTAGTTAGGCATTATAGATCTAACACTTAGCCAGAAATTTACATAAAATACGGTCAAAGCAAATCTTATTTTAGGAAAAAAATAAGGGGCCGATGTTCGTCAGAAATTTTACCTCTCTCGCCCTTTCTGCGCTTCTCTCTCTTTTCTCTTCACAATCTCTGACGTTGTGTGCTGTACAGAATCTCAGATAGAGCTCAATGGATGTGACCAAGGAAAATGATCATAATAATATTAGTAATGAAAACCTTATTACACCTTAGAACTTGGTGTCAAAAGCAAGGCCACCTTTCCTATCGGGGCACAGTGATGCGGCTTTGTCATATGAGTGGGCACTGCTTAAGGGGTCCATTGAGACGGGAATGTTCGTCCATTCAAGGGTTTCTGTGTCATTTTTGCTCTGAAAGAACAACAACAACAACAACAGAACAGGGAAATATCAGTAAATGATGCCATCACAGAAAGGCACTGCTTAGAAAAGACTTAAATAATAATAAGCAGTTTAGAGTTTAAGAATATGCTTGCTCTGTAAACACACAGGTGTATGAAGCCATTATGAAGAGTTTTCTTAAACTCCACAAACCAACTGAGCATGGTTAATAAGACTACCAACCACAGACAGCTGTCTTTGCCCAGCACAAGCTAATGCAAGTGACAGCCAGGCCAGCCTTCTTCCTGGAGAGGCAACGGGCCAGCAGGTCCTGGGTCGTCACTGGCCCACAGCCCTTCCCCAGGACGGCTTGAAGCCCCTTCTGAGTAATGCAGAGCAGAAGCCATGATTTCCTGCTTTCTGTTTTGCTGAATATCATGGCTATGAACATTGCTTTATTGTTAGAAAGTTGCTGGATCTTTTGCTGCCCTGAGAACCTTTACGAGGGCCCTTCAGGGGGATGCTTTCTGGGAGGGTTGATGGACTTCACCATATGGCTCCTGTTAAACCCCATGCAGAGCCTTCAGAAATTACCTCTGACACAGAGGCCAGCAGCCTTCCACTCATGGAGTTTTATGTGTGGAACGAAACATTAAGTGCTGATACTTGAGGAAATATAAGGTTTCTTAACATTCAGGGGTTGTAATGCCACATGGTATTGTGGCCAGATGAAGGGGCAGAGCCAGATCATCAGAGCACATCGCTGTGTATTCTAGGGAGCAGAAAACGCCCCCTCTCTCCTCTCCGAACCTGGCTTTCCCTCTGATTCTGCAGGCAAGCCTGGTGTGTCTGAGGGTCCCAGCTCCTCACCTGGAACACAGCAAGGCTGGTGTCTCATTCGGCCCAGACTGCTGTGACAAAATACCATAGGCCCAGTTATTTTAAAAACAAACATTTACTTCTCACAGTACTGAAGGCTGGAAAGTCCAAGGTTAAGGTGCCGGCAGGTTCAGTTCTTGGTGAGGAATGCCTTCCTTCCTTGCAGACGGCTGCCATCTCATGTGCTCACATGATCTCCGTGTATGTGTGCATGCATGCATATGTAGAGAGAGAGAGAGAGAAGGAGAATATATGTGCTCTGATGTCTCTTCCTCTTCTTATAAGGACACTATGGGGGCTCCACCTTCATGACCTCATCTGAACCCAATTACCTTCCAAGGCCCCCTATGTCCTAATACCATCACATGAGGTTTAGGGGCTTCAAGTTATGAATGAGGTGAGGCACAAACATTCAGTCCATAAGAGCTAGTTTACTTAGGAGAGAAAGTTGAAGGTTAGTCCTTGATGGCTCAAGGTTTTGGTTTAAATAATCCCCTGATTAGCAGGCTGATACTGAAGGGAAGGAAGGAAGCTAACATTTACCCAATATTTACCATGTGCCAGGCACTGATCCAGCTTTACATGTTATTTCCTATAATTCTCCAAGAGCCCAGAGTGGTCAACATTATATACTCTAGTTCTGTTGCCGAAAGAGAAGTAATTTGTCTGAAGTCATTCAGCCAGGGGCATGAGCTGAGTTTTGAACGTAGGTCTGTCGGACTCCAAAGCACATGTTTTCCCCGTGCTCCTGTGCATAGCAACCCCAGTGCCGTGGTTCATGGACACATGAGCATGTCTGACCATTTGGGAGAATTATCTCCGCACGGGAATCGGCTAATGCTCAGTGGATCTGGTTACAGTGTGAAGAGAGTCTGTGCTTTCATACACCTGCGGGCTGGTCAAGGGCAGAGAAGGGCACTGAGTTGCCAGCAGCTGCTTCAGTCCTTCATGAGAAATATATTGGAATTCCCTGGCACTCAGGGAAGGGAGATCAGGGACTGTCAGGCACATGAATATAGAGAGTGGACCTGTAGGTTGGAGATCTCTGGCCAAATTCCCTCATTTTTAAGAAAGCCAAAGTCATCACAGAGAGTGACCACCCCTTGGGCTCCACATTTAGCTTCTTGGTTTGCAGGGAGACCCTATGCCCTGCCCAGATGAAGTGTGACTTCTGGACTTATTCCAATTCTTGCTGTGGATAGGTGGCTTTGCCTGTGGCCTCCTCTTGGAGGAAGATTTTATCTTACAAACACAAGCCCTGTTCACAGAACTCCAGAATCTTCCATACAAGTGTTTGTGTGCATAATCCAACCCCATTTTTAGAACAGATAAGCACGGATAGGGGTCTGCTTCTAGAGCAAATAGCCCATGATTATTTAGTTTGTGTCTATTGTAAATCTAGACACTAACTAAAGGCATGTCTGGAGAAATGAACTTGATAAAGCAGTGCTAGCCCTTTGGAATTGAGAGTACACTTTGCTCTTTTGAAGACTGAGCATGTCCAAGCAACATGGCAATGTCCCAGTGGGCATTTCTGATTATTTGTAGCTTTCATATTCTTAAATACCACCTGTCTCATAAAGTGTAAATAACTCTCTGTGGATGATTGACAAGTACAATAGGTTCTGAGTTAAGGGAGGACTGTTTTAGAAATTTGCAGATGGGCCATGGTGCTTATTACATATACCGTGTACTCATGTGATGGGACATTTTGGAAGTCAAAAGATCATTGTTTCAACAGGTTTTCTCATGAGTTTTTCAATTTTATTAGGCCAAATGGATTTTCTCTACCATCATTTTTTAATATTCTCTCTTACGGGGATTTAGTTAAAGGTTATACAAAGTCTATGGACATTTTACCTTCAGTTGGATAAGAATAGCACATACACAATCAGTTTGGTCTTGGATATTGGATATAGAGGCAATCCTTGATTGGGGAATCCTATTTCAACAAGGCAGTGCAAAGCCACTGACTGAGAAATGGGAAGTTATGGCTGGCAGTTATGAGTCCTCCACTCAAAAGCTCTGGGACTTTGCCCTGGCTGGTGTAGCTCAGTGGATTGAGCGCGGGCTGGGAACCAAAGGGTCCCGGTTTGATTCCCAGTCAGGGCACATGCCTGGGTTTCAGGCCAGGTCCCCAGTGAGGGCCATGTGAGAGGCAACCACACATTGCTGTTTCTCTACCTCTCTTTCTCCCTCCCTTCCCCTCTCTCTAAAAATAAATAAATAAAATCTTAAAAAAAAAAAGCTCTGGGACTTTACACAGGCCCCTTGACCTAACTGCCCCCCCCTCCATCTTATAAAAAGAAAGATTCATACTAAACTGTCTAGTAAGTACCCTCTTTAGGTTTTAGGAACAAATTTGTTTTCTTATCATGACCAACATTCTACCATACCCTGTATGGTTGATAGGCATTGTAGAAGAAGAAATTCCATAAAACAGATATATTCACATTAAGCAGGAAATCTAGTCATCTATTTGCCAAGTATGTTGTGCTTTTGGTAAAGATCAACATAAAATTCTTGTAGAGTAATAAACATTCTTAATGGCACCAGACACGTTTAAAAGAATTTGGAGTTTTATAGTTTTCCCCCCTTTGGCAAAGTGTATTTTGGCTGGTGAATAGGCCGGTAAAGTCTGTAAAATGATAGGACTCTTGTGAGCGCGGGGTAGAGACATGCCGGAATGTGCTGGGGTTGCTTTTGCAGGGGTGCAGATCTCTGCAGAGAACAGATGGCCCCACACATCTTTGAAATGCCAGGAATGACTTCCTGAATAACCATATACCCATCAGATTTGGGTCCAGATATGGTCATTCACACAAGCCCAAATGCAAAGCACTTTACAGCTGACCCTCAATCTATGATTTTCAGTCCATAGAACCCAGAAACACTTTCTACACAAATAATCAGAATGACGACTGCTTCAACAGACACCCATCCCCACGTCCAAGCCACTGAACACTTGCCAAACACAAAATGTCATTCTTAGAACCCATAGGGGCTGGAGGCCAAGCCTTTGGCAGATTCTGAGATTACCATGGAGCGTGATGTTTCCTCTGACTTACCCCAGCGTCCTGCTCAAATTGAGTACCTGGAGGGAGAAGCGACAGCCGCTTTGATTAAAGAGAAGCAGAGGTGGTTTCCACTTCGGGATTGTTTGGGTGGTACAGGTGGAGCCCCTTTGATGAACCTGCAAACTCAGGGAAGCCCAAGTCTACCTCTCACGTCTACCTCTTTCTGTGGCCCTGCGTTGAGTCAGAGTATATTGTTGATGACAAAACTAAACAAAAATGCAGCTTTATAAATGCACGTTCCAGGTTATGGCCTCTCTAAAACACTGAAAGAATGAATTTTAAAAAATGATCCGAACTAAACTGGGCACTGTTAAAGAAGACTGGGGAATTTTAACGTCAGCATCCAAAATGAAAATTGTCTGTGTGTGTGTGTACACGTTTCATAATATTTTGCTTTACTAAAACATGATTTAGGCCCTTTGACATGTATATAATCTTATTCAAAACTCTCGAAGAGTTTTTCCAGATGTATTCTGTGTATTCTACATAACTTGGTTTTCCTAATGCCCTGAATGTCCCTTATAATCTCCCTCATACATGACAACAAGCTGTGGCAGCACCTGGGAACCACTTTTATAGAACAGTCATAGTGACCAACAAGCGTAATAAGACTTACAAAGACTCATGAGGATTCAGATTAGCCCCTTCCCCTAGTTTTCATAAAATTGAAACAGTTCCTCATTATCTAGAAAATGACCCTTTGGTTGATGGATTATGTTTTCAGGGGGAGCTACTTTATTTCTCTGACACCTTGGCATCATTGGTATGTGAGGGGAGATACTGAGGTGCTGATGCTGATGTCCCTGGAGAGTGGTGACAGCCAAATCCCAGAGTCGGGGAGAGGGCGTCAGCTCAGGTGGTGAGGAGGAGGGTAAACATTTCCTAGAAAACGGGCTGTGCGTGGTGCTGGCCATGGGCTTGGGGCTTCACCAAGGAAGGCTTTGATCTCCGAGGAGATCCTGATTTATAGCTGCAGTGGAATGGGGGTGGGGGGGCTCTCACCTGACTTTCCTCCCTTTGTCCCTCCTTCCCTCCCTCTTTTCTTTCCACCTCTCCTAGGAAAAAAAAAAAAAGGAATGTGTCCAATTATTCATGTCTGTCATTTTGCCATGGCTCTGGCTAAAGTCTGGAATGGGAGAAAGTTTAAAACTTTTAAGTATAAGGGAAATGAGACGTATGTGTGTGTGCGTGTGGTGTCAATTACTAGACATGTCCCGATCCCCCCTCATTGTGTGGATGGTTGCTATTTATTTAATTTAGCTCTGTAGTCAAGCTCTTTGCAGGGAACTAGAGGGGTGAGTTTGTCCAGATTGCTTTTGGCAAATATGTGTGTGTGTGTGTGCGTGTGTGTGTGTTTTCTAAAAAAAAAAAAATGTGTGTGAAACTTTGGCTGTTCCACTGAAGCCACAGACAGCCAACCTTATATTGGGTCCACCGCGTTCCGTAATTATTATTGCCATTAGGAATAATTATTATTTGCTTCGTTGAGTTGGCAGTTTGGAGCCTGCCTGACACAAAGGCTTCTCACAGGAGCCGTATCACACAAAGGACCGAGCAATCACCCGCAAGTGCTTCAACATGTTTGGACGACATCCTTCTCTTGGTTCACTTCATTGGGTTTCCTACCCACTGAGCTCCAAACTGAATGAGAAGTTCATCAGATACAAAACCAGTGTGAATGAGCACCAGCACTCGGAAAGCTTTTTTGGATTGGGTGCCGGAATGCTCGGCTTTTCTCAAGTCAGGAGATGAGAGTTCTTTTTGTGCTGCTGCCTTGCTGTAATTACAGATAGAAACATCAACAGTGCGATGGGTCTGCAGTGAGAGGCTGGGCTTGAAGCGGCAAGAGGGGGAAATGAAGAACAGGCAAAGCACCCCGTGGGAAGGCAGGGCGATTTTTCAGGGGGCAGAGTATTTGCAACCTTAACTTCATGTTTTCCTGTTTTGCTTGCTTCCTTGCGCGCCAACTCTCCAGGTCTCAGGCTCTGCGTTGCTTCCTCCTCCCTTTGCCTTACCAATTTGAAATGACTGCTCCCCACACCCCTCTCACCCGTCTTAGAGATCTCAGGTAGAATGTGGCCAGGTGTTCTGAACCAGTGTTGTGCTCACAGAAGAAGCTGGGGCTGGCACAAAGGCTCCCCAAGTCAGGACAGAAACAGAGCAGGACACAATATTCTTCCAGACGTTAATTTTCCCATAAGACTCTGTTGGCTCCTTGCCAAGCTCTGTACCAGTCACTTAAAGAGAATAGCACACACCCTTCAGGGTGGGTGTCCCTCTGCTCCCTTTAACCTCTCCCCCCCAGGGTGGTTGGTATTTGTAGCAAAAGTGGCTGAATCTGAAGAAGGGGAAAAAAGAAAAAAAGAAAAAAAGAACAGCTGGCAGTGGATGCATCAAGCCCAAAACAATTGAGTGAATGTCAGCTTTGTCTCCACAGACACCCAAATAGTCTGTCCTCCGTCCCAAAGCTAACTGTGACAGCTAGACAGGGTCAGAGAAGGCCAGTGGGACATTCACTGCTGGGCAGAAGGGGAGGCACCATGTCCACGTAACAAATATCCCTCAGTCAGCCAGGAATGGAAGCCACTGGGTACATACCTTCTCCCAGATGTGGTGCCCAGATGGGGTGAGTGACAAGACTCCCTGAAAAGAGATTTCTTTTATTATTATACTTTCATTAAATCGGTTCCTTGGGTGAATGCCCCTGTACAAATAAGAAACAAATGAAAGTTTCACTGCAGTGATTTCCAGGGATTTGTGGGCCTGGATATTGTATGTAGGAACACGGTTTAGGGGAAGAATGTTGCTGAGCAGCCTGCCCGTCTGCGTCTGTGTTTTTAGAAAAGATGGCAAGGTGGAACCATAAAGAAAAGGACCCCTGTACTTTCTCAGTACTAGTAAAACCTGTCTTCAGGTTAGATTTTCAGCGAGCGTAGAATCGCTGCTTTTTCCATTTGCTCTAGGAATTTAGCGGTAGAGAAAGGCCAGAGAAATGGTTCCCTTTGGCATGGAGTTTAATAAAGATGGAACTTCAGTTCGTTCATCTTTAGTGGTAACCTTCACAGGGAACCACGTTTTTACAAAGCTGCGTGGGGTCAATTGTTTACATCAGTCCGCAGTCATCGTTGTTCCTTTTTTTATTCAGAGATTCTGTTGTACCAAGTCATTTTTAGTTCTATGATCGGAAGTGGCTGTTTTAATGGTATTTCTACAGAAAGCATTTGATCCCTCATGTTTTCATAATGGATTTCTCTGGAGAGCTGGGAGTTTTCCAAAGTCTAATTGTTATATTGGTTTTTATAGTGATGAGGCTGATGTTTCTTCTATTAAAAGCTGCCTCTCCATTAATTGACTTAATTTCAGGCCCTTTCCTATAGTAAAGCAATGAAAAGAGCTTGCAAATTCTGTTAATTGTTCCAGAATGAGGAGTGTGGTGAGTTTGCGGGGAGCCTCCAAACCGAGCTAGGGACTGGGAGAGCTGCAGCCGCAGTAGATGGCAGACCCTGAGGGAGAAGGCTGACCGCGCCGTCTGGCATGTGACAACACGGGGACACGGTTGTCCTCTCGGCTGCAGAGAGAGTTTTCCTTCCAATAAAAGCCGCGCTGCCTGGTATAGAAGATGGGCAGGGAACGTGATGTCCACATGCCATGTCATAAAGATGAATTATTAAAATCGGGGCGACTAGAACCCACTAAACTGGGCTCTGCAGAGCCTGCTCGGGGGCTGTCAAAAATGAGGGGACTTGGAAATCAGCCAGCAGGGCACCCCACCTCCCAGGCCACTTCACCCAGAGCAGCTCCATATGTTTATTTCTTTGAGTTCCTCCTACGTAAGCATTATTTTGAACAAAGAGTTTTCTAGCGGGGAAAAGGTTTGGAAACTTCAGAATCAGGAGATTATTTTCTCTCTTCTTACTGTGAGAGAAAAAAGGGAATTCTTGGGCAGGCTTACGCAGGTACCATCCTGAAGACCAGTTTCCCAGGCAACTGGCAATACCGTTGTCACTGGGAGCAGATGAGATTGGAGGGACAAGCTGTGGTTTCTGAAGTGACAGGCGTTTCTGGACACAAAACATGAAAGAACTTTTAGCAATTGGATGGGAGGGAAGAAAACTGTCAAAAGAAAACTATACAAACTTCCTGGGAATCTGTACATTTTAATCTCTCAGGAAAAGGTAGAACAACAGCCAGAAAGGGTAGTGTGTCGTTTCTGTTCACTCTTTTGGGCAGAATACACTGATAACTGTGGTCCCCAGGTCGGAGGGCCCGAGACCCAGCTGGGCCAGGGAGGCAGAACGCACAGACTGAGAACCCCAGACGCCTTTGCCTCGCCCTCCGCCACCTTCAGTATGCAGCCCTCCCCTCTTTCTCGGTTGCAGTTCAGTCCTCCAGATTTCACTATTATTTTTTTCTCTCTTCACAATTTCACCTTTCCCACAGCCCAGCCTGAACTGTGCCTCTGTGCATGCATACCTGGAGGGACATGATGGCTGCTTCCTTGGAGGCCTCCTCTCCAAGGCTCAGCCCCTAGGACAACCCCTTACTACTTCCCTCTTCACAGGCTCAGCAGGTCCTGTCTTCTAGGCGAGACTCAGTTATTTCCATCTTTAATACCGTGTGTGTGTGTTGTTGTGAATCAAACTGCATCCCCCAAACAGATATATGGAAGTCCTAACCCCGGGTACCTCTAAATGTGACATTGTTTGGAAATTGGATCCTTGCAGATGTAATCAAGTTAGATGAGGTCATGCTGGATTGGAGAAGACCTTCAACCCAGTGACTGGTATCCTTACGGTAAGGCCACCTGATGGCAGAGGCAGAAGTCACAGTGATGCATCTTCGGACCCAGGAAAGACAAAGTTCGCCAGCCCCTGCCTGAAGCTAGAACAGGGTCCCCCTCAGAGCCTCCAGAAGAAACCAACTCGGCCAACTCCTTGATTTCAGGCTTCGAACCTAGAACTTTGAGTGAATAAATTTCTGTTGTTTCCCAACCACCCTGTCTGTGGCCGTTAGTTATCATAGCCCTAGGAACCTAATGCATGCATCTTCATATAATTAGGGACCTCTTGGCTTTTCCAACAGAATTGTGATTTTTAAAAAAATTTATCACTTCATTCTTCTTTTCTTCAATGGCAACAGTTAAGCAGATAAAAAAACATTAAGAGAAAAAAGCTAACTAAGAATAAAAATAAAACTACTCTCTAGAGAACCGGTATCTTGGAGTTGGGAACTGTTGGGTGGGATGCCTCTCCTTCTCCATTTGCACAGAAAGGAAGCAAAGGGGTCTGCTTTCGATCCACAGGTCCATTAGTACCTTCTGAGGAAAGGTATTGCTGCAGATGCACCTTACCTGGGCTGCAAATCTGCACTGCCATCAAAATCCACTTGAGGTGAGCCGGGGAGAGTGTGGCTTTTCTTCAGCCATGCCTACTCTGCTCCGTGGTGTCTGCTGGATTCTGGAGTGCGAGATTTGTGTTGATTAAGCTGTCTAAACTATAATTTGCCACAAATGCAGGATCAGCACTGCATGTAGGGATGGGGGCTTTTAACCTCAGCCTTCCAGAAGTTTTAGCAGCTAAGGATGTTTCCTGAACATTGAAGGCTAGGGCACGAGCAACTATTCTGAGAAAGAACAGCCCAGGGTGATAGGTTTTGTTGTTTTGTTTTCCCATGCACACACACACACACGTGTGTGCGCGCGTGCGTGCGTGTGTGTGTGTGTGTGTGTGTGAGTGTTTCTTCAGACACTGAGATTAATCACCAAGAGATTTCTTTTAGGTGGTGCCTAATTCCTTTCAGCCCCTCAGCCTGCGGGCTGGTGCTCATTTTCATGACTGATCAGGGTTTTAGCTGCTGTTCTCCTAATACATGTTTTTGAAAAAGGAAGGAGCTTACTTATGTGGCAGTACTGTTCTTTTTGATCTGTTAACTTTTCTTAATTCTTTTTGAAGCATCCTTCTGCCTCCTTTTCTGGCTCAGAGTGATTTAAAGGGAAAATCCTGGAGTTTATATGCTCCACGAAACCTAATGCTCCGAGAAATGCAATAAAGCCCACCGCCAGAATTGTGTGTTGGGGGGCAGGGAGCGATGAGATGACCACCCAGAGCGAGAGCCCACTCAGATGACAAAAGCAAGGCCACATTTACCTGCGTGAGGCTGCCACCGAACAGCGGCATGTGGGCTGCACTTACCCGTGGAGGAGGGACTAAACTTATCCGAACATTAGAAATTTTCGTATTTCCACTTAGAGAAGTCTGTTCACCCCTCAGTATAATAGACACAAAGGCTTTATATTGCCCACAACCTGCCCCTGTACCCGCCCCCAGTCTTTGCGTTTTTTGGAGCCAGAGTGATCCTGGGGTTTTCTTGTCTGAATGAGCTCCTCCAATCATGATATCACCTTCATTCCCTTCATAACCAATAACCCAGAAAATGGAAGCACATCCCCTGACCACAGCACTGCGTTGATGTGAAGTGATGCCTCCCGCAGCTCCTGCTGTTTATGGCTTTCAGCCTTATTGGTCAGAACTCAGACTGGGTGTTTCCCAGTTCGGGTACCTCTCTGAGTCCTGAAGAAAGCCCCATAGGTAAGCGTAGTGGCTGCCTTGACAGGTGCAGAGGGGAGGAAGCAGAGAGTGCCCCCCGAATAGCTCAGAACTCTGGGAGGGAACAGGATGTTCTCCTGATCTTTATAGGAGAATGAAAACTGTGAAGAAATTGCCTGCTGTTCAGCCCAGTAAGGGCAATAGGGTGACTGTCCCTGCTGGCCCTCTGACAGCTCCTGCCTCCCCCCGTCTCAGAGGTAATGCTGAACTTTTCACATGGCTTGTTCTACTCTGTCATTGCTTTGCAACTTCCATAAGAAATAAAGAATGATGAGGATGGAGCAAAGGGGTCAGATAATCGAATCCCATTCACCAGCAAGCATTTCCCTTTGGTGTGATAAAATGAATCACAAATCTCAGACGTTGAAATGATTAAAAAGTTCCAATCGAAATACAAAACAAGTTTTAATTTAATAAGCCTTCCAAAAAGTGGTTTGTAAGCAAGCTTCAGTAATAATCACATTCTGGCTGGTAGCAACAAGTGGGAAAGAATGGGACATCCCAGGGTGGCGTCTGGGCATGTTCATCCATCCCACAAAACTGCCTTCTGGTTTGGGATCACTTTTGCCACCCGGCGACTGTCTGGCTCAGAAGGGCTGCAGACTGGCATGCCCTGGCGGCACCCCAGGGCATTTTTGATGGCAAAAACCTGCCCCACAATGGAGAGAGTAGTCCTGCCATTGCCTCTGGTGGTCAGCCTCTCGCTCTGGAACCAAATATCAATGACATAAGATCACCTCAAATGTTATTGTGAAAGGTGGATCATTAAGTCCACAGGACTCGAAATAGTGCAGTTATTTATCTACACTTGGCTTCATTCCACACGCACACAAAAGGATTTGCGGAGCTGTACAGAAGGTACAATACAACAACATAAAAAAAAAGCTATGGAAGGAAGGAAAGCTGTTCTAAATGAGACCGAAAGACGCTGAGATGGTGCTGCTCAGGACATTGGTCCCGCTGCTCTCTTCTTTTCAGTAAAACCTGAGTCTGAGTGTGACCACGCAGGGCACTGCATGCCGGAGTTGCAGACGTTTAGGGGAGACACAAAGCTTGTCTTTCGTCCTGCAGTGGGTTTTTTGAGGTATATGTTCAACTTCACCTAACCATGGTTGCTGTGCGTCATCAGCGGACTGTTTTGGAACATGTGTTAATGAGCACTGAAGGAGCAGGCCAAAGGTAGCGGGATTCTTGGGGAGTTAAAAAAAATAAGTTTTGTAAAACTAAGTAGGCCATTGTGGAGGTGGACTGGTGGGGGGGGGTGGGGGGAGAAGGGCAGACTCATATTAAAATCCTGATATAAAGTTCTAAGCGACGAATAAGAGGCTTAAATACATAAAGAGCGAGGCTAAATTTGGACCAATTTCCTGTGAAATCTCTTGTGTAATATTTTCAATTTGTGCTTGTTTAATGTGGTTTATTTTCCTAAGGTTCACAGTATAGGTTTTAAATTCAGCCTTGACTACACACATGTGTCGAGAGGTTATAAAATGAGAGCCAGCTCAGACCAGTCTCCAACTGGGTGCCCTTCGGTGGAAAACATTACCTCCTTGTCAATACCTCACATTTCTCCATGGGCACTGATTTTGTTTTTCCCCCATCCCATCCCCTGGCTACTTCCCCACCTCCTGGTTCCACCAGCACAGGTCCAGTGATGGGTGAGTGCGCTCGAGGGTGATGCAAGGCCTCTTCCCTCCACATCAGAACCAGGGTTCCTTCGGGCAGGCCTCTGGCCCCTCTGTGAAGTCTCAAGTTCGCGCCCCTAGGGGATAATTCCTCCTTTCTGGTTAAAATAGAGAAACCACCTCAGGCCCTCTGGAGGGCTCCAACCGGCTATTCAGAGTTCTAATTATGGCCTCTGATGTCCCGGATCTCACCGTTTCTAGGATGTGGCCACTTCCTACATGTAGTATTCCCGTTTCTGGAGACTTGAATACAGTATGTGAGAACTATATCGTAAAGTCAGACCTTAAAACTAAAGGGAATCTCTGTTGTTCATAGCACTTGATGCCTCAGACCTTGTGTGATAGCTCCCTGGCGTTTATTTTTCCCTCTAGGCTTTAAGTCCTTAAAGCGAAGAGTATGGTGTATTCATTCCCGTGTCTCCTGCAACACTGAACACGTTACATAATACGGAGGGCACTATGAATGAAGCTGTGCTTATATGTATGGGTATAAGTGGCTCAAAAAGAGAATTCATGCATATGCAGAGTTCCTTAACTTAACCAGTGAGAGATTAATAGGAGACAGAGTGAATTTCACAAGTGTTTTTGCCTTCTTTACTACCATTCAACAAAATATTCATCCGTTGTTCATTCATTCATTCGTTCATTCGGCAAGCATTTATCAAGGATATATTTTTTCCTCCCTGAGGATACATAAGCCTTCCCAGTCTAGATTGCAAAATCACAAAGGACTGTATACGGTTCTGGCTTTTATTTCCGGCTCTGCCTGTGTTGACACAGTAAGCAGTGACATTAAAATCTGGCGTCTTCTCCTTGCCTCCACTATATTTTCTTACCTATTCTTTTAACTTCTGTTTTTTCTTAGTATGAGAGTCTTTCCCAGGATGGTGGATCTGGGCTAGAAGTGGTCAAGGGGTTGCTCTCCGAGCCTCTGTTGTCCCTGGAAGGGACAACGTAATTATTGGCCGGTGCTGGCTTTCCTCCTGGGGGTGTGGTTTCGCCTCATCTGCCTGCCCAGCTTTCTGACTAACTCAGCTGTGCTGTCAGGAAACTAGCAGCTTAGAAACGTGAGCCTCACTTTCTGGTCACATTTCCCCCTGACATTCTACTATGAAAATTTGCAAACATTAAGAAGCTTAAAGCATTGCTTATTTACCACCTAGATTCTGCAATAACCATTTTGTTTTATTTGCTTTATCATATACTTATACATGCTTGTTTCTCTGTTTATACATCAGTCTGTCTTATTTTTTATGCATTTCATAGTTAAGTTGCAGACATCAATAACTTTACCCCCAACTGCTCCGCGCTTGTATCACTAGAGTTCATTATTTGCTTGTGATTCTTTTCTGTTGTTGAAATTTATAAGGAGTGAAATGTACAAGTTGCATGTATATCTATGGCCACTTGTCATGTAAGATGTCAATTTCTTTTCTAGCTTTTCTTGTTATTAATAACTAATCATGATGATGAAAAAGATTTTGTAATATTCAAGGTTAGCATATTTAGAAGGTGAAGTATTCACATAACTTTTTTCTCTACCTGATGGTATCTGTTCTACTCAGGAAGGAGCAGAGAGAGAAAAGGGGTAGGTGAGGCATGCATTTTAAAAGCCTCACTTTGCAAATAGACTACATCAAGTTCCTGCTACCCCTTCTACTCTCTCTGTATTCACCTTCTTTGTCTCATTTAAAGCCCCCTGTTGCTGCAACAATTGGAGAGGCAGTGTATGTAGTAGTGGTGACGGACCCAAGCTTTGGCATCATAGAGCCTAAATTTAAACCCAAGTTACATTGATCTGGGGAAACTTATACTTTTAATTGCTCAGTGCCTCTGCTTCTTCATCTGTTAAAATGAAGATAATATCACCTAAGGTTGTGATGATTCAATAAGATAATGGATGAAAATTATGCAGCACATAGTACATACTCAATGACATCAACTATTTTCATTATCATCTAAGTACTAGCTCAGTGTATGGTTAGATGTGTGTATATGTGTATAGTTAATTTAGAAAGAGTAACACTTTTCAGATTACCAAAGTGAATCTTTTGTGTGATCAGTGAATTTTTGAGGTAAGAGTGAAAATGTAATTTCTTCCCACATTGTAATGGAAATGAGCACTGCTTAGTCTCAACCGAGGTGCCTGCTTTGTACTCTGAACAGGAGAACGGTTGGGTTTTCCGTGTCTCTGTTATGTGTCCCTGGAGTCATGCCTCAGTAAAGGAAGAGCCGTGGCCAAGGACATCACATTTCCTTCCTCCGTCAGGGGGGTCCAACCCACGCCCCGTGGGCCGCCTGCAGCCCAGGATGGCTATGAATGGCCCAACATAAGACTGTAAATTTACTTAAAACATGATGAGATTTTTTTTGTGATTACATGTCACAATATATTTAATATGTGGCCCAAGACGACAATTCTTATTCCAGTGTGGCCCAGAGACGCCCAAAGGCTGGACAGCTCTGCTCTGCATGGTCCCAGAGCTTCATTTGTAGCTTAAAGTCACAATGTGGTTTCCTTTCTGCTCAAACATAATACCATTTCTTCAAGCAGCCAGCTTAAAGTTCAGGTGTCTTCTTGGCTTCTTCTGTCCACTGTCCTCCTCCTTATATCAGTAATACACTCGGCTGATTGTTCTCCTTGCCTTCCTCCCAAGGCTTGCCGTTCATGGTAGCTGATGTGATAGCTTACCTCTAATACTCAGAAAATATTTATAGATTTGCTTGGATCACACGACTATTTCTTAGACACCTACATGGGGGTCCTGGCCTGGTGGCTTAGTTGGTTGCAGCATCATCCAATACACCAAAAGCTTATAGGTTCAATCCCCAGTCAGGACACATACCTAGGTTGTGGGTTAAATCCCTGGTCAGAGTGTGTGCAGGAGGCAGCCAATTGATGTCTTTCTCTCTCCCTCTTTCTCCCTCTCACTTCCTGTCTTTCTAAAATCACACACACACACACACACACACACACACGGAGTTCTGCTCTTGGGAACTAAACCACTATTACCTGCCTTCAGAAACGATAAGGCAGGCTGGTTTAAGAAAAGTCAGAAGCTATGGAAGCTGTCCCAGAAGATGGACTGGGTTCAAGGGAGACTGGCTACAAAGTGCTATCAAAAGACCAAAAAAAGAGATCACCTGAGCCTGAAGCCTTCTTTTCTAGTGAGTCAGAAAAGGAAGGGTATTGGGCACAGCTGACCGTGGGGTGTAGGGAGTAGGGAAATTGGCCCCTCGGACATGTCGCTAAGGCCATATTAGCAGTTCCCTGCACTCCGTGTGTGCCAGACACTTGCGAAAACAGCTTGTGAAGAAGCCCTGAGGGGCTACGCTGTGATTTCCAACTGACTTGAGTTGAGATGGTCATAAATGGGATGCAGCTATATGGTGGTCAGCGTTGGTCCTGGAAGTGGAGTTGAAGCAATTTGGGTCCCTCAGCCCCTTTAAGTTAGTCTTATCAGATCAGGCCATCACAAAGCAGATAGACAGGTAAGTCTCAGAGACCTCTGAACCCAATTAAAGTTATACCACAAAGAAATCAAACTCATGTGGTTTGCATTTCAGAAAGCTACATTTGGTGGGCTGTTCCTGTTTTAATTCGGTAACCTAATGCAGACCATGTGAACATTTGAAACGCTTTTAACAGTTAAACCAGCTCAAATAACACAAAACCAGAGCAGCAATAAAGAATGAATTAAAGCTGATTGCAACTGTGGCCAACATAATTTTTTTTTCTTGCAAGGAACTTGGGCGGAATAGAATGCAGGACCAGTGGGGGAAAGACAGGTACCCCCACTTTCAGCTTGGAGTAAAGCAGCAGGCACTTTGATTTCTTTTATTTCTTAAGCAAAGGTTTGAAACAGATTAGCTTAGAAGGTACACTTAAATCTTGAAGGGATTTTAGATGAGGGAGTAAAGGGGGTTGACATCCTTTAGAACTGATAGCTTGGTAGCTAGTAGCCCTGCATTCCCCCTGCTGTCTAAGACAGTTAGCTTGGTGGGCAAGGGCACAGTGCTAAGCCTGCAGAGGTTGAGAGTTCAATCTTGCATGGGTCACTTAGCCTCACACTGGAGGAGGTGGGGAAGCAAAACCCATCTGAGTGCCATAGCCTGCACTTCCCATGTGTCTCTAAAGGGCGACCCAGAAATGAGAAGCTAGGCAATAGGGATCAACTGAGGTGTTCTATGTACTAGGCACTGTTCTAGGTGCACTCAGTGTCACATACCTAACCTAGTCACCACATCCCTCAGGGCCTCAGTTTTCGTATCTGTAAAATGGGGATACAATCATGATTCCTGTTTTACAGGTGAGGAGACTGAGACACAGAGAAGTTAACTTACTTTCCCAAGGTCACATAGATAATAAATGGCAAGACCAGGATTCAAACCCAGAGATTCTGCTATGAATAGCTTCAGGCCAACCACAAGATACCACTTAAGCAAGTTAAACAATTTGAAGGCAAAAGCAGCTGATGAGGATGAGAGCCAATGGCCCAAGTCTCAACCTGGCACATTAGCATCTCACCAGGAGAGAACTGATTGTGGTAGTCACACCCAGACTTATCACGGTCACAATGTGTGATCCACGATGGTTGCCCCAGCCGTGTTAGTCACATTGAATTTTATGCACACACCCAAGATACCTCCAGAAAAATAGTTGTGCTCCGCCCACAGATGGGGAAATTTCTATGCATAAAATCTCAAAGAGACGGTGAATGTGCACTGAATTTATTTCCATGTAATCCCAGCCTCTTGATGGGAGAGCCATGGGGTGTGATGATTGCAGCTTGGGCTCAGCCCCGCGAGATGTGCCATAGGCGATAACTAACCGCCTGCCACATTTCCCAGAATGTGCTGACTTTGTCAGAGATCCAAAGGAGTAAGGGAGAAAGAACCCATTAATTTCAGATCCATTAGCGACAGCAAGCCTGCCAAGTGGGAAAGAGTAAAACTACAGGGGAAAAAAAAATTTTATTTGCAAACTCCTGAAAGGTTATCAGCAGTAGCAAGGTGCTGAAGAACCAGTGGTGGGGCCCAGGGGCTCTACTGAGCCCTGACTGGGGGTTCCTTCTGGAGCAGTGGGAAGCCAGCTGGCCAATCCCTTTGGCCAGCAATGCCAAGTTCCTCTGCCTGACTCCAGCAAAGGCTCCTCCCCAGAAGATGAGAAATCTGCCTCTTTTCTCCTTACAAAATGAAAACTATTGTCAATGTTGCCTACTAGACACCCCCAAACAAAACTTAAAATTACAAAGTATAAATAAAAGGTAAAGTTTATCACTTTTTTTTTCTTAACCTCATAGATAAAATCAAATAGTTGATTAAAGTGTATCATAGGCTAAGTGACTGTTTTCTCAGCCCCTGTTCTGTTATTAGCGGGGAGAAGTAGATTCAGGCAGTTGATGAATATGGTGTCTGTTCGACTTCAAGGTAAGAGAAATTTAGTTGCCTCCCGCTACAACTCTGGTTTCAAGGATTACAGCCCACTTAACTCTCTTTAAGCCTGGATAAACACAGGCTTCCTAGTCCCCTAAACATTCCTTGAGTTATTGGTCTAGTCATAATGAACCTTCTAGAAGAGTTTTCAAGTTCTCCTGATTCCTCCAGGTCAACTCTGCCCTCTTTCCGTGACATGCCTGTGTGACTCTGAGCATGGCACTCACCCAGCTGGACTGGGCACATGGCATGCCTGGAGCTCCAAAGCCCATAGGTAAAGAATTATTGAAGAGCACATGGTGAATAATAGAACAAGGCAGAAAGAGACCTTGGTTCCCATGAAGGATAAAAACTCATTTTCTCTCTAACGAAGATGTTTTTATATCAAACTCGATCTCGGCATCTGCTTTCACAGAGTCTGAGCTGGGACAGCGTCCTTCAGACCTATGAGGCCCAGGGAACCGAATCCCTTGGCTTCCAAGTGTGTTAAATGAATTCTTCCTCCTCATTGGGTTCTCCGTTGCAATTTAAAATTTCTGTTCAGCAGCCTCTACAAGCCACTCTAGCCACCTAGGGCCACAGCATTCTCTGAACTGCATGCACATGGTTCAGGACACATGAGTTGCCGGAGGTTTGCCTGTGCCCTACTTCGGTCCTAGAACCTCTTTCATTTATTTCTAACTCGACTTACTCAATAACTATTTCCTGGGCACCCTAACCCCCAATGTCTTCACAATCCAATGTCTGTATTCTCCTTATGAAAAAAATATATTTTAAATATATTTTAAGTTATACGTATTTCATATATTTTATATATAAGTAAATAATAAAATAAGTCATAGTTTAATATATTGTTTATATTATGTGCCAGGCACTGAGATGGGCTCTGTATAAATAATGGGGAGAAAAATAGATGTAATTATGGACCATACAGTCTAGTGAGGGTGGTGGACATTCATGAACTGCTTATACAAATACGTACAAAATTGTAACCCTCCAAGTACAGACGTGTGCTGCTGGGAAAGCCTCTAGGAGAGGAGTGTGACTTTGTTACAAAGGTCAGGGAAGATTTTCGGAGAAATCTAGGAAGCTGGGGGTATCACTATAACTTTAAGGTTGGTGCTGGGTGGTGTTGGATATATATATGGCTGATCAATGATCTAATTTGAAATAAAGTTTAAATAGTTCAACATTTCTTTCTGCTCAAACTCCAAGTCCCACGGTATGCCCACTTTCCTTGGGGGGCTCTACTTCTATCTCATACTCCATATAGCAAGCACCCAGCTGTGCAAAAATGACAAATCACTTTTAACTTTAGCCAGAGTCTGAGCCAAAAAAGAGGCCTCCTCTTTCTCCTTTTCAACCCTTCCCACCAACATGGTGTTCATTTCAAAGCTGGCGATGAAGACCGAACATGGAAAAGGGTCTGGCTTCTGGCTCTTTCTTTTGGCAGCAGCAACTTTGGGAATAATTTAGGGATCACATTTCAGACCCATTTTGCACACCATCAAAGTGAAGGGGATAGGAACCGGTGCTTTTGAAATCAGAGGGCCAGGCCAGTCTTCCTGTGACTCCAGTTGAAGTTCTCTGGCGTCACAAGTTCAGCAGACGGATATCGTACGCCTACCTCTGGTATGGTGTTCTGGGTTCCCTGGGAAATGTGATCCTTGACCTCACTTTCATCATGCCTACCACAGCGCTTTAGGCCAAGACCTCCTAAATCACAATGTCATGCCACCCCCTCCACCCCAGGGACCTCAATGTGGGGACTTCAGTGACCCCTCCCAAAGTCTTTCTGCCTGGAAGATTCTTCTCAGAGGTGGTATGGTGCCATTTTTGTGAGATGTTGGGGTGTGTGGCAGATCTATAGAATATGATGAGTGAATATTCCCTCAGATCGAACATAATGAGTGAGTACTCCCCAAAATCACTTATACTAAATATTTGGGCAGCCAGGCCAGTGGGGACCAAGAGAAAGGTTAATCTCTTCAAAGTCAGAGATGCTCTGACGAAAACAAACAGAAATTTTACTTTTTCTCAAGGAAGAAGAAAGGAGCCAACCACCATGAATACCTTCGAACTGCATTTCTTGCATGGCATATATTAGGATGAAAGTATGGTCTCTACTACAACTTATTTCCATAACAGCACTCTGCGGTCCAAAAGAATTGAATCACTGACGTTTAGATGCATCTCAATTTCTCACTTTGAACAGTTCATATTAAATTATTGACAGGAGAGTGCACTAGAATTGTCTCTTTCCATTTTTCTATACAAATAAAACACATTCCTTTTGCCATATGTGAACTCTTTTGAATGGGTTAAGGGCATGGATTTGTAGCCAGGTAGACCTGGGTCGAAGTCCTGGCCTGACTGAGTGCTATAGCCTGGCCCAACTGTTATGTGACCTTGGGCATGCTTACCTTCCCCATGCCTCAGCTACATCATCCCTGAAGTGTGGATAATAACAGTCGACTCACATAGCTCTCATCAGAAGTTAGTGAGGTAATACATATGTAAAGTATACAGCATTGTGTTCTTTATATGGATGCAAAAGTATTAGCTATTATTATTGCTATTGTTACTAGCACATGATAGTGATTTTCAAAAGTGAAAAAAAATCCCAGTTTGTCTAATGACTTGTGAGCCTTGGGGCCAAAATAGGACCATGTGATGTTGGTCTCAACACACTCGCTGCTTAACTTTGCACTGGGACTAAGCCCATGATTTAGTATAAAATTTGAAATGTGTGGTATTCTAGCTTGAACTCAAGAGTGTGGCTAATGGATAGTTAAACCTTCCTGAGGCAAACTCGGAAATTACTGGCTCCATTCTCTCCTTGGCAGGATTAGTGGTACAGCTCCTTTCCTTTCCCAGCTACAAAATGCATGTTGACAGGACAATCCTGGAACCCAAGGGTTGGATCAGTACAAGTTGCAGGAGGCCTTCCATTTGATCCTCTGTTATTGCTTTCTGATGAAGTGTGGACATTTGGCCACCAGAAACCGGCATTCTCTCAGGAACAATACAGGAGAAGAGCGCACCTCTTTGCAAATGGAAAGCCAATCTTTCGGTCCTGCTTACTCTGCGACAATGGTTTTCAGATGTCCACTGGAAACTTCGAATGATGTGGCATTTCCAGTGTACTCCCCACCAATAAAATGTGATAACAGCGCCCTTGGGAATGCTTAGAGAGACTTGATTCCAGATCAGGGAAGATAAATAGTGAACCTGGAAGGTCTGGCCTAGGTGAAAGTCATATTCCATGCAAATAGTCCTTGGAAGGATCCAATGTCAGTTTCGATGCTCCTTTTAATTTAGTGTAGAACCAGATCGAAGGGGTGTGGCAACCTGTCCTTAGTGCCACCGTAGGACCTCGTTAACTTCTGCCTCAGCTCTGGAGCCTCCTCACTCTCCTGCCTTTGGGAACCTGACGAGCCCCAGCTTAGCGGAATCTCTCTGGTTGTGCTTGAGGGGGACTCAGGCCTGTATGGGAGTGAGAATGGTCTCCAAGTCATGCGAGCACGACTGTCTTCCACCGGAGGGAAAGGAGCCGATGCTTGTTCACTGCATTTGAATTCTAAGAAGGTGGAAATGTGGACCTGGAATTACACATCTTTGGCTAACAAATGTTGATTTCCTATCAAAGGAAAAGGCAAGAAAGAAATAATTTACTTATAAACTTAGCACTTAAAGGTGTTGTCTCATTAAAGAGATGTGTGAAAAGGATAGGTAACCAGCCCGAGGGATAGAAGGATCTTTTGTATGTGGTGGAAAGTTTTAAAGCTACCCTCGAGCATCATCAGACACTTGGCCTGTGAATTATTTCTGTGATCATTAGACTTAATTGAAGAATTATAACAACTGCTCATGATGCATTTGGCCATTCCTTGTGTCCCGGGTTAATTAGCGCTGGCAAGTCCATTAAGCTAGTGTAATATCACTCACCCCTAACCCAGAACTAGTGATTGAGCATCTTGCGGGCCAAACTCCTTCTTTACCTCGCTCCATCCATCATTACTTTATCTGAATACTGCTCTGTTGAATTGGCCTTGCTCAATTTGCGTTCCGTGTGGTTGACCTAATAATGTTAAGAAGCTCAATGTAGGTATAACTGGTGAGTTTTTCCTACAGAGTTTAAAGGGAGTGTTCATTTAGAGTAGAGCAAGATGATTTTTGTACTCTATGGTGTATATTTTAATGGAAGGAAGTTTCATTATTTTTCATAAGTGAGGTAAGTGAGGGGGATCTCACTTTTTTTTCTTTCTTTTTTTTGTTGGTACCTTAAGCAACCTAGAAAAGGCCCAAAGAGACACATAGCTTTTCTGACTCAGTATGTCTGATACACAATCTCAACCCTCCTCCTGTTTCTTTGGCTGACAGATTTTGATGAGAATTTTCTGTAAGAAAGAGATGCTTGCTTTTGTACAGTAAATTACATGAGATTAGAAACATACCCTTTTCTTCAAATTGTGTTGGCAATTTGATCTGTGGGAAGTGATTGAAGCTCCAACTTTGAACTAAATTACTGTATCTTAAGTCTCTCAAAGTTTCATTTTAAGTTCATTTGAAGTATGTACAGGAAAGATGACAGAGAGAGAGAGAGACTGAGATTGTAATGAATACACTATATTATCACAGGACTTGTTTGGGATTTTCTTTCTCAAATAACGCTAATGATAAAAGATGTGAAAATAAGCCCATAATTACATGTTGTTGGGTTTTGCCCTTCCCCTTCATTAAAACTTAATCTACAAGCATGTCTGTAAATATTAAAATAATTTTACAAGATTATATTTGCAAGCATTTTGATCTGCTATTAACATGAGACTATATATTGGGGAGGG
The DNA here is from genome assembly GCA_004026765.1 of Micronycteris hirsuta. NCBI lineage: Eukaryota > Metazoa > Chordata > Mammalia > Chiroptera > Phyllostomidae > Micronycteris > Micronycteris hirsuta. The sequence goes on from PVJI01000410.1 coordinate 125,836, forward strand.
GCGCAATACATACAGAAAGTCTTTTAAAGATACCTCATTTAGCCAAAGTAGGCACCCAGTTTCATAGCGTCATGTCTACAAATGATGGATCCCGAAGTGCATAATGAAAGATGTCCATAGCTCTGCACTATTGCAAATCAGTAAAATCCTACAATCTATTTCTATCTTATAAATAAGGAACTTTGGTTCTTACAGTTCAGGACAGGCCCAGGTTAGGTTTGGTTTTGTTTTGTTTTTAATTATTTTGGCTGGAACTTTATTCCTTGATCATCATATTGTCCTTATAAGTACTAACAGGCCAGGAATATTTAGTCAAGGCCTGGATATGAGAATTACACAATGATTTTGAAGACATGTCTTGTCCATTCTTCTGCAATGGGACCTGCCTTTGTAGAAATGGTGCCTGTGCTTTGATTTCTGCTTCTTATGAAGCTCATGGAGGATCATTAGTCGAGTTATTAAAAGGATTCATGCCTCATGGACAGCGTAGGGCCCGAGGTGTCTGCGGTGTAGGAGTAGGGCTTTGGTGAGGGGTGTGGGTAGCACTTATGTGGTAGTGACTCTCACTTCCCACCTCCAGTTCCACACCCCGACCTTTACATCCCTGAGTCCCTAGACCTGCCTCATCTCCTCTCTTCCTTGACACTCCTCTCTCCCTAACTTCTCAGACGTGTGCTGGTATTTCAGAAATAAAATGTTATTTGAATCCAAGAACAGGAAGTGGAGAAGCAGGATGAAAACTATCTTGCCATATCCTCAGCATGTCTAGCCAAGCATCCAGGCCCAGGACTTCACATTAATCCAAGCAGCCATGAAGATCAGAGATGGGCCTAGTGAGTAATGTCAGATATGCAAAGTCTTTTTAGATGGTTTTCCTGAGAATCCCTTTTGAGATAGAACTCACTGTCACAGGCAAATGCCTGTGTTTGTTTAATTTAATTCTATGAGAACCCAGAATGGTAGGGAGAGGGCGGAGCAGAGGGTATGGCCGATGCACGATGCATGTGAGAGAGAACATTTTGCAGTCCAGATGTCTTTTTGAAGCTTTCTGTTTGCTTCAAGATTTGGTGGGAGGCAAAGGAAAACTCTTCAGATTATTTACATTCTACTGCAAATGAAAGGTAAAATGGGAAAGAATTGTACCACCAACATTGTCCATGCTGTAGAAAAGCCAAGGGTGCGAGGGACAGAAATGGGAGCTATCAAAAAACATTTTCAGTGCGTATCCTAGGGCCTTTCAATATGTGCTGTCCTTCTCAGGAGCCACGCAGAAAAATAAATAGCTCAACCCAAATTAACACGTTTCAGCTGAGAGCTACAACAGCCGCTTCGCCGGCCCCTCCTACCTTCATGCTGTCAGTTTCTGGGAAAGGTCATTTTAACCAAAATGAGTTGCATGTTCTTTCATTTCCCTCTGTCCGCTTTCTAGTTGGGAGGATTCTATCCAAAGAAAGACATCTAAAGGACGCAATGTGTAAAACTCCCAGGAGTGGATTCTCTCCCTTCAAATAATTGCCATGTTGGATTTCATCTTGGGGAATCTTTGGACCTTCCTTCCTGTCTTTCTTTTGGGGGGGAGAGTAAAACCTGGTTCTACATAGTATTAACTTTTGTAGACACCTTCTATTTTAGTGTATGGGGGGTGGGTGTGTAAAAGAAGAATTGTTCTACAAACAGAAGATAATAAGAAAAAAATGAAAGTGGGAGCAGTGCAAAACAAAAACAGGAGGAGTGGGCTGCCAATGCAAAGAGCAGGTAGCCATCTGGATAGCTGGGACACACTCTTTGAAGGGGGCAAAGTATGGGAGCACAGTGTTAAAGGCGCAACTGTGAGAGCCAGGCCCTGCAGGTTTGAATCCTGAGCACGGCATTTTCCAAAGGCATAACCAGGCAAAAGGCAATTCAGCCACTCTGGGCCTCAGTTTTGTCACCTGTGAAATGGTAATAATAGTAGAGGCAAGTTCAAAGGATACTTATAGCATGCAGAGGAGTTAACCCTCAAGCACTGGGGACATGGCAAGTGCTTATGGTATGTTTGCTATTATGTATGGTGTCTTAAGAGCTTAAAATGACAGAAAAGGAAAGACTATACTTCTAATTGTAGTGGGAATATTTCAGTGTATAGAATGGCCAAAAAGTTAGGTAAGGCAGATCAAAATCACCTAGTAGCGTTGGAGATTGTTAATTCTTCTATGTGAAAAAGAAAATAGATCTCACTTAAATTTCTGGGCTCTCTGGAGGCCCTTGAAGCATTTACTGTATTAAATTACCAAATAAAAGTCTGGAACAAAAAATGTATGTTTGGGCAGAAATTTTTTGCTGGACGTTTTTTTAAGTACAATAAAATTAGGGCATATTATTATGAACTTTAGATGTTCACCAAAAGGTAAAACCCATAAAGTATATGTATATTCCTGTGTAATCAATTTGTCAATGGATTATGGTCATATTTTCTTCCAGTAAGGACAAATCCTTTCTTTTTATACTACTAATTTGATCTGTATCAGAATTCAAAAATTTGGACTATTTAAAAATAAGGGTGTGTTTCCAAATGTATTTCAGAAGGTGAATGGTTAACCAAACTGTGGCTTATCCATGTCATGAAATATTAGTCAGAAATAAAAAGTAATGAGCCAGTGATACATGCAATAACTTGGATGGATCTCAGAGGAATTCTAGTTAATGGAGAAAGCTAATCTCAAAGGATTACATACTGCATGATTCCATTAATGTAATATTCTTGAAATGACAAAATTGTAGAGAGGGAGAGCCAATTGGTTGTTGCCAGGAGTTGGGGTTGGTGGAGAAGCTCGAGGTGGCTATGAAAGGGCATCATGAGTCATCTCTTATGGTGATGGAATAGTTCTGTATCTTGATTATAGTAGTAACTACACAAATCTACACGTGTGTTAAATTTCACAGAACTAAACACATACATACACACATAAAATGAATGCATTTGGAAGTGGTGGGATAAGCTCTGTGGATTGTATCGATGTCCATGTTCTGGTGTTGATAAGTTGCAATAATTAAGCAAGATGGCACCATAGGAGAAAACTAGATGAAGTGTACAAAGGACCTCTCTGTACATTTTTATGCTGCTTTTGGTGAATTGATAATTATTTCAAAATGAAAAGTTGAAAACTTGCAGATATGTTTATTTCTAACTGGATTTTAAATTCCTTGATTTCCACAATCCAACCACTACAAGATAAGGTAAGTTCCTTTCAGGCACTGATGATAATCAATGAAAAGACTGACAGACTGACTGCCCTTTGAACACGAGCAACTTCATCTTACCCCCAAATTCATAAATTCAATATATTCCATTGCTACTAGATGAAGTTTCAATGACAGAACCTTTATGGGTAATTTGGTGAGCTCTTAAAAACATGCAGAATAATTTTTCCACAGCCTTTGAGAACTTAGCCAATAGGACCCAATAGGCATTTGTTTTGATAACAGCCTATCATTGGAGGCCTTTTGATCACATTTAAAGAGGAATAGGTATTCACTCATCAAAATCCTTGTTCCGTGTAGTACCAGTGCCCTTATCGCTATTCCTGTGACCTTCCTATCTCAACCAGATGCAAACAGGGAGGCAATGCTTTCGGCGTACAGCAGACTTTTCAGAACGTGGGCCCCCCAACCAGGTGGAAAATGTCTCAAAGAAGGTCTTTGTTAGCAGTGGCCGCTAATGAGCAATGACTGCAATCTGAATGCCTGTGACATCCTGGTGTGGGAGTGTTTAGCTTGTAGATCTTCCAGCGAGTGTGATGTTTTTGAGGAATAATAACTAATTTGTCTGGAACCCTTTTCTGACCATATTTTGGATTTGAATTTTTTTTTTCCATTCTGGTACAAAATCTGGTAAACTTACTGAATATGCTGCTTAATGCCGCTGTGTTTTAGTTTGTTAGTTGATTGATTGGTTAGTTAGTTGGTAAGTTACAGCCAGCTGTGCTTTTGGGTTAGGAAATAGAATGTGGAAGGTTCTGCTGTAGATTTAGAGGTCTTTAGAAAATTTGTAAATGTATTCACAGAGGTCTATCCATTGTTGATATAAGGAAGAATATGTCCTTGGTAGATTTGTGGCTGAGAGCTAGATTGTTCCACAAGTTTAAGGGCAGTGATTACATAAGAATAAGAATACGTGCAGTGTACAGTATTTAGAGAGATGACGTGCATAAAAAGGTGGCAATCCTCCACACTTTTTAAAAAATATTTTATTTATTTATTTTCAGAGAGAGAGGAGAAGAGAGGGAGAAAGAACAATGTATGGTTGCCTCGCACATGGCCCTCACCAGGGACCTGGCCCGCAACCCAGTCATGTGCCCTGACGGGGAATCGAACTGGGACCCTCTGGTTCCCAGCCCACGCTCAATCCACTGAGCTACACCCGCTGGACAATTTTTTTTAATATTTTATTTATTTAGCAATCCTCCACACTTTTGAGACACAAAGTATTGAAACATTTCATATGAATCTTTTTCTTATCTAAATCCAGATAGGGTGGGAACAACATCCTCCGCTGACATTTTTTAAACAAATAAAAAATAAAGGAGACTAGAGGAGTCATGACTTTTTGAAGGTCCCCCCCACAAAAAATTCATGCTGACTGGTGTAGCTCAGTGGATTGAGCGTGGGCTGTGAACCAAAGGGCCGCCAGTTCGATTCCCAGTCAGGGCACATGCCTGGGTTGCAGGCCAGGTCCCTAGTGGGGGCCACATGAGAGGCAACCCCACATTGATGTTTCTCTGCCTCTCTTTCTCCCTCCCTTCCCTTCTGTCTAAAAAGGTAAATAAATAAAATCTTTAAAAAAAATTAGGAATCAAGGACTTGTAAAATTTTCATTTTGGTGTCATTTTTACTAGAACCTGTTGCCTCTGCACACACCCTTGATACCAAAGAAATATGATAAATTTTGTTTCTTTTATATTGTCTTTATATTGAAAGAATCTATGTTAATGGTGAGATCTGGGTGTATTTTCTGCCATTAGGTGCTTGTGTGGTTGGGAGATTAACATTGAAAAATGTCAGTGAAGGGATCATTTTTATGGCCATTGATCTTTGAATATAAGGTTTAAAAAGTTTTATTTATAAATCTTTTTTTTTTCTGTAAAACTAGATAATGTAAAGCAAGACTGCCTACCAGTAATGCCTTACCACTCAGAGAAAGAAAAGCTTTCTACTTTTAAACATTCATTCTACTTTAGAGGACTTCCAGTCAAGATGGAACCATAGGCAAACACAGCTCACCTCTTTGCACGACCACATCACAATTACAACTAAACTATAGAAAAACCATCACCAGCTAAATGGTCCCAGGCCTGGCCCTAGCAGCAGTTAGCTTTGGATCACAATTTGGCTTTGCCTGGGAGCCTCCAAGCCCAGCACAAGTAGCAGCCATCTGCAGATTGCTAGTTAGCTCATGCTGGGTGGCCCCTGGTAGAACACAGGTGGTGGCTGACCTGGCTGCACCTCAACAGCATAAAAAAGAAGCAGGCAGAAACGAAAGATACACTAATGGAAATAGAGAACAATTTACAGGGAAACAGCAGTAGAGTGGATGAAGTTGTGAATCAACTCAGTGATATGGAACATAAGGAAACAAAGAACAACCAGTCAGAACAATAAGAAGAAAAAAAGAATCCAAAAAAATGAGGATAGGGTAAGGAGCCTCTGGGACAATTTGGAGTGTACCAATGTTCACATCACAGGGGTGCTAGAAAGAGAAGAGAAAGAGCAAGAAGTTGGAAATCAATTTGAAAAAATAACGAAAGAAAATTTCCCTAATTTGGTGAAGGAAGTATATGATGCAAGTCCAGGAAGCGCAGAGAGTCCCAAATAAGATGGATGCAAACAGCTCTACATCAAGACACATCATAATTAAAATGCCAAAAGTTAAAGATAAAGAGAGAATCTTAAAAGCAGCAAGAGAAAGGCAGTTAGTTACCTGCAGGGGAATCCCCATAAGACTGTCAGCTGATTTCTTAAAAGAAACTCCTCAGACTAAAAGGGATTGACAAGAAATATTCAAAGCCAAGAAAAGTGGTGTATTACATATTGAACTGCAAATTCAAAGAAGTACAGGGACCTACAGCCAAGATTGCTCTACCCAGCAAAGTTATCATTTGGAATCAAAGGGCAGAAAAAGAGCTATATATAAACCCCCAAGATTCTACTTTAAATGAGAAGAATATTGTTAAATTCAGGAATAAGTAATCCATATTGTGTTATACTTTTGTATTTTGCACAAATTCTTCTGGATATTATGAGAAAACCCCTCTCTATGACTGATTTCAAGTCATGCATTTATCTCGAATTTATCTGTTTGGTCAAAGATATGTGTGGGAAAGAGGATCCAAAGGGTCTTCTTTTCTATTTTTGGCCTTCATGCTTGGAATTCCCTTATTCCCCAAATATCTTATTGGGGAAACCCATACAATGTGCTAAAATTAATACCCCAGAAGGAAATGAACTAGAATTGACCTTTGCTGCTTCCTGCTCCTTGTTTCCTGCTATTTTAGCGACTTTCCCCAAATGGCACTTGTCCATCTCTGATCTTGTCATCCGAATCAAAGCTGATTTCCTGGCCATGAGTCACAGGAGTGAGGAGCACAGGGCTCTAAGCAAAATGGTGGTTTTTGCAAATTGAGATGAGACACCCTAGATACAAAAGAATGCATTTGGTATGGTTCTACATCCATGAAATTCTAGACCAGGCAAAATGCTCTGTACAGACAGCAAGTCAATAGAGGCACAGAAGGTAAAGGGAGAAAACTTTTTAGATGGTGAAAACGTCTTATATCTTGACTGTGTTGGTGGGGACACAGAACCAGACACTTGCCAAAACTCAATGACTGTACATTTGAAATGGATACATTTTATGATATGTAATTTATATCTCAAAGTTTTTTAAAAATTACAATTAGAATACAATTTGGAAAGCGTTACTGCCCACTACCTGCTTGTTCTTTCATCTTGTCTTCAGTACAGAGGAAATGACAGTATTTGGGGATAATATTTTGATAGCGGCAACCACGTTTTACGTTTCACAAAATTAAAACATCCATACAACCCCACTGACAGATTCTTTGTCTCACAAAACAGGTTTCTACCTAATTAGAGATGTTTACATTCTGTTCTTCAAGATATCCTATACCTATAAGTAGAACAATTATTTTGACTTAAAAATGTACATATTAAGTTCATTATAGCCCTGCTAAGTCTGAATAATTGCCTAGTGAGTCAGCCATTTGCCCCTGGGGGAGGGCCCTCAGCAGGTAGAAATAACTAATATTCATTTGTAATATTCATTCATATTCATATTAAAAAATGCTCCTGATCAGAACTGGTCCTGTTAAGCCTTTCAAACTTGGATACGGCATGGCTTTTCCTTATCTGTGTACCCTCTTTCTCTCTTTTCTTTATGATTGCCTCAAGAATGCCATCTTACATTATTCACATAAGGTGGTCAGAAACAGGTTTATCTGGTAACAAATTTAGTGAACCTTTTGAAAAACTATGTTGTGATTTCTCTAGTTAGACTTTAGAGACAAACACAAAAATTGTGATTTTCTGATTGTTTCCTGATACCTATTTCAGAGTGATTTCAGCTAAATGGTAGCCCTTTAACTAGTTTGTAGAATCTCGGAGCTTCCAATGGATATCTACAGCCCCCATGTTCATTGCAGCATTATTTAGAGTAGCCACGTGGTAGAAACCACCTAAGTGTCTGTTGACAGACGAGTGCATGAAGAAGATGTGGTCTATTCACAAACCGTGGAATATTATTCAGCCGTAGCAAGGAAGGAAATCCTGCCATTTGCAACAGCATGGATGAGCCTTGAGAGCGTTATGCTAAGTGAAATAAGGCAGGCAGAGAAAGACGAAGAGTGCATGATATCACTTACATGTAGAATCTAAAAAACAAGTCTTGTACACACAGAGAATGGACTAATGGCAGAGGTCGGGGTAGGGATTAGAGGGATGATGGGGGCCAAGGTGAGTAAAGGTGGTAAAAAAAATGTATGTGTATATCATACATCAGAGCTTTAGATAAAAGTAATTCACAGAAGTGTAAAATGCGGGGACACAAGACTAAATGTAGAGGGAAATAGGAAGAAGGGAGACCTTGCCCAGTGGGAGCAAAACTGTGCACACCATGCCGGGCTGGTATAGGGGGTGTGTGAGGCCTTCCAGGGACTGGAAAGCGCAAGCGCGTCTCTGATGCCCTCGTGGCCGTGAGGGTCCGGTCTTGCATAACAGCCTGGACTCCCTTTGCTGCCAGATGAGAAAACCGTATCCGTTTCAACTGTTGCTTATGGATCTGAAAAATCTGAAACCGGGCAGGAGCTCAGAGTTTTAACGCAGTGCACAACGCTGAGCTGTGTATCGCACCAAACTCCGGAACTAGGATGCACTGGAAAAAAAGAGGCTTGATGCCTTTTTATTGGTAAAACCATGACATGATAAGGCTACTGAGTTGCCCAAAGGAAGACCAGTACCCATACTTTTTTTTTTATCATGTGCATATTTGAAAAGATATTCTAACAGAATAAAAAAGCCAGACTTGAAATTTGGCTTGCTTTTAGAGCTCACAGCAGTACAGTTAAACTGAATTTCTCTTCCCCCCTCCGGCTTCCTTTGTTTTCCCCCAGACTTTGCCCTTTGAAACAAACACTGAACAGCACAGGACATTGTATTTCCTGGGCAATGTCACTGGCTGGGAGCTTTGCTTATTAATCATGACATTGGGGCACCGAGAAATCTTACATGGCTTCCTCCCGCACCATACAGATTTCTCACACCCACACCCCCACCCCCCCCACACACACTCACACTCAAACTCCTCTAGCCCTTAATTTCTGTTTGTTTCTTTTGTCACTCTTTAAGAGATGGCAGGGCAAGGAATGTTTTTCCTCCTTACGTGTGTTCACAGATTTTATACTTTTCCGTTTTCTTTCGGTTGTGGTCCTTTTGATAGCAGTGGGAATAGAGGAGTACAGATGGAAACATAGGACTTCAGCAGTAAATTTCTAGAAAGATCCTTTAGGCAATAACAGGAAAAAATATGTTCTTCTTATTATTTAAAACAAAGGGGGGAAGGTTAACGGGGAACGGTATGTGAGTGAAAGGGCTAACTAGCCTATGGCCAGAGCCGGGCAGAATTTGGTTGTTCGGGGTGCTGCTCTGAGACCTTTATCGCATCAATGCAAGTTTTCCTGCCTCCCGGGCTCCTGCCTACGCTCCCTCCCTACAGCCTAGCACATTAAACATGCTGAAATCCAGGGCGGCCGTAAGAACTTACACTGATAACCCCAAAAGTATTTTGGAAAATCAGAGTTCATTGTTCACTCCTTCAGAAATCATTACTACTATTTTTTTCGGAGCCAGGGCTCTGAAATTTCTCAGCGTGTAGGGCAACTTGTTGGTCTGACCTGTGTTGGTATATGAGGAGTCTTTAAGTCCATAAAGATTAGTGATAGGGACTGTCGGTTAAATGTAAACTGAAGTGTTACCTGGCTCAACGATGAGAAAAATAGGATCTCTACATTTCTCCTTCAATTGCCTGTTTTAGTTTCGAAGGGGGATTTTGTCATTATTGGCATAAAATTAATCAATAGTAATTAATCAGAGTTTATTCATAATCTATGGCCTACTTGTATTTTACGCTGTATCTGTAGTTCTAATAAGAAAGCACGTAACCCCTCTTGAATCTGACCATCTACAGCAGGATGTCACAGGTGCAACTTGAAATACCTTTTCCAATACCAATACCTTTTCCTACAAACGTAGACCTGAGATATTTTCACAGCCACTGTCAGTGGTAAGCAGCAATAATTTGAATCAGCACAGTAATTCTTGAATAGTTAAGCTGTGTGTTTAATTTTTGAGAAATGTGTGCTCTCCTGACTTACACATTTGAGACATGGCTTTTGAATTTCTAAGCCCTGGCTGCACCTGCTTCTAGGCTCCTTAGCTCCAGGAGCACATTTTCAACAGAACTTGCTCTTGGGTGGCGGTTGAGCCTAAAGTGCTATTTCCACCCTTTGTATGACATCCAGGCTGGGATTCTGCACGGGAAGGGTCCAGGCACCTCGCTGCAGTGAGCACGCGCCCCTTTAGAATAACATTTGCTGGGCGAATGCAGTGCCCAGGGGCATAGAGAATGTGTTGCCATCCCTCAGACTAGTGAAATAGGTCGTTTTTAAATAGAACAGTCCTCTTGCATTTGGTCGTCTTTCGGTTAGGGAGAGTTATACAGCAGGATCTTTCCTTCCCTCCTGTTGGGACTCCACTCAATGAGCTGGTTTTCTCCTTTTGTTTCAAATCTGCCAGGAACCAGCACCGCCTTGTCGAGTTCAGTGCCTGAGGGTGCATGGCAGGAGTTCGGTCTCCTGCGGGCAGCAGCGGGTGCTGAGCTGTGAAGGCTGGGTGCTTGTCGGCCGAAGCCCACAGGTGTCCTGCACAGCAGCCTGTGACTGACCGACCGGGTTCCGGCACAAGCGCCAGGAAGGGAGATGGCAGAGGAGGTGGGAAGAAAGGTCAGCTCATGGACTAAGGATTCTCTGAGGTTACCATTGTGAAGGGGTCCTTGAGGGGCTGGATTCTGTGCCCCCAGTGTGAGATGACGTTGATTGAATGGCTGAATGTTAACCATGTTCTCAACCGAGAGTTGGAAACCTTCCAAGGGCATCTTAGAGGACCTTCGTAGCTTCCTTTCCTTGGGCTGCGTCTCCTCCATTGGCCTCCCAAGGCTGTAGCTCATGCTCTCAGGTCTCCAGCTCTGTCCTCCAGACCCTGGCATCCGTCTTTTATGGTACATGTTTCAGTGCTGCAGCGGTGCTTCCCGCACATTAGTCTGGGATTTCTTTCCGTGCCCCACTCTGCCTGCTGAGTGAACGGAGGAGCTGGCAGCAAGGGGAAGCCGGGGGGTGGGGGGCGGGGGGCAGGAGCCCCGTGGTGAAAGGCATGTTCGGAGGTATCTGGTTTTGGGTTTTTACAGAAGTTGATAGCATTCGGCTTAGTGACCACAATTCAATTATAAGCACTGCACAGCCATTCCGAGTGACTCTATTCTTGCCAAAAACTGCCGTGTAAAGGCGGCTGCATTTTTGTTAGCCTTGCCTGATGGATTTTTAAGTATATTAACCACATACAGTCACACGAAGGGGAAAATTTACTGCCTAAACAGAGGGACCTAAATCCCCCAGGCTAAATAAACCCAATGAAAACACAAGAACTGCATTTACAGGCCTCCCGAAGATAAGAATTCAACCTTTAAAAAGGTTCCTTCAAATGAAAAATGGATGGCTGAGCTGCTAATGGCCCGGTCACTGAGGAATTTACCTCTTCCCTAACGTGCAAGGACCTCGGGTCAGCCCCAGCTTCACGGGACGGGGGGTTTGCACCCCAGGTTTCTGCACAGTTCTGGGCCTGCATGGTCCAGTTGGGGGCTTGGAGATTTAACAGCCACCTTGGAGGACAGCCGTCTTGGCTGCCGTTGTTGCCTGTTTCTCGTGTGTGTGTGTCTGTGTGTGAAAGAGAGTTGCCTGCATCTGTGAGTCTGTGGACCAAGCAGGGGATAGCGTGTCCCAGCTTTTCTCCATTAGAATTTGGTTGAGAGGAGAGACTAAAGGGAACTTGATCTTCTCCTTGAACTTGGAGGGACATATACATCTTCCTCGTAAACTGAAAGGAAGAGTTAGGTGGCTAAGAATTTACTTAGTGGAATCACTCCGGTGTGTGTTCCTCTGCAGAAACAGGTTCTGCATTAGGATAAGTGTGAGGCAACATCTCTCCCCCACCTTCTGGTGGTATTGGGGGTCCCCAAAGCTCATCACCGGTAAATCCTGCCACTGTATCAAGGACAAGTTATTATGAGGATGTCCATGAAGCAACCTGTGTGTGAATTCACGTGTTTGTTATGAATCATCAGAATATTATTTAAAAATAAATATGGTGGGTGGGGAGACAGGTTAAGTACTGAAGGGCAAGGGAGTTTTTCGAGGTGATGGGACTATTCTATATCTTGGGTCCATGCCCATCCATCAGTCGATGTTTCTTGCACTTGCCCCCTTGCTGCCTTGCCAGCCAGAGAACCATTCAGACGAGGCAGCCCGTTCAGAGGAAGGATACTGTGTAGCCGAACCTACCTCTGAGCTCATGATATCAGGAAAGCTGTCCCCGAAAAAGCAGAGATGGTGTGTGCTTCCTTCTGGGGCAGATGATATAACTCTCCAGGTAGCAATGCCCTTGTATGGTTAGCACAGGTAGGGAAATACCTGGCTTCATGCTGACTCACCAGGTAAGAAATCATTTCTCTGAATGAGTCAGAATCACAGCTATGTTCTGAACAGGCTTGTATGTCCTGCATTGTGAAAGGCTCAAAGCACCAATCAGGGTGCCCGCTGCAGGTCTCGCTGACCTGATATGGCTACATCGCCCACCTGCCGCTCTCTCGTTTCCTGGCATGGCCATGTGAAATTCAAGCCCTCTAGCTCACTCAATCACATAGCCAGTTAGGTACAGGAGAAACTTATTTAAATGTATGCTCTACTAATGTTGCCACTTATTTAGCTCTAGGTAAACTTCATAATAGCCGAATAAAATGCTGCAATGTTAAGTGTACTCTTGGACATTGGGAGAGCAGGGGTGTGTGTGTGTGTGTGTGTGAATACAGAGTTAAAACAGACTTGGGCAATGTAAAATACCACAGAAAGTAGGGGTTTCCAAGGAAAACATGGGGAAATGCTGTATGAGAATCTAATGTATGCCATAGCTTTTAAAAGGAAACATTAATAGCGAAACATGCCCTCAAAGGGCAAGCCAGTAATAAATTTCATGTCAGAAATTACCTGTCAGTAGGATTATGTTAAATAATGTTGAATTGTTATTAGTCGGAGGGGAAAGAGGAGAGTAACTTTCTCAAAAATGTTCAAAGAGTGTAATGTTTCACACACAAATTCCAATATTGTTTAATGGGATTTTTGTGCTTAACCCTTCTCGTAGATGTATTGAAAAATCTGGCCATTTTAGTTCATTCCCCAAGTGCAGTCATTATGGGAAAAGAAGCCAGACTCTCTCTGCACAGGAATTTGGAATTACCCAGAGGACCAGTGTGTCTTGTTAGACGTCCACCGTAGAATGTCCTGGCTGCTAAATGCAGGCCTTGCTCTCCGGGCTACCAGGGAAAGTACCTTCCCTTCTAAGCCTTAGCAAAGCAGTGATGGAGTAGGGGTGGCCCCGCTAGTCTGAGCATTTTGATAGTTTGGGCCAAATAATGAAAAATACAGTTTTCTCCTCATGAAAAGGTCTCGTTGCAAATGTGGGGCCATCTAAGATTTTTTTAAGGTTCCTTGCAATGTATTGGGTCTGAAGCTGAGGACACGCATGGAGCCAGGACCCAGAGCCCTGCCCTCGATGCCGTGAGCTGGAGGACGCACGGGAACAGAGTGTGAAACACAGCAGAGGCTTAATTGTGTGCCAACACATTGTCCTGAGCCCTTTCCAAAGGGCCCCTTATGACTCACAGGTGTCAAATCATCAAGCCATTATTCCCAGAATGAAAGATCATTCTGACTTTATGTGAACTGAATGAAGAACCATTGCTGCACTGGATTTGGGTTTGCGAAGGACAACGTTAGGGATAAGCTGTAGGATCCCGTCATGTGCTTTGATTCAACTCGCTGATTACTGGTGGTTACCTGCCTTGAGTCCCTTTTGGAAATTGTTATATTTGATGATATATTTCATTTCATGACATGTGGACAAGATCTTGCCAGTGAGTGTCTGCACAAGTGCATTAGCCATTTGTCGAAATTTTTATTTCTTTAGGTTGTTGAATATCAATTTTTGTAATGACCCCAGCAGTCATTTACAGATGGTCCTGGGGTGGCTTTGCGTCATAGATGACCTTTCCAAAGTGCAGATCAGTGTGCCCTTCAGGGGCACCTTCCAGTCCCGAGAGGCTTCTTGCCAACCTGCAGCACTCAGATCTGCCTCAGGAATGCTATGTCTCGGGGGTAGGTGTAATGGTATTTTAAAGCTTGTTCAGGTGCAGTCATTTTTGCTATCCATTTGGGATTTGATCTCATGGTTATGGAATGATCTTTTCATTATGTTGCAAAATATGTAGTTTTACAATGTCCTGTTGTAAGTTAGTTAAAACATACAGAGGCTAGGCTGTGGAGAGAATCTTAAAAGCAGCAAGAAAAAAGGAGAGTTACCTACAAGGAGTTCCTATTAGACTCTCAGCTGATTTCTCAAAAGAAACTTCTCAGGCAAGAAGGGACTGGCAAAAAGCTTTCAAAGTGATGAAAAGCAATGACCTACAGCCTAGATTACTCTACCCAGCAAAGCTACCATTTAGAATGGAAGGGCAGATAAAGTGCTTCCCAGACAAAGTAAAGCTAAAGGAGTTCATCAACACCTAGCCATTATTATATTAAATGTTAAAGGAATTTATTTAAGAAAAAGAAAACTATGAACATTAAAATGGCAACAGATTCACAACTATCAGCAATTGAATCTAAAAAAGCAAGCTAAGCAAACAACCGGAACAGGAACAGAATCATAGGTTTGGAGATCATTTGGAGGGTTATCAGTTGGAGGGGGAAGGGGGAGAATGGGGAAAAGGTGCAGGGATTAAGTAGCATAAATGGTAGGTAGAAAATAGACAGGGGGAGGTTAAGAACAGTATAGGAAATGGAGAAGCCGAAGAACTTACATGTATGACCCATGGACATGAACTAAGGGAGGGGATTGCTGGAGGGAAGGGGGATACCAGGCAGCAGGGGGCAAAGGGGAAAAATTGGGACAGCTGTCATAACATAATCAATAAAATATAGTTTTTAAAAAGGAGAAAGAAATATGGGCTTGGCTTTCTCAATTAGTGAGCCTTATATTCCACTCTGAGCGCTGGTATTAAAAGTGATTCAGGTCAAGGGGACGAGTAGGGGGAGGAAAACAGAAAATACAATTCCACACCCACCGTTGGCATCACACTGGCCTGTGACAGAAGCAGCACGAACGAAGTCAGCAGTTATTGCCTCTGAAACTAGGAGCAGATAGGGGCTTCCCTCCCTCACGGTCTCACCCAGTACTTAATCAGAGACGGTGCTGCTGCTCCCTTGGCACTTAATACTTTAATAATAGGAGTAGTTCCTGGCAGGAGACATTATGAACAACCTTAAGAGTAACAGGCGGGGGGAGGCCCCGGCTGGTGTAGCTCAGTGGATTGAGCGCGAGCTGGGAACCAAAGGGTCCCGGTTCGATTCCCAGTCAGGGCACATGCCTCGGTTGCAGGCCAGGTCCCCAGTGAGGGCCATGTGAGAGGCAACCATACATTGCTGTTTCTCTTCCTCTCTTTCTCCCTCTCCCCTCCCTTCCCCTCTCTCTAAAAATAAATAAATAAAATCTTAAAAAAAAAAAAAAGAACAACGGGGGAAAAAAGAGCAATGCTCCATTCAGCAACCCTGGAGCCTTTTCTGGAGGCCATGAAGTTCTCATTCCTATTTAATTACCACCAACAAATATTTATTTATTCACCTGATGAATATTTATCCAGTGGCTCCTTTGAGCTGCATGTGGTATATGTGTCACCGTGACACAGGTGAGAAGAAGCAAGGAGTTCCTTATAAGCTGGTAGGGTAGAGACAGTTTGCACAGCTCGTTAGGAAAGAAGGCAAACTTCGATGGCACTAAATGTGTACCAGTGAAAGCTTTGTGAGGGTCTGGTGGGAAGAGATTAGTAGGAGGATTGGGAGGCAGCTTAGTAAAGGATAAGGCTTGGAAGTTGAACATGGAACACTGGGTAGAAACTCACCTGGAGAAGCCAGCAGGGAGGGGAAATCAGGGCACACACAGGAAAAGGCATGGGGAACAGCTGTCTCCACTTGGCATCCATGTCTGTGTCCTCCTGAAAGATTTTAGAGTTTGGAGTCCCTGTGTGCATCACTGGGTGAGCCCATGATGCTAATGAAAGATATTTTTAAAGTTTTCCTCATCTGTTTCTACCATATTCCTAATAGCATGTCATCTCGAACTCTGGAGAACTCAGTTTCATTCTGTTTTTCACCCTGTATCAACACATCTGTTTCTCCGTTGAAGCTCTGATTTTTAAACCGGCGTTGCCCTAGGCATCCCTAGTAGCCACCCACACAGTAAGTGGTTGTCCCAGTTTTCAGAGCTCCAGGCAGCCTGTGGCTTGGCCCAGGTAAGCCTGCAGGACCAGTAGGGCTCTTCAATTCTAGATCTATCCATAGATACAGCCACATGCAGCTGGGACAGACATCTCATCCTGGGAGGTGGAGGCCCACCAGGCCTTGAGTGAGCTCCCACGCCTGGTAGGCAGCACCTCCAATCCCTCATCTCTTGCCTAGCAAGCAGGATGCTGATGGGCTTAGCCTAGAAATCAGAATATAAATGATGTTCTTTCTCACTTGAGTTAATGAGAAAGAAAAAATTACTTACAATAGAAGGTGAGTGTATACAGATATTACAACTTTTTCTTCAAGACAGTGACAGCCATTCTCTAAAACATTATATGATTTATAAAGAACTTTTAAAATCAGGACCTAACTTGGTCATTTTTTATCATTTTCTTTTATTATTTTTGAAATTTCATTAAATGTATTGAGATGACCTTGGTTAATAAAATTATATAGGTTTCATGTGTATAATTCTGAAATACATCATCTGTAGATTGCATTGTGTGTTCACCACCCAAAGTCGTGACTCTTCTGTCCCTGTATATCTGACCTCCTTTACCCTCTTCGCTCTTCCTCCACCTCCCTTCCCCTCTTATAACCACCATGCTGTCCTCTGTGTCTGTGAGGATTTTGTTTGTTTGTTTGTTTGTTCATTTGTGGCTTTCTGTTGTGAGTGAAATTGTATGGTTCTTGTTTTATTTTATCTGACTTATTTTGCTTAGCATGATATTTTCAAGATCCATCCGTGTTGTTGCAAATGGCAGTATTTCATTTTTTATGGCTGAGTATTATTTTACAGGGTTTTTCATTATTCTCACTTCATAGGTAAAGAAATCGAAGGGCTCGTTTATTAAGATAATAAAAATAACTGCTCTCATCGGTCATGTTGCCAAGTTCTCTTTTAAGCACTTTACATTTATCTTGCTAAAGCCCCTAAACTGTCCTGTGAGGTAGATCATTGTCATTACCATTTCGAAAACAGGCACAGAGAAGTTATATGACTTGCAGGAAGACCACAGCTGGTAAATTGTAGAGATGGGGTTTGAATTCAGCCAATGTGGCTCCGTGGTGGCATGGGATGGTCCATAGCTTAGGTCTGGAGGTAAAGGGTTATCCAAATCTACTATTGACCCAGCCAACAGTATGCCCAGATATCACAAGGAATGTTCCCTAGTGGCAAATGTCTCTGCTGGGCACGTGTCTTTCCTCTCACTGGCCTTCTATATCTGGGCTGGACTTCTATGGGAGCTGTTAAGGAGGAGATTGTTTGGTGCCCGTTTAGTTTCCTATCATTCTACTTTGAGACAGACGCCATCCTCCTCAGTGAGAAACCCACATGTGTAGACCTGCCCATGTTACACCAGGATGACAGTGAAGCAAACCCTGGGAACAAGAGGGCTTTTCCAAGTCTTGTGGGGATCAGAGGATCATGGGGAAACAGCACTGAACGCAGCGGCAGGAAACCTGGATGGTAGTTATGTGCTAAAGTTGTAGTCCTGGGCTAGTTCCTGTACCTCTCCGAGCCTTAACTATTAAACAGTGACTCTTCTGCCTGAGACAGTAACTATCTCATGTTTAAAAGTTATGAAAATTACTGTGAAATCTGTAGCATGACATACGAATGTAATGGGTTTCTAGTGTTCTTTGCGGTTTCCAACCCATGGTTACTTTTGTTAGAGCCCATCTTCATGCCTCCGTGAGAGAGACTTTTTAACATTGAGATTTGACAACAGTTTCTAAACTTCTGCATAAGTGGCATACCATTCTAATAAAATGGGCTTGATTTGGCCAAGATTCTCAAAGCAATAACATTTAAGATGGTATCACAACTCATTCCTTACCATTTGAGCCAGCACTGTTATTTAATCTGGATAGAGAAGAAAAACAATTTTGCAATATTGTGGGCTTTTCTGGAAAGAACATTATTCTTTGTTGCATATTTAAGAACTGTCTCCTTTTTGAAGACTGGATAATATTCCACTATATGTATTAACTACATTTTCTTTAGTCCTCCATCTGTCAATGGACATGTAGGTTGTTCCCACCTCTTAGCTACTATGAATAATGCTGCCATGAACTTAAGAGTGCTAATATCTCTTTGAGATCCTGATTCCCGTTTAAAAAAATACCCAGAAGTAGGATTCCTGAATTACAGGGTAGTTTTATTTTTTTTGAGGACCATCCATCCAGTTTCTATTATAACTGCATTCCGATCAGCAAAGTGCAAGGTTCCGATTTCTCCATAGCGTTGCCAACACTTCCCTTCTTTTGTTTTTTTAAATAATAGCCATCCTGACAGGTGTGAGGTGATGTCTCACTGTGGTTCTGATTTGCATTTCCCTGATGGTTAGCGATGCTGAGATGTTTTCATATACCTGTTGGCCATGCAGACATTATGCTAAGGGAAATAAGCCTGTCACAGAAAGACGAATACTGCTGATTCTACTTATGGAAACGTCTAAAATAGTGGAATTCATAGAATCAAAAGTGGAATAGTGGTTGCCAGGGGCCGGGGAAGGGAAACTGGGGAGATCATCAGTGAAGCGAGATGAGTAAGTCCTAGAGATGTGGAGACCTGTACAACATTGCACATCTAGTCACTAATAATGTGTAATAAAGTGTAATATAATAACATTTAATACTGTGTAGCAAAGTGTAATAATGCATTTCACATTTGTTAAGAGCCTAGGCATCATGTTATGTGTTCTTACAACAATAAAATAAGTATTTTTAAAATGGTTCTGAAAATTGGGAAGGTCTGACCCTAATTCTAATTATGTTCCAATATGGCTATTCAGAGTATCCTCTCAGAACTAGTCAGTTCTTAAGACTGATAGGATATAACCCTAATAGTACATTTTTGAATTAGGTATAGCATTGGCTAATGACTTTTTTATATGGCTTAAATAAGAGATAATTGGGTAGGAAGATAAAAGGTATTAACATGATAAATTATTTTATACAAATTTACCAGAAAGGACCTGGTACCTTACTAGGTCAGTTCCTATGTAGTTGTTTTTCTCATATCATTTGTAGGATGTGATGGTCTCACTAACCCCAGACTTGGATCTCCAGGAAGCCTTCATCTTAAACTAAATCCTACTCAATAACAAATAGATTATGAAATAATATCTTCGAACTGATGAGTTTGCTTAAGTTATTGTTTGATTTAAACAATAAATAAAAGGTGTCTCCTGCAAACATGTAGTTGGAATCCAATTCATGAAAGACTTAAAAATTAATAGCTCAGTGAAGTAGTCAGGGCCAAATCGCTGATTTCTTCTTTGTGATGGAGGTAGCAGTAACTAGGGTCCTTACAGAACCCTACTCTTTGGAAGTGTCAAAAGTAACTCTTCCAGAGCCCTTTCTGCTGATGTTGTTGAAGTCTTTGTTTTGGAGTCATCTGATGAGAAAAGCTATCTTGTAAGGAATTCCTTTTATTTCCGCAGCAATTCAGTCCACTTGGAGAAGGTGGTCCCATTCATACCAAGTGCCTCAGTGAACAGTGCTCCAAGGGAATTCTGTCACCAAAGGGCACATTACAGAGTCCACCGTTCCTGTGAGGTCACGTCCACCAGGGCCATGTCTAAGCATCTCCAGCTCTCAGCGCAGGCCTTGTGCCTAATGAAAGAGCTGATTGTCTCTGGAAAGCATTATCTTAGGTGACGAAGTTGTTCATAGGGTAATTATTAGTTCCTAGGTACAATTTGTAGTTGGCCTTAAAGAGATACTAGGAAATGCCTGTACTCTCCACTTTTCCATACCTGGACCCAGCCTCCTCCCGTTTTGACCCTCTTATTGCCATCCAGAGCCATAGTGGTCAAGGGGAAGGAGGCTGCAGATGGACCTACATTCAATGATAAGCCTCTCCAGCCAACCGCTTTAGGGTCAAGAGGTATCTGTACAGATCGTCATGTCCTCTGCCCCAGAAATGCTGTTACCAAAGGGAGAATCTAGTTTTAAAAAAAGCAGCCTTTGATCCAGTTGTTATAGAAGATAAAGGGATGCTTGCTGGCATTAACATTTTACAAAACCGATGAGAAGTCCATAAAATGAACTTCCCTTAAACCTAGTCCCAAATTTGGAATTGAATGCTGATCAAAAAAAGTTATGTTAAATCTCTACTTCCAAAATAATTTAAGAGTGACACAGACAATTCCGCATGCCTAATATGGCAGCATCTCCCGAGGGCCGTCAAGCTGAGCAGCCTTGGAACCGTGCAGGGAGACCGGGGCAGCCCCTGGAGATGTCCAGAACAGGCCCATCATGAGGTGCAGCCTGGTCCCGGCTGGCCTGGGGGATTCCCAAGGGTCCTAGGGAGTCCTCCCACTCGGGAAGAATAATGTTTGCCTAGTCAGGTGCTGTGTGAAATATTATTGGCAGGCAGGGTTCCCGAAAAATGTGAGAGTCATAAAGTTTGGGTTGTGATAGTCATGAACAAAGGAAAGTATTTACAATGTCCCTTTTGTCCAAAAATAGATGCTAACCACTATACAACCACAATGGAATGTGTCCATTCATTTCTAAATGGGTCGGCTTCTACCCCCCTGTTTAGGTCATAGCTATTTCTAGACTTTCATGTGACAGGACCTTCACAGACCAAATTCAGGAGTGTCACCTTCCAAACACAGTGGCTGCATGTGCTGTGGTTTTCCCTTGTTTATTTTGTCTTGTTCTGTCTTACATGGCCCGGCTCACTAGCCTCCCGATCAAGGTCAGGAGACTGAATCCAAACCCCGTTCATTGAACAGAGCGATAAATCCATGCCAGCCCCCATGATCTCACCCCCCTGGGCAGCAGAGTGTGTCCGTGGTGTGCTGTGAAGTCAGCCTCCCAGACACGAGGGTCCTGTGTGACCCTGAAGCCACACCTGAAGGGCAGGATAGTGCCGTCATACCAGCACACACTCCGACTGCAACTTAATGTATCAGGGACATGGATCCAGAGGTGAAGAGGAAACTGAAAGGGCTGATTGGTTGTTTTAACTGAGGAAGAGCCTTGCAGTCCGAATAAACCGCGTCAATGGAAAAGACTCATCCAAACACCGACATGGAATTTCCTAATACTTGCTGCCAACGTGCTATCAAGTAGATGGCCGGGAAGTCTCAGGTGGATTCTAATTGTACCGGGGCCAAAAACGATCATATTACCGTGGCAGAGGTCAGCGATCGACATTGTGATATGAAGTCATATTCCTTACAGTGCAGTCCTCAAGGTGTGCCGGGTTTGAGATCCGTGTGCGGCCAATGTTGACATGTTCGCCTGTGAGTGAAACCCCGGGGAAGAGAGTGGCAAATTCCTCTCGTCACAGCGTGAATTCTTATCCATGTACACACATTCTCTCTCTCTCTCTCACACACACACACACGCACACACATCCTTCTTCCCTTCCATCATATGACTCCTTAAAGATGTTTATTATATCAGCCATGCAGGAGGGCCAAGGAGACCCTCACCAACCCGTAGCCAAGCCAGCGGCCGTCAGACCATGTGCAAGGCTCTCAGTCATGCTTTAGCGATGAAGGGGCACCCAAGGGGCAGGCAACTGCACCACCCTCTGGTCGCTGGGGCGGACGAGGGCAGCATTGTAGCTGACGTTTCTTAAAATTTTATTTTGTGTTCTAAGTGCGTTATGTACATTCTCTTATTTAATCCTCCCATCAACCTCCTCAGGTAGGGACTATATATTTTTTACCATTTTACAATGAGGAAACTGAGGCTCAGAGATGTTAAATGACTTGTTTATGGTCACACAAACCCACTCTAACCCCCTGTGCAATGCAAGTCAAAATGCTCTCATCTGCTGCTTTATAGGAGAATGCATGGAATGACAACGTGTCCCTTGGCGGCAAGTACCGTCCCTGCCTTGGTGCACGTGACTGTGGATGTGTCTGTGATACGTTTGGGCCTGAGCGTGCACTCCTGGATGCACGCGCACACTCACACTGGTTGTCTTGTCACCAAATGTTTTGACTTTATGGTAGCCTCTGGCCCTCTTCTAATATTTTTCGCCAGAGTTGTAATAAAAGAATCTTTATGTTTCAAAATAGCTTTACAGATCAAACTCTGTACAGTCTGAAATGCCATTTCTGTTTGGTGAGGGTTAAATGGTTCTCCCGGGCCAGTGTTTAGTTCACATTCTATAAATGGCTCTTCCTCCTTGATCTGACTCACTATATGTATTACAGCAAAGTCACTTACAGATCAATTTATTTTTAGAATCTTAAAGAAACAGATTCTACAGGGAGTGTTTGTTTCTGACCACAGGCTAGTGTGAGTGAAAACTTATCAGTGAGGAACTTTCTTTCCATTTGATTCCTTGGCCCACGGCTTTGTTAGTGATAAGTCTTTGCATGTTGTGTTAAAATGTTCTAAATTCTTTATAAGTAGCAGATTTTATGCCAATATCTTACATAGTAAAGGAGTTTTTTAGTGAGCAGGTGGGAGAGTCTTTGGGATTTTAAATAAGATAGTAAGTCAGGAAACAAAGTGAACACAATTAATATTCATAAAGGGGAGAAAGATTATTACCTGTTGCATACCTTGCAAGTTTGCAGTAGAAATTTTGTGTAAGATCAAAACCCAGAAATCTGATAAGAACAGTGATGATGGTAATGATGATGATGGTGGTGGTGTTGGTGGTGGTGGCGGTGGCCATGGTATGTTGACCACCACCAGTGGTAGAGATGTTGGATCCATCCATTGAATAAACATGGCATGCTGCCCTCTACAGGTATTCAGTCTAAACCAGATCATAGTAAATTTGTGCAATAAGATAAGGAACTCTCAAATTCACAGACCAATACAGAAATGCAAACTGAACAGAGACCAATTAGAGACATAAAACCTTTATACGCTGCAGTCTTGTTTTTGTGACTTCTAAAGCCAGAGAAGCAGAAATTCAGTAACTCGCTTATTTCCATTTACTCTTCTAAAGTGTTTGAGTATGTGTATTTGAGGCCAGTGTCAGAAACAGGGAAGAACAGCTAGGAATTTGTGGATCAATGTTGTTTACATTTGTAAAGGCTAATTGTTCTTCATTTTGACTAAGACCTTTTTTTTTTTTTTGCCAGAAGATATATCATGAACAATTAATAAGTAATGATGGGTCTAAAAATCTCAAAATTTTTGTGGTTCAAAAAGGTTGGCTTTTATACCAACATTTTTAATACTACACCAACAAGGCTTTGCACAGAAAAGATGGTCTACCCAGTTTCCTTTCCCCCTCTACCCCTGCCATACCCAGTCAATACTCTTGTTGTTTTAGTGCCTAAGTTAAACATTTTTCTCAACTTACTCTTTGTTCTTCCTTGTTAGGATATCAGCCATCAGAAGAAAAACCATGGGGCAAAGAGTCCAAAGAACTGATATCTGGTACCCACTTTCCACCCTTGAGTTTACTGTACATTTATTTGGCCTAATCCAGTTTGAACCACTCTTAATTTTCCCCTCCCTTGTGAAAGACAGGGCTGGACCCGATGGTCTGAGAGCCCACTAGCCCCGACCCTCTGGGGTTTTGCGGCATGAGCGCTGGCTTCGGGACAGTCCTGGGCCCGTGCCTGGCTTCCCTCACTTACCTGCCCGGGGACCGTGGCCTGTTCTAGAATGGCTCTGGGCCTCAGTTCCCCATCAGCAAAATGACTCCACCGGCATCCACCTCATAGGAGTTTTGGGAGGATTTAAACATACAGTGTAGGATAACGCATTTTATAAGCACCACTGCATTCTATTCTCATGACTGCCTTATAAAGTGGAGACAATTATCACCCCCATTTTTTAGGTGAAGGAGAATAAGCAGCTGAAGGCAAGTTACGGGGCTAGTAGGTGTGGAGCTGGATTCAAGCTCAGGCCCGGGCTGTCTTTTGACAACTGTGTCATTCTGTCAGGTATCTCCATCCATTGTCTTCACACGTGTTGACAGGAGAGTGAAAAAGATGCGTGTCCCTCCACTCTTTGAGATAGCTCCCTCCTGCATCATTCCAGTTTCTTACCAGACTTTGGTACCTCCAATTGTACCTCCAATTGCACCAGAGATGCAAGAGAGTCCAACTTTGCTACCTACACTCTCACACTTGGTGGACATGGAAGAAACTACAAAAAAAAAAAATTCACTCTACCCTGTGGCTCTCAGAGTTGACTTATATAGTCAAAAAGGAGATCCTTGTTAGTGGCTGGAGTTAAAATCCCAAAGCACAGTCAGCCAAAACCTCATCCAGATGTGAGTGTGTGGTCACTGGTCATGCATTTCTGTTTGCTGAATTCCATACCGCCAAGGCAACTGCCTTGCCTTGCTGAAGCTCCACAGGGGAAAAGAGTTATGCGCACGAGCACAGGAAAACATGCGAGCGGCGTTCTCCCTCTCTGCCAGCATCGCTCGACACGGCGGTGTTTATTCTGTGGCCTCCGTCCATGGAAAATGTGCCATTGGTCCTCACTCAGGGAGGACAGACCCAGGGCTTCCTTGCTGGCTGCTCGTTTTGCTCAAGTGACATAGCATCACAGGGAAGAATCCATTTCCATCAGGACGATTCTGTGGAATTATGAAAGTTTATACATTCTGGAGAAATAACTACCGTTGGGATCTTTTGGGCTGTTGTCAGACTTAGAATGTATGTAAACTGTCATTAAGTACCATATGCTCCTTCTTCACCTAATTTTTATATCCCGTGGGGAGAGTTTACAACAATGGTAGCCTATCAGATTATCTTCATGGTATGTTCATTCTTTGGGGTGCATTAGCTTATATTTAAACTACACGTTAGCCACTGTGTGACAGTGTAATTCATTATTTTCTGTAGAGTCTTGTCATAGATCACTAGCATAAGTGGCCTTTTCTGTGTAGGAGAGATGACACCTGTTTTGCCTTAAAATGTCACTTCTTGTTAAGCCCTCCACTGGCTCTACCGTTCCTGCTATTCGAGTTGTATGATTTTTAATTTGAAAAAATACTTGGAATGGTTGAAGTATGGAAGAGTTCAAATGTCCAGTAAAAATTTGCTACTATTCTCTGATACCAGCGCTAGCTAATGCTCTGACGGCTTACTATGTGCCAGGCCTTGTTCCGAGCATTCTGTGTGTTAACCCATCAACCTGTGCAACTGGCCACGAGGTGCATTGCTGTTATTATGCCCAGTTTTACAACCAGGAAAACCAAGGCATGAGAGAGGCCGTGCAACTCACCCGTGGTGACGCAGCTACTAAGTGCTCTTTCTGGGGTCAAACCCAGGGCTACGGGCCCAGCATCTGCTCTCTTAACCCCTCCTGTTTAGTGCCACTTTAAACCACAGGAGATTGAATAGAATCATTTTATTGCTTTTAAAGGACATTTCCTTATTCTTTTAAATGAGTAAAAATAGATTGTTATCTTTAGCCAGAGAGAGAATGCAGAGCCTATTCAAGAAGTGGTCTAAATAATAAGCAAGAATCGGTACTTTCTTGGGCTCTATTGAAAGGCCCGGTGAACAAAGCTGAACAGGTCTTACTCCCCCTGGTGTTCAGAAAGGGAGCCTAGGGGGGCCCTTTACCAGATCTGGGGAGAGGAGCCCCAGGAAGGCTCATGCCCTTTCCCTTCTGATGCCAGAGCACTGAAACGCAGCCAGGACGGGTTGAGGGAGTTGCTTTCTTCATCTGTGTTTGCTCTCAAGGCTTGCAATAAGTTAGCAACAACTCAGCATCCAACTGCCACCCTTGATGGTCAAAGTTATTAAAATTTCTCATTTCCTAAAATTTATCCTCTCCCCCTGAACTTCTATTTGTTCTGCCACGCCCCTGGCCTTCCGCCAGGGCATCTGGTTTTCTATAATTAGCATGATGACGTGTATAATCTTTCTTACCCTGTCTTCTGCCCTGGCTGCTGGGCATTTGTTTCTAAATTGCTATCACAGTTGTCTTGTTCTTGTCAGCTTGGAGATTCCGCTAGCCAGCATTTGGTGGAGAAGATGTAAGATCACCTTGAATTTTTAAGTTAAGTTGAATTTCAATTCTTTGTATTAGATAAAATGCCACTTGGATCATTAGTTTAAAAAGGGGCTCAACCATGGCTCCCCGTGGCTCTTCCTTGGGGAGCTTTAAAAGAAAAACACCAGTGCTCGGGCCCACCTCCAGAAAGTGTGAATCATTTCTTCTGGGGTGGGGCCCGGGCATCAGCATTTTTTCTACTGTGAGATCATGTTTGAGAAACTCTGGGCTAATTTAATCTTTTGGCTTAAATCTGAATATGGAGACCCTGAAAGGCCTTGGCTCAGAAATATATAAAATTCATTGAAATGTTCAATTATAGTTCCCATGCTCTTGAAACATGAAAAGGAATTTTTTTCTATAAAGTTATAGTCATCCTCATATTGAAGGGAAAGGATGAAGTTCAGGGTGCATTTGAAGTGTTTCCCCTCACCCCGGCCCCAGGCTTTCTCTGGCTACATCCTTTGCAAGTGTCCAAAGCGGTTCATGGCTGAGATGTTTCAGCTTATCTTCAGCTCGAGACAAACCAGAGTGATCACCAGAAATCATTTTCATGGCAGTACCTAGCACATACTAAGGTTGGAGAAATCAAAATTTGTATGTGGCTCAGCAAAATGCTACTATTACTGTGTGAGCTTGGAGGTGAGTCTGATTTCTCATCTGTAACAAAAATACAGTGATGCTTGCCACACAAGATTGATTACAGATTAATGACCCCATTTATGTGGATGCTCTCATCTACCTGCTACCACACAGCAGCGACTCCTTTCCTTTCCTCCCCTCCTCAGTGATCTGGAAACTCTTCCCATTTCAGAGAAGGGAGATTCTCCTTCTAACTATTATTCCTATGATTTCAGCCAATACCGTCAACTGTGTCTTTTAGAGATGTCAGTGTGGATGGTTCTCACTTATCTCATCTGTAAGACCCTAAAGACAGACAGTTCTAGGGGACTTCTGTGGTCTGCGCTCATAGCATGCGCAATAGGATCATACAGACTTCCTAAACTTCTCTGTTTCTTTACCAAAACTTGTTACTAGTAGAGCTACCACACCTGCTTGTTGTGTGTCTCCTGTCTGGTCACCTCTCATAGCTCTGATGTGCCCCAGTAGGCTTGGCATCTGTCAATCTGCTTTGCCCTCAAAACCTTCCAGAAGATGTTCTAGCATCCAAGGAAATAAACAGGGTCCTCCAGGACCCTGGGGACATGGCCAGGAAATCTGCATTTCAAGGAGTAAGAGAAGGAGGAGACAACTGTGGAGAAAATCTGGCAGCCAGAGGTGACAGAACTGGACAGAGGAAAGTGTGACCTCAGAGAACTTCTCCTGCTGCAGGCTGACGTCCGGGCGGCACAGAGATCAGAGGGTGCGGCGGGCAAGGAGTAGGTTCACGGGGTCGAACCTGAGAAATGAGACGTGATGTGCTGTAGGTTAGTTATTTTCATATATTTCTCTAACTTTTCTAGGAAAATTCTTTTAGGCATCTCTTCTGCTGTGTTCATTCATTCAGCAAGCACTGATGCAGTGCCTGTCATTGGCCAGGCACTGTACCAATGCTTGAGAAGCAGGTAGGACAGGGGTCCTGACTCATGGAGTACAGTCTGGTTGCTGAGGAGGGAGATCGTTAAACAGGCATTAGACATTGATAGATTTAACTACATTAAAATCAAACAATCAAATTTTTTTAAAAAACACTAAAATTAAAGCCAAACTTCCAACGCTTCTTCTTTCCATTGTCCCCCTTTCTCCTGGTGGATAGTGGTTGAGAGCCTAGACTTCTAAGTCAGACTTTTTGTTTAAATGGTGCATTCCCTACTTCACTACCTGTGTGATCTTGGGCTAAATGATACCTCAGTTTACTTCTTTGAAAATTAACATACTAAAATACTTACAGATGGTTGAGTTAAGCTGAGATTGATCAATTGATGAAGGGGATTATGCATGCAGAATACTTAGAGATGTGCTTAGCACAAAGTAAGCATTCAAGAAAGGCTAGATTACCAGTGTTAGTCTACTAGAGCGTGTAAGAAAGAGTGGCCAGGGTTGGACGCACATGGGCAGGCCCTAGAGGGAAATCTAAATGACTAATTTATTGCCCCATCCTCCTTCCACCTCCTCCCTTCCCTTGGAGAGTTGTTCTGGAATCACGCACCCAGCGTACAAGTCAGCCAAGCTTTCAGCAGCTGTTGGTTCCTGAACTCTTCCCTGGCCTCCATAGACAGCAGAGAGAATTTGGGGCAGCCAGTAAATAACTCTGCATTCACAGTTGAGCAGGCAGCTGGCAAGCAGGGAATATCTTTGCTCCAAAAGATAGCGGGACAGTCAGGGGTGGAACGAACTGCGTTGCTTTCAGAAAGCTCATTGGCCTCCTAGAGTGAGGAAGGCCCCCAAACACAGGGCCACAACCTTCTCCTTCTGAGATAACCTTTGCTTCTCAGGAGTCGCAAGCCTTCTCAAAGCTTTGACACTCCCTGGTTCAGATATCCTGAACAGCTGTCTCAGCTTTGGACAAAGGACTGACTGTCCAATAAATTGCAAAAGTTAATCTTTGTTTATCAGAGACATTCTTAACGTGTAAAGGCTGTTTGCTATGCCTAGGTGCCCCCTTGACTCTGAGAAGCTTCGGTAGAGATTATACTTCCATAAACATGGAGCCTTTGATCAGCGACAGACCCAGGAGCAACGACTGGAAAAGAGGACTTCTATAATGCATTCAGAAAACATGGGCTCCCAAGTTTAGAAGACCCCTCAGAGGTCTCCCAGTCCACCCTTCCCAGCCACTGGATAACTTTCAAAAAGTCGTGAGGGGTGCCTTCCCAGCCTCTGCCTGAGCCACCTTATGACACCTTGACCTCACCAGCTCCTACAGCACGCTGTTTCCGAGATGGCTAGTTGGACATTTTGAATTGTTAGAAAGCAATACTTCTGTGGAATCTATTGATTTATTTTTTAAGTTTCTACCTGTAGGATTTGGTTCTACTAATTTGCTATAACACTAAACTCAAGCATTCCTTCTCCAAAATGATACCTATCTTAGTTCTCTTTAATTTTCTCTTTTTCAGACCAAATATCATGGTTTGATAACTTTTTTTAATTTGTCTTAATTCTCTAGCACCACCCAATCTGTGAGAGTAACAACTGTTGCTCACTGTTAAAACCAGCTGATTAATTACCTCTTCCTAATAGCCACTTCAGAAAAATGAGAATTCCACATTTCTGTTCAGTTTGTTTAAAAATCTTATTTTCAAATCTGTGCTTTTTGGAAACTCAAGAATACTTGAAACCAAGTACTGAAAAACATGTGTTTTTCATTTTCACCTGACATATTGCATCGCAAGGCATCATGCTGGGTGTGCAGCAGCTGAAAACTTTGAAAACAATGCAGCCACTCAAAACTGCAGTGATACAGGGACACATGGAGGAGCGAAAAGGTCAGTGCAAAAAGCGGTTTGGTTTAGAGCTTGGGGATTGCAATCATGGGATTAAAAGATCACCATATAAGAGGACATATATAGCATGTCTAAGAGTCTCAAAAGACTCCAAGTATATTTTTAAGCATTTTTCTCCTTGATCATCAGCCTGCTAGCTAAGAGTGACTTTTTGTACATGGAAGAGATATGTGTGTAAGTTCCTTCAGTATTGAGTCAACTCTTATGGAGTCGTTCTCTTGTATTCTAGACAAAGTTTGTGTGGTAGCAGCACAATGAGGTATGTATGATTATCTTCTCCATGTTACAGAAGAGGAAACTGAGCACAAACATTAATGACTTACCCAAAATTATTCAGCTAGTAAGTGGTCTCACCAGGGTGAGGACCAGAGATGTGGCCTCAAATTACATAGCCTCAACTGCCACTCAGCACCAACAGTGGGACTGAGAGACGTATGGAAACCTTTCAACTCAGTTCGGCTCCTGAGTGTATCTTGGGTAGTACTGTTGGTTCTTCTCTGTGATGGAGATTTCAGGATGCCGATTCCCCAGGTTATCTGCTTTTATCTGCCTCTAGCAATACTGCACCCCAATTCCAGTGTGTGGGGTTTGTCCTCAAAGCAATTCTCTGACACCAGACGAGTGTACTACACTTCAACTCGATTCTGACTCTACTTGCCTGGAGGTAGCATCAGATTCCGCAGGTTAAGGGTTCAGTCCCACAAGACTGCCCCTCTTCACCACTTGAGACCCCTGTCAGAAGTCCAGGTTGTCACCTGTGCTTTGACCAACTGGCTATAGATTGGAGGTTTCAAGGACACCCACCTTGGGCATTAATTTGCTAGAGTGTCTCACAGATCTAAGGAAAACATTTTACTTGCTAGATTACTGGCTTATTATAAAAGGATATAACTCAGAAACAGCCAGGTGGAAGAGATGCGTAGGGCAAGGTGTAGGGAAAGGGTGCAGACCTTCCATGTTCTTTCCACATGCATCATTCTCTTCCACTGTCCACGTGTTTAACAACCGGGAAGCTCTCCAGACAGCCTCCTATTAGGTTTTGTGCAGGTTTCATTACATCGACTCAGTTGATTAAATCATTGGCCATCGGTGATTGATTCAACCTCCAGCACCTCTTTCCTCCCTGGAGGTTGGGGGTGTGGCTGAAGTTCCGAACCTCTAATCCAATGGTCGGTTTTCCTGGCAACCAGCTCCATCCTAGATAGGATCCAAATGTCACCTCATTAAAATGACAAAAGACAGTTTAGGAAATACCAAGGATTTTAGAGCTCTGCCAGAAACAAAGATGAAGATCAAATATATATACTTCTTAGTATAAGTCGCAATATTATAGCCCCCCATTGGGATACTTGAAAACCTCACATCTGCCTTTAGTGCCCTTGACAGTCCTTTGCTTTCTATGTGGTGTGTCCGAAAACCAAGCACTAGAAGCCCTGAGTTAGGGTCCGGGCCCTGAGCCAGGCATTCAGCACCTTGGAATTCAGTTTCTTCATTTGTAAAGAAAGTCCACCTCCCAGGTTTGTGGGAGCGAGTCTTTTACTCAACAAAGGTTGAGCATCTAGTCTGTGCCAAGCACTCAGTGAAGCTTTGGGTGTCTGTTGATAGATGAAATAGACATAGGGGCTCCCTTTTAATAGAGGCTGCAGTCAATTGGGGAAAGTAGACAAGCAATGAGGAAACACATGTATAATTGCAAGTTGGGATAACAATTCTGAAGGAAATGAAAGATCTCAGTCTTGGGAAATTAAGTGGGTGGGAGCCCCTGCTTAGGGTAGGTGGACAAGGGATGGTCTCTATGAGGAGAATGTACTCAAAAGATGAGGAAGCATCTGTCAAGTGACGAGCAGAGACAATTTCAGGCCCAGGGGCGGCATGATTAGGGCTCTGAGCTAGGAAATAGGATTAAATGAAAATGTATTATACCTGCATGTAAGGGGACATTGGCAACGAAAATAGACCAGAATACAGGTTTAAAAACTTCTCCTCTGCAAATGAAAAATGGCATTGGCCACTTGCAAAATGCAGCTTCAACCATATTCTTCCCATATGAGTCAAGATTAACATTCCAACCCAGTGAAGTTTGTTCCATTTCCACAAGATAACAGCTTTTATCCCTCCACACCAAAATTCTAGGTGCCCGGACTGAACAAACACAAGCAGTAATGTTTTCCTTGATTTCCATCGTCTGCCAAGGAGCAGAACTTCCTCCCTCTCTCACTTTTCCATTCCCTTCACCCCCTGTCCTTGCAGATTGGGCAACAGTTTCTAAAAATTTCCTGAAGTTGACTGATGACAGGACATGGGTGTCTGAACTGCCCGACGAGAGCTCAGATGAGATGTTGAAAAAGGAGCCATGAGGGTCCTTCTCTGACCCTTCACTCTCTCCTCTTGGTGCCTTGGTTTGGGGGTGACCATCACCATCCTTAAATGTCTCTCTAGTGTGCAAAGGACATGGGGATCACTAAAGCAGGAAGGGCCTGTTGTGATCATTGCCATTGTGCTCTCCTCATCCTCGGGGAATGAGGAGTGTCCCGACTGGCTTCTGCTTCATGTTTCTTACACGGGAGACTTAACAGAGGTTTCCCCGACAGTGTCGGGAAGAGAGAATCTTCTGCCCAGCTTCCTGAAGGTTAACCAGCCCCTGACCCCAGTCACCTATGACATTATCCATTGTCATTTTTCTCACAACATCTTTCTTTCTCTGAAATGATGTTTAGTTTTTGTTTATTATCACCCTACGTGCAAGGTGCTCACATGCCCTATTCATGTTGCGTCTTCAGTTTTTAGAAGAGTATCTATCGTAGGATAGGCACTCAATGGGTGAGTGATGCATGTGCTGATGGATCAAATTATAGTCATGAGAGTTAACACTTCCATGGCACTCATCAAGTTCTAGGCTCTTCTCCAAGTGCTTTAAACATATTTTTTTAAACCTTATGATAAACATGTGAGGTGGGCATTAGGATCACTCCTATTTGCAGATGAGTAAACTGAGGCACAGAGAAATGAAGTAATTTGCCCACCTAATAAGCATGAGAACTAGGATTCAAACTCAGACTGCCTGGCTGTAGAATCTGCATTTTTATTTCCTATACTGATATTCTATAGAGCATGTTCTTCTCCCAAAAGAAATATTGATGATACTAAAACAAAAATAAATAAGCTGCTTTCCCAACAAAATTGTCTCCCACAAATAAGAAACTTGATCCGTTTAACCAAAGGATTCAATCTCGTGCATGAATGTGTGTGTGTGTATAAAGAAAAGAAATGTAGAAAATTTGTCACAGTGAATAGTCTTTTAGCTCGAATACTTCAATTACCAAGAGTTACTTAGGTTTCTGTCTGCATCTCACACCTAGAAAATGACTTTTGAGGACACCAGAAGAGAAAGTAGAATGAGTCAGGAACTTCCTGGCATCCTTTTGATTTGCTGGCTACTCTGTGTCTGGTTAGCTCTGGATCTGACAATGACAATGACAATGGCGGGGACTCCTGGTAGAAGGAGTCGGGAAGGAGGACTATGAATACACAGGCTTCATGAACTTGTCCAAAAAAATAAACACGTGGGCAGTGGCCATCGGTCTCTCTTTGGGTTTCCGTAATCAGGCATCTTCAGTCTAAAGGATAAGAATCTAGCCCATCTCTTGTTGTTGAGGAGCACAAATCTATGCTGACTATAAAATGAGAGCGAATCTCTGAGTCACTGTTATCTGAAGCCAGGAGTTTGGCTCTTAAACAAAAAAAGCGGAAAGAAAATCGATGAGTCTGAAACTTTAGCTTGTCTTCTTGGCTGTCTGATCAGTTGATTCCCAGAATAAAAAGTAAAATGAAGGTAATTGATAACATTTTGAGCCTCATCTTCTTCGCAGAGATTGGCAGTGTTTTATGTGTGCTGTTGGTATGTCTCATTACAACCTTATAAATGGCAGACAAAGTCCCGCACGAATTTTATTCAAGCTCTACTCTATCTGTCCAGCCTATTTTGGAACAACGACGGGCATCTCTTGGCTCTAAAAGGAGTTTTGTTTTTTTTAAACTATTTTTACTCAAAGCTTCGATCATGTTATTTCCCTTTCAGACCTGTTAAACAGATAAAAACATACTCATGAATTAAATTAAACTGATATTTGATAATAGGAAGGGCAAAAAGATGTCCATATATGCCCATTATATGCAAAAATATTTTAAAGTGTATATTGTTACATCATTTTAACTATTTTTATTTAAAAAATTAGTATGAGCGATGCATCATAAAATTTTCTGTTTATGAAGTCATTCACTGCTCCAGACCCTTGCATGGCCCCCATTTCCTATGGC
The DNA here is from genome assembly GCA_004026765.1 of Micronycteris hirsuta. NCBI lineage: Eukaryota > Metazoa > Chordata > Mammalia > Chiroptera > Phyllostomidae > Micronycteris > Micronycteris hirsuta. The sequence goes on from PVJI01000410.1 coordinate 159,773, forward strand.
CCGACTTCCCAGGACCCTCGGAGCTCTCTCTAGTATACCTTGCCTTATTGCCTCAGTTATGAAACTGGCTCTCCTCAGTGACTCATGTCTAGAGCTTCAATATCAGGTTCATCTCTCTTTTTTCTATAAACCAAAATCCTACTACTACCCACCCGTCATCAAGCTTTGCATTCTTCCCTGACTTCCTAGCTCTGACCCATTTTTTCCTCTGAACTCTTAGAGGGATTTAGCTTATCTCTCTAATGTCCTCCTTTAGTTTTATATTTTTATTTATTTTTTCATGTTTATGCATATTACAATTGTATTTTCAAGGAGATATTAACAATGCAGGGTAGAATACTATATCAGTTAGGAATGCACTTGCATGCAAATAAGAAAAACACAAAAAAGGGGTTTTGTTTTCATGGAACAAGAAATATTGAACATGTACTTGAATCAGTAGACCAATTTTGACAGAGCTTTCAGTGGTTTTTATCATCAGGAAAAGGTTACTAGAATGTTTGGCTCATCTGACAAGCTGCAGAGCAAGACAGGTTAGCTATTTGAAAACCATAAACTCCTCAATGTAGTCAACAACATTCTATCTATCTATCTATCTATCCATCTATCTATCTATCATCTATCTACCTGCCATCTACCTTTATTTCTTTTGGTTTAGGGTTATTCTTGGACCCATTTATTTCAGTTTTCCACTCTACAAGTTCTGTTAATTTTTAGATTTGTTTATTCCTATTGTTTTCTGGGCCTAGTCACACTCCATAATGGCATGTGCCGGTTAACATGGCGCCTCCTGAACTCTTGGCCGCTCACCTGAGAATTCGGAATGGCTCGCAAGCCATGCCATTGTTGCACAGAGCTCAGACCTGTGCGCCAAGCTTTCCAAAGAGATGAATAATGCATGTCTAGCAGCTCATCATCTGAGTGTGCCAAAGGAGCCAGATGCAACTGACAAATAGTTATTGAGCAACAAAAACATAGGATGGCAGAGCTGGATGAAACCTTAGAAATCATCTTTTCCAATTTCCTCCTTTAAAAAAATGTTTAAGGTGCTGGTTTTTTGTTTTCATATTTTAATCTTTTTAAGAGAGCAAATAAATTCACACACAATACACCTTATTTGACAAAAGAGGAAAGTGAAGAAATAGATCACACAGCTAGTGGCCCAATGCCATGTTTGTGATTCTATTTTTTTTTTTCATGTTTTTGCTTCTAGCTCACGCCCTCTGCTCCTTGGAAGGACCATGTCTGAGGGTCTCCGCTGGTGGGGGGGGAGCTGAGAGATACAGAGGAGCAATAGTAATAGCTTTCGTCTGTGGAATGTGTTTAGCACATTTTCACATATGATCATCATCACGTATGGAAGGATTGGCCAGGATTATGCACCACATTACTGACGATTTTATCATCTCCCTCCGATTAGCTTTTCCTTCTGTAGTCCCTCACTCAGTGAAGGCAATACCATATACCTAGTAACCTTTTTTTTTTCTGTATAGCTCTTATTTCTGCTATGCTGAAATAATTTGTTTAGATATAATTATTTGTTTAATATCTCTTCTACTATAAGCTCCATGATGACAGGCATTATGCCTGCCTGGTATTTCCCCAACTAGTTTTTGAATGAATAAATCACCATAGTCCTCTTCGATTCTGTCCTTTCAACCATAACCAACAACCTGGCACTTTGTGTTCTATGCACTATTTACCTACTTTGAAAGTCTCACACTTGACCATTTATCTTCATTCCTGTTCTGTCTTCCTGCCGCTCTTCATCTCCCTTGCTCTAGCCTCCTACATGGTCTTTGTCATCTGACCCCATAGCCCTGCATCTAGAGTTACTTTTCTCAATGCACATTGGATCCTATGATGCTTCTTAGCCTAGAGTATCTCCAGCTTCAGTGGGGCCCTGTAACTTTTATTTGTTCATTTACTCCAGAAGTAGTTCCTGAAAGGCTATCACTTGCTGGGCACTGTACAGGGGGCCTCCTTTGTCGAGACTGGTGTGATAGTTTGCTCTCGAGGAACTTATAGGCTAGCGGGGAAGACTGATAATAAACAAGAATAAAAAACTTAAATGTTTAATTACAATTTGTGATGACTCTCATTAGGAAGGGAACAAGTAGGGCGCCAAAATGGAGACTGATGGGGGAGGGCAAAGAAGGAGGGAGAGAAAGGTGATTGAGAAGGGTTCGGTAGGAAACACTTATCTGAAAAGCGACGTTAGGGTGAGATCCCAAGAGGATCAGAAAGGGCTGTCCATGCGAAGATACAGAAGGAAAAGGATTTGCCCAGAAGGAACAGTGGGATGAAAGAGATCCCTTTTCTATTTTGAAGAAATATATCCAACATACGTACATAAATATATGTTATTTTGTATATATTATATATGTCATGCATGTGGTCTATATGCAGGGCTGGTTGTTAGGAGGGTACGTATTTCTCTCTTAATATTAAATAAGAGAGACTACACCAATGTAACCTGATATTATTACAACTTCTATTAATAATAATAACAATGTACTCCACATAACCTTTTAAAATTAGTTCATTTTATTTATGAATGACCTAAAACTGATAGTCAACCAAGGACATTTTCAGTTCACATAGCAAATCAGAAACAAAGCCTGAAATGAAGGCAGATCATAAACAGAGAATGCTTTGCTCACTTTTCCCCCAAAATTCAGAGAGGTGAAATGTCAATGCCCATTTTTTTGCCCTGATTTTGTTCTGTGTAAGAGAGAAATGAGTACATCTACTTACGTGAAGTACATTTGGGCCACACTTTTGAAAAGCATTTTCAATGGAAGAGACGGAACCGGGACCCTGTGGAGCCCACACCGAGCCCGGAGGCCTTCATGCTTTGCTCTGCACCTGCTTCAGAGCATCCGTGCCTCCGGCATTGAGAAAGGATGACTCAGCATAGTGATTCCAATTTCCCCTGATGAATTCCTTGGCCTTTGTCTTATCTCTGTTTGGTTTTTCACATTTCCTAGAGTAAGTCCCATATTCTGATACAAGCATGGGTGTCTTCTTAAAACAAATCAGAATACAGCAAAACAAAATTCCTTCAAACAAACGTGCTGGGTTAAAATATCAACAGACATTTTACTCTTGAAAAGGGGGTGAGCATTTTAGTAGGTTTAATTTTTGTGTCCCGAGAGAAGTGAACCAAGGAAGAGAAATATTACATTCTATGTCAACTTTTTACTTTAATTTCTAAAAAAAAAAAAATGAGCAATAAACATATACCTAAATTCAGTAAAAGAGAATCCATATTTCATTTTTTCATAGTACATGAGTGATTTGGGAAAAAAGCATCCATCAGTCCTTGATGCCAGCTTCTGACTGGAACTTCAGTAACGCAGGCTGGCCGTTGAACGTAAACTCAGAAACGACACAAAACCTTATCCGATGCTCATCGAAAGCAGATGACAAAGAATCCTGATGTCCTGTCTTATCTGCTATTAGGAGAACCTAGTCCTTCACTAAGTTTGAGCTCACAGGCAAGAGTTTGTGATAAACAAGATTATTTTGACATTTGAAAGCATTTCAACCCTGAGGCCAGAAGCAGTGCTGTGGAGTCAACATAGACACCTCTGAATCCTGCAGGAAGCCACAGAAAGCTCAGGGCTGGTCTTCTGTGGTCTTCCATGGACTCCCTGCTGCAAACATTTGAGAATCCACGTGCACACACACACACCATAAAAGTGGAGTGTTCTCCCCCTGTATTTCACATTCCCCTCCACTCTGGACAAAACCTGGGCCTTACAGTCCCGGCTCTGGGAAGGATTTGGTTGAAAATGTTAACCTCGGGGATTACCCATACTCGAGCATCCCAGGCAAGCAAGTGTGCCGTCCTGTTTGGTCAGCTCAGCCCAAACGACAAGGCTCTTGATGGTCAATCAGCAGCCTGAGCCACAGAGCCAAACTCTCCACCCCGGCTGCATGCCACCCCCTCCCCCAACCCGACCCCCCACGGAAATGTGTTCAGCAGCCTGCGCCTGACTGACACTACTTACAAGTTTTCTATTTTGACCACATGAACTCAGTGACAACACCTCTGGGGGCGGGGGGCTTCTTTGATCACATATGGAATAAGAGAAGGCCCCCACACTGTGGTACTGGTGAAAAGTTTACCAGACATCTTTCAAAACGGCAACAATTTCAGAAATAACAATTTCACAGCAACTACCTCAAATTACAGATATTCAGCTCTTCATTTCTTCATTTAGGGAAAAAATGCTTTTATATTAGTCCCATCAAATAACTACTTGTAACATAATTGAGTTGAGAAAAATTAGATTGAGAGCATTTTTAAATTTTATGGTGATCTTAAGGGAGAATCACGAACGTAGCTTTCATACGGGAAGCTCCATAATTAAAAGAGGTTACGAAATATGAGCTGACCACATGCTGGAAGAAAATGAGCCTTGAATCTGGGAATGTGACAGGGCCGCATTTTAAAATTACATACCTCCTGTAAAGGCATGAAACTCATGTCTCCCCTTATTTAAGATGATAATTCCTGCCCAGCTCCCTAGAGCAAGACCCCCTTCCATGGTATACTGAGAGAAAATTATTTCCTTTCTGGCCTGGAAGGATCCCTAATAGAAATGCAGTGTTCCCAGGGGCTGACAACCTTGGGTTAATGTAGGTTAATACCCTGAAGGAGGTTACTTGTCCCTGGTTACTCCCATAGAACTCAGGACCCGATGATGAGCAAATTCTGAGGCAGCAACCCAGAAGCTGGGTTTGTAGGACCATGGCAAACAGCCCCCATCAGGTGATGGCTAGAGAGACATCTTTTGGTATGGAAGATGAGGCTAAAGTGTTCAAAGAAAAGCATTGAATCAAGAAATATTGGACTCAGTCCCCTTGAAAGTTCATTGCTCAGATAAAGAACATGGGACTCGAAGGAGTTTATGGATTAGTCAACACAGAAACTTTGTGCTAGGTCAGACCCGCAAACAGGTCTCCTGACTTCTACCCCATCATCTTTGCGCTCTGCCAGAAGGGACTTACCCTCAGGCATGGCAGGGAGGAGGAGTACAGGCATTTATTTCTGGGAAAATAAAACGTGCTTTGGGTCTCCCACATTCCTAGCTGCATCGTTTTCTCTAGGAGAAGAAAGGAAATGGTGAATTCGACTAAAATAAGAAAAGATTGGAGAAATGCAGCTTAGCAAAGGGGTATTGTCACCTCCTCGTTTTCGCCCCCGGTAGGCTAAGTCCGTTAGCAGTTCTCTTCCGTGTTTAACCGTCTGCTGCTCTGACCTCCAGTTCCTACCCCACCGGTTTTTATGGATGGACCATAGAAACCAGAAATACATGCCTAGCAAACACGTCTGCCCACTGAGTAAAAAGAAAAGCATGTGTGTGCGTGAGTACATGTGTGTATGCGTTCCTGTGTGTACAAGCATGATGGGAAGCAAGTTCGAGAGGAGCACCCAAATTATTGAGTTGTCCCACAAATAACTGGGTGCGCGATGGCCTTTATTCAACCCAGCAATTGTGCTGGAACCCTAAATTAGAGTCTTCATTGTTCTTTGTTGCCTTTGTTTTAAGCTCAACACCAACCTTTTTTTTTTTTTTTTTGCTATAAAAAAAATAAATCTGAAAACAATAAGTCTTGTTCATTGACATAAACCGGCTGTCGGTTCCTTGTGGGACCTAGGCTGATAAAAACCAGGGAGAAACTATTTTATTTGCAATGTAAAGAATTTTAGCCTGTGGAGGTTTTTGCCGTTCCACAGCAGTAAAGGTAGGGATAGCAACCAAACAAGCTGTTAAAGTCTGTATCCCCCGCCCTCACCCTTCTCCCAGTCCCAAGAGACATAATTAAAACTCCAGAAAGTGAGAAGCTATTACTAATACTAACATAACTATGTAGTGCAACAGAATCATGCATTTACCAACTTCATTTTTTTTAAATAGTTCAAGCTGAACTTCACTTTGCTATTTCACGTACAAGGGCCTTTTCTGCATGTAAGTGCTTTAGTATGGTTAGCCAATCAGCTTGTTACTATTTGTCAAGGAGTAGCCATGCTGGTCCACAGGGGGCCACACTTACTAGGGCCCCTAGGTACACTTCACATGTGAACTTCACTCCTTCGTGTGACAATGTTCTCATTGAAGGCTCCTATGTTAGCCTCATCCCAATCCTGTTAAGAAAGAGGTTTGTAGTTCTAGCTGACTGAACCGTCTTTTGTGAGAATTTTGTATGCAATCAGAATAGAGATAAGCGCGTATGTTAATAACTACCATTTTTGTTTGGGGGGGTGAAAACAAGCATGCCCATACCTCGGCCCAGAATATATATAGATCTTGTTCAATATTTGCCAGAAAGAGACAGGAAAGGGTGCAGATGTTAACCCTGATTTTTCATGTTGGTGCACTATTACTGAGGGATCAACTTCTTCCTTCTTACACACACACACACACGCACACGCACACACACACACCCCAGCCTGGCTGGCTCCCGGAGACCTAGATGCCTTGTGAAGAAGGCTGTTGTCTCAAGCTTCAATTCTCCATTGTTAGGTTCTGAAGGCTTGTGGCAGCAATGGCATTGAACTTTTAGACTGTATGAATATTTTCTATCACTCGCTTTATGTACTATTGCGAGTATGTCATAGAATCCAGCAGTGTCACAGATCTGCCCCTGGAACCAGCTTTCCTGGGAATTACTAAAAACACTTGCAAATCCCCAAGGGCAATCTTTCAGATGATTTTAGGACATATTCATCCAGGGGCACCGAAAGGGAAAGAAATGTCAATGTGCGAGAGAAACACTGATTGGTTGCCTCTTACGTGTCCCCAACAGGAACCTGGCTCACAATCCAGGCATGTGCCCTGAGAGGTCATTGAACCAGTGACCCCTGGGTTCACAAGCCAGCAATCAACCCACTGAGCCACACCAGCCAGGGCTGTTTATTCTTTTTTAAAATGAAATTTATTTGGGTGACAATGCTTAGTAAGATTACATAGGTTTCAAGTGAACAATTCTATGATACATCACCTGTGGATTGCCTTGTGGGCCCACTACCCGTAGTGACATCTCCTTCTGTCACCAAACGTCTGACCCCCTTTACCCTTTACTACCCCCCCACCCCTTTCCCTCTGGTCACCACCGTACTGTTGTCTGTGTCTATGAGTTTTTGTTTCTTTGTTTTTCTTGTTTCTTTTTCATTTGCTGGTTTCTGTTTTATATCCCACATATCAGTGAAATCATACAGTTCGTGACTTTTTCTGTCTGACTTGTTTCACTTAGCATGATATTCTCAAGGTCCACCCATACTGCCAGGTGGCAGTGTTTCATCTTTTTTACTGGCTGAGCAGGATTATTTTATTGTGTATAATACGACATCTTCTTTATCCCATCACCTAGCGAGGGACACTTCAACTCTTTCCATGTCTTATGGAGAACATTTACTCTCGTGACTGTTTAGAGCACTTGTTTGCTGGTTGTCGGAAGACTGAAATACCGCACAAGCAGGGCTTCTGTGATGTTGATGTGCACCAGGAAACAGGCAGATGTGCAAGTGAGGCTGCTTCTGTTTGGGGAAAAATATCTTTGCCAGGGACGTAGGAAAACCCGAAATTCCCTCTTGAATGAAAAATCCTTCCAACTTCGTTTTCCATGAGCAGTATTTCAGTCCAGAGGTCTCAAGAAAAGTGATGGAGAGTGGAAAAGGGAAACATCAGTCATACCTTGCAGTGAAGGCCCAGCGCTGTCATCTCCTGAAGTATTTTGAAGCCACCATTGGAGGTGACACGTGCTTCATCTTTCAAAGCCATCCACACTTGCACAGACTCTCTGGTACCGCTGCGTTAACAGTGCAAAGGCCGTCCTCGGAGTGCCTTTCGGATCAGGGTTATTCCCTGTGATCTGAAGAGAGATACTGCCAGTTGCCATGATAGCATTAACTCAGGACAACAGAGAGCAGAGCTTTTAAAGTGAAAAGAAAGAAATCTTTCAGAGAGGGAAGAACGTTTTTGACACAGAAACCTGAAGGGCACATTTGAAACACCACTAAACATGTGAAATGTGTTTTCTTTATGTTCTTGTCTTTCTTTGCAGGCTGAAATAGCCCTTGTGAAAGCACAATATTTTTTTAACTGGACTGCCATATTATTTATTTGACAATTAATAGGGATCATAAAGTTTTTTAAAGTGGCCCCTGATACAACAACAATGGTAACAATAACAATACTCTTTGCATCTGGGTTTGTTTTTTTTTTTTTTTTGGACAAAAACTACTAGATTAACCTGTAGAAGTTATGTATAGAATGTGAACATGATATAGGTAATGTGTTGGTGAAGGTTCTTGGTGGTAAGAAGAAAAAGCTCACTCCTATTATCTTAAGCAGAAAAAAAAAAAAGAATTTCTTCAAAGGCTATTTGGCTCCCAGAATTAGCTGAAGACTGTTAGGGTGTCAACTTTATAAAGTGGGCACAGGTCAGGGTAGCTTCAGACGGCTGAGAGAGCGGGCAGCAGAAATGGCCTGGCCAGGATTCCACAGCTGCTGCCCCTGGGCACTGGCCACCATGGCCACTGGACACCACCACAGACATGGCGCAGGGGTTCAGTCTGCCTTTTCTTGGCCTCACTTGCCATGAAACTATAAGCGCCGGTGGAGCATTCGATGGACCCAGCCTGCGTCGTGAGCTCCACTGGCCTGACTCAACAGGAGTTCTCAAAAAAGAGGAAGGTGGGTTGGATGCTGGATCCCTCCCTAAAATAGCATATGTTGACCATAGGTGGTATGATTAAAATTATTAATTCCTGATGCTACACGTGAGTGGTAGAAGGCTTAAAGAGAAAAGCGTGTCGGCCCGCTACGAGAGAGCAGTGTTTTCTAACACATTGTTAGGGCTTATCATTAAAAAAAAATCTGTAATTTTATTCTGGAGAAATAAAGAACTAAGTTGGTCAGGATAATTCTTAGCTGCTATAAATAAATCAAGACATTGTCAGTCATAACTGCTTGTCTTCCTGTTTTTTCATCTACTGCGGTCCAGTAGAACTTTCAGCAGTGATGGAAATGTGGCTGTTGAGCAATTGAAATGTGGTCCATGAGACAAAGGAACTGAATTTTTAACTTTACTTAATTTTACTCAGTTTAAATTTAGAAATAAAGAGCCATGCGTAGCTAGAAGATATTGGGTATAGGAGATCTAGGTGAAATCCTATGAAAAATGACATTCTGGTAGTACAGAATTGGAAGGGATATTTGGGATTCCTATAAGCAAGTTTGAAGTTTGTTATTTTTAACACAAAATGTGTTGAATTCAAGATAATGATATTAATACCTGGTGAGAGGGGCTTGGGGCATATAGAGAAGATCATTCTCAGTGGTAAGGAAAAAGATACCCAGGATCACCAAAAGTTTCTGTTCAGAAAGGTCCACAGATTAGCACCAAAATGTGTAATAATTTATAACTGTGTAATTAGTAGTATTTCATTTGAGGAGGAGAAAGATGATGGGATATGACCTTAGAAAGGGAGTGTCTGACTCAACTCACGAACAAAAACACTGGCATGAGGACAATGAACAATTGCCCTCAAAGCCGGACCTCTTGAAGTGTAAGAGAAATAAGATGATAGCTTTGAAGAAATGCTGTTAAATATTTGGTCATCGAGAGTTACTGCAATATTGCTACGCGCGTATATAATAAACTTGAAGATCCTTTTCTTTAAAATAATAGGAACCCTGAAGATTCTCTCTTTTTTTTTTTTTTTTTTTTTGCTCTCCTTATTAAAACTATACCTTGAAGACTTTTCTTTTATCTTCACCCAAGGACAGGGTTATTGATTTTAAAGAGAAGGGAAAGGAGGGAGAGAGAGGGAGAGAAACATTGATGTGAAAGAGAAATATCAGTTGGTTGCCTCTAGTTGCTCCGCAAGCTGACAACCTTGGCATGTGCCCTGATCAAGAATTGAACCGTTTGGTTTAAAGGATGATGCTCCAACCAACTGAGCCACGCCAACCACGGCCATACCTTGAAGATCTTTGATGTGCCAAGAAAGCGTTTGTGCTCTGGGAGTCTAAGGAGAACACTGTCGGACGACTAGCAGCAGCTGGAAGTTGCAACTTCGAGAAGGAAACACACTCGTTTCGGACAGGCGTGCAGAAGGCCCGCAGCACTTCCCCTGGAAGACACGGGCAGAAGGGTGGCTTCACTTATGAGGCCAATGTTGCACTATGTACAAAGCAGGTGGCTAAAATCTCTGTGATTCTTGGCCACCAGCAAGATTTTCCAGGGAAAAGAAGCCACCAACACGCCTTCCTTTAACCTAGAACAGGGATTGATGGAGGACAGCCCCTGGGCCAAACTCACCCTGCCACCCGGTTTTGGATGGCTCACAAGCTAAGAACAGTTTTTACATTTTTACATGATTGGAAAAATCAAAAGAAGAATGATATGTCATGACATATCATGACATATATTGTGACATATCATAAAACTTACAGGAAATTCAAACTTCAGTGTCCCCAAATAAAGTACAGTCTTGGAATACGGGCATGCCCGTTCATCGACCTGCTGTCTGTGGCCGCCGAGGAGGGGAGCTGCAACAGAGACCGTACAGCCCTATGCTGGTAAAGATGTCACTTCACAGAAGAAGTCTGCTGACCCTTGACCTTGGAGATGGCACGAAGCGTGGGTCATCTTCCAAGCCACCCGAGAGTATTCAACCACTCGGAATGTATTCAGCTCAACATCGGAAAGGTTAGTTTAGCCTTTTCATGTGAGACTTTTTTCATGATCCCATCACTAAACTATCATCTTTTTGAGGAATACACCATGTCTTAGCTCTTATATCCTGTGTAGTGTCTTACAAAGAGAAGATGATCAATAGTTATTGGGTGAATGAATGATTAAATGAAAGAAGCCATAGAAAAGAGAGAAAGAGAGAAAGAAAGAAAGAAAGAAAGAAAGAAAGGAAGGAAGGAAGAAGGGAAGGAAGGAGGGAGGGAGGGAGGGATGGAGGGAAGAAAGGAGGGAGGAAAGAACGAGTTTTGGGAAAAAATTACTTATCTTTACATTATTAGCTCATATGAAAAATCAAAATTATAATATTGTCATGAAATAATAGCTAGTCAGTCACCTAGAAAACAGTGCAATATGTTAGAACAGTAAAGTGCAAGAGAAGAAGCTCTCTTAATCGAAAACCGCCTCACCGCCCCCTTTTGAAATGTGCTAATAGCCACGTTCCACAAAGTGTGCAAAGCCAGTCAGTAACTTTCTTTGGCTCCATTTCCATCTGCTTCCACCAGCTGAACTGTGTACATACCAAGAGCCCCCAGTATCTGCCTATGGCGGTTTTGCTTGATACTGAAAATACACCATCCATACGAAATGCTTGAACGACTCTATGACCAGAGTAGAGAGGGGAGAGAAAGTAACATTTGTCAAATGGCTCCTCTGAGCCATGTGTTGACTCAGGCATTTCACACGCAACTAGAGACCCAATTTCTCTGGAGCAAGGTTCTCTGTCATACACGTTCTTTGTAAGTTGTATGTACTTGCAGCCACTGAGTGGGCCCCTAGCCTCACTGATCTGCTCACGTTTTACTATCTTCATAAGCAGTATTGATTGCCTTGGCCAAATCGATTGTGTGGCCATTTCCATTTACACATCATTTAGCTGCCTGGACAGATTGCTCCTGCCAGGCCCCAGATGGGCTGTTTCAATCATGGAGATCCAGGTAGTCTCAAATCCTTCAAGTGGAAAGCTAGAACATCAAAACACCAGGCTCTGAAGCATTAGCCTTGCATATTTCTTTTTGTATAGGAAACTGATAATAAGATCAGTAGGAAACATATCATCAGAAGGCTATTTTGTTCAACAATACAAAATAAATCAGAAATATCTGGAACACACATTTCTTAAAACAAAGAAAAGAATATCACCTTGCCCCTGGCAGGATAGGTCAGATTGTTGGAATGTTGCCCAGATACGCCAAGGTTGAGGGTTCAGTCCCTGGTCAGGGCACATACAAGAAGCAGCCGATGCATAAACAAGTGGAAGAGCAAATTAATGTTTCTCTCTCTCTCTCTTCCTCTCTCTCTCTCCCTCCCTTCCTCCCTTCCTCTTTCTCTCTCTAGATCAACAAATAAAATCTTAAAAAGAAAAGAATATCACCGATTGTTTTCCAAACTAAGTATGCATTCACCTAGAGTGATAAACACCTTTGGTAGCAGATGGCTCTTTAGCTCTCAAAGTCAATTATCTTTTTTTCAAAAAGAGAAAACAGGGTGACTTTAATCACCTTTGATTATTGGGTGCTGGCATATTTGAAGTTTTCTAATGTGTTTACTTGGCTCACATAAAGATGGCAAGGGTCTCTGGCCTAGAAAAGCAAAACGCCATGCTGAACGGGAACCAGACCCTTTTCACAGGTTGTTTCAGTGGTGGCAGGAATGCAGCATTGGCAGTGGTGGTAAAGGGAGAACGGGAATGCAAAGCCAGCTTCTTACTGGGGGACGTGGTTTCGCCTTTACTGTTTTGTGTTTGGTTTTTCCAATTTGAAGCAAAAGCAGGTTTGCCCTTCCTGCAAATTAACCTGTAAAACAAACATGTTTTAAGACATACACTTTAGCATGGGGCCAGGTAAATTTTATGGAAAATCGCAGTAGTGACTAAAGGTCGACGTAGAAGAATACTGCCATTGTCTTTTTAGAATGTGGTAGAAATTTTACTAAAAATAATACAACAGACAGTAATGGCATTCTTCGGGGAATGGGCAAAGGCAGAGAAAAGAGTGTTTCCCAGGGAGCGCATTTAAATAGTGGCCTCATTAAATGCCTTCTTAATATCATAGCATATAATATCATATGTGTAGCCACATACAATCAGCCCTCTGTACCTGTGGGTTCTGTATCCACAGATTCAAACAACCGCGGATAGAAAATATTTGGGAAAAAATATTACGTTGGTTGCGTCCATACTGAACATGAACAGACTTTTTTTCTTGTCCTTATTTCCTAAACAATACAGCATGACAATTATTTACATAGCATTTACATTGTATGGGTATTGCTAGGAGTCTGGGGATGATTTAAAGTATGTGTGAGGATGCACATATGTTCTATATAAATACTACACCCTTTTAAAAAAACATTTTTTTTTTTATTTTTAGAGAGGGGGAAGGGAGAGAGAAAAAGGGAGAGAAGCATTGATGTGAGAGAGAAACATCGATGGGTTGCCTTCCATACACTCTCCGACTGGAGACTGAACCCACAACCCAGGCATGTGTCCTGACCAGGAATCGAACCAGCAACCTTTTTGCCCTGCAGGATGATGCCCAACCAACTGAGCCACACTGGTCAGGGTGATACTATACCCCTTTGTATAAAGGACTTGTGTAGCGGTGGATTTTGGTATCCTTGGGTGTCCTGGAGCCAATCCCCTGAGGATACCAAGGCACAACTGCATAGAATAAGCCCTAAATGAACTTGAAACACTGGTTTGGAAGACTTCTGGCCTTTCTATTTCGGTTTCAACTTTTTCTGCTCTTCTTTCATCCACTAGGCACTGAGGGCCAACCTGTGCCAGATGGGAGATCGTGCTGAACTTTCTCTCCACCCATCAGAACTTACCTATTCAACATGCTGTTTGCATTAGGGGCTGCTGGGCAGGTCACATTCTGACCTAGAATTTGTTATCCTTTTATCAGAGTGCTATACCTGTCTCTTGGTCTTTTACTCTTTCAGACTTTTATAACTCACTGTTCTATTTTTATTTATTTATTTTATTTAATCTTTATTGTATTTTTTTTCCATTGCCATTTAGTCCCCTTACACCCGCTCCTGCCAGCAATCACCACACCGTTGTCCATGTCCGTGGGTCTTTTTCCTTGTTGCCCATTGTTTCCATTGCCTTGCCTCTCCCCCTAACCCCCCACCCCTCCCCAGTCTGGTCCTGCTCTGTGCGGATGGCAGAGAAAGTAGTGTACTACACGGGAATCCTCAGAGCTGAATTCCGATTCTGGCTCTGTTCCTTATATCTGTCTGAGCCTCATATCGTCATTTGTGAAACAGGATAAAAAACATTTGACCTACTTGCTCTTTGTGGTTAAAAGCGAAAGGCATTGACATTATTGTTATACAAATTGATAAAAGTAAACAAATTGCGTACCTTGGTTCTGGAGTAGTCTCTTGCTCCCAAAGTAATTAAACAAATTTAAAAGTAAAGTTAGAGCAAACCATATTTCAAAATATATATTAATTTCTCCTATCTAATGTTTTAAATCATAACTTTTCTAAATGTATAGTGGTATTGCAGTCAGAATAACAGGACAGCAGTTAATAATTCATCATTTTATTCCTCATGTGAAAGCTACCCTTTTCAAATTGTTTTAAAGCTATAACATGGAGATATTTTCACATTATGATTTTAAAGAGATTTATTCTAGTAACCTAAACTCTTCAGGGTTCTCATTGTATTAATGTCAGAAATACGACTGTTTATAAACAGCAGATATATAAGGGAGAGCATTACTCTGTGATCTCGTGAATATAGCGTTATAGTGAGACAGGTGATTTAGTGCAGAGGGGACTGGTTACAGCTATTCTGTCTTCTCTACTTTCTGTGTGGTCCCTCTATTTCCTTTGAGCCTTAGTTTCCCCATCTATAAAATGGGAATGATAATATCTTGCAGTAATGTTGTAAGGGTCAGAGAAAATGCATGCAAGGTGACTTGTACCCAGATAAGATGCTCAATAAACCACCATCCCATAACTATCCGCACCTCCATATCCACCTGGGAACGAACTCTCTTAGGCTTAGGTGCCTGTTGCTCATGGGATGATCATATTGGATTCCCGTGACGCTGCCCAAAGATGTAGCTTCATTGCGGGCGGTCATGGACGTACAGGGAAAATCCGATTCAGTAAGACTACTGGTGTCCAGCTGCTTTTGCATGTATGCCCAAAGAGTGGTGTATGCCTAAAAAACATGGTGACAAATATTCCAAGTTCAATCTCGTTTCTTCCAGCTATGAAAATCTTTTTCAATGAGACTTGGTACGGCATTGAGCTCTATGTACCCTCAGACAGGAGTGCAACTAAAATTAGGACGGAACTAAAATTAGGAAGCAACTAAAATAGGAAAATAAGGAACCCAATGTGTTTGATTTGGCAGGGGTTGGAGTAATTATGTTGGATAATTTCCATGCAAAATGTTAACATTGAATAGCAAATATTTCTTTTAAGTGAAAGATGTGAAGGGACCACTTTCACAACAACGCTTACCCTGGAAGGGCCATCCGTAAATAATCAGAGCCCCCGTTGGAAAAGTAGAACGAGGTGTTTTCGTGTCTGTGAACCTATGCCATTTTTCCCTCTGAGGCACTTTGGGATGATGGGATTTTTGAGGTGCCAGTGATTTTCTTGGGAACAGAAGTGATTCTGTGACTTGTCAGTGTGTTGACGTGGTGTGCCCTTTCCGATTTCTAGCATGAAGACAAGTAGTGGTTTATTTAGCCCGACTGAACATGGGTGAAAACATTCATTATACATTTATTTTATTTCTTTAGAAGTAGCTATTTCCATGATAGCTGTTTCCTGACTTGATTTGCACTTTGGGAAAATAGGAGATTCCCACTCATCCAGGAGAATATGATAAACATCACCTCACTTTTTTTTTTTTTTTTTTTTGCCAGGCAGGTACGGAGATGTTTTCCTCTCCGTACTACCTGTGAATGAATCCATAGGTTGTTCAAAAGACTCTTTTCAGAATGCAGTAAAAATTACATTCCCATGCAAACTGCACTACCCAAGGACATGTAGAAGCCGTGGTGTGCTGGGAAACCAGCTTCCTGCTGTGGTGACTCCTGATTCGCTGAGGGTTTACTGATCTTTCATGCTCCTGCCATGGTCGGTTTGGACCTACCAACAGTTTAAGAACCTGCTTCCCGGATTCCTGCATATTTAACAGTTGACTCTCACAAAAGCTGTTACACTGGCTTTAGCACAGCAGAGCCTTTAGAGTGAGCTTGACCATATGAATTTCTTTTGGCTCAAGGATGAAACTGACAAGTGCCCGTCCCTTGAGGAGCCTGTAGATTTTTCCCATTTCCTGGCCTTTCCTGCATTCTTTAAAGCTGTCTTTCATTTTCAGTGGCCAATGTACATTACACCTGTGAAGTTTCAGACACAAGAGACCTCTAATAAAAACATTGATTTGTACGAATAAAAGATTCTCTCTCTAGCCAAACAGTTAAAAATCTAAACGTACTATAGCTCACATTCCCTCGGCAATTAGCCAAGGCTTGCTGCTTTCAGTAGTCCCTGCGACTCTCTTCTCCTCTAGCTCTCAGCCTGCTGTGGAGTTTTGCTGACACCACCTAATAGCCGGGTTTCTAAAGGCTGCCTGCCTGTCAGTGGCTGGCGAAGTGATTTAATTCCTTTACGTATGTAATACAGTAAAGCGCTTAGAGGCTTGCAAATGGCACTGTTTAAATCAATACATAATGATTTATTACATATTGTGGAGCGCTTATAAATATATTATGAAGCACTAGAGTACAGCAGCATCAGGGCTGGTAGGAGTCACGGGTGGGGCCGTCCATGCTGTTTTCTTCCTCATTCTGCTGCTGTGATGTCGTGTGACTCTGGATAATTCATTTGCCTTCCCTGGAGCACTTTGTTTTCTACGTTTAGAGAATGGGGTGACCAGTGGTAGATGGCGGTGGTTCAGGGACACAGGTGGTATATGGCATAACACTCCTCATTTCCAGAGTCAGTACGGTAATACATGATGGGCTCTTGATTCTTATGAACAATGAAAAATAAATCACTCTCATGTATTTCCATCTAATAATGTCTTCCTTTGCTGTAAGAAAGGTAATACGCTGAGTGAAAATCAGATGATTTTCAGAGCAGCATGATGTATAAATGATCCAAACCCTGGATCCAGAAAATAAAATGGAGAATACCAATGTCCCAAGTAAGCAAATTGGAGTTTGCACTACAAATACCTTCCAAGGTTGTCAGGACGTGCTCCTGACCTCTCCCTGGAAGAGGGGTTGGAGAGGGAAGGAACATGGGAGACCTTTCTAAGAAGGGACGTCTCTGCTCAGTCAGCACTTCCAACTCATCCCAGGGTCTTACAGAGGGCAGTCACTGCCAGTTTATTCCCGGGTACTTCAATGGCAAGGCCTGCCTCCTTGATCACAAACCCATTTTCTGACCTTCTACATTTGCATTATAAGGTGATTTTAACTCCTCTTTCAGCATCCTCTTTTTTTTTTTAAGCCAATTCATGCATGACATGGGACTCTTGTAGAGGGAAGAAAAATAGGGGAAGAAGAGATTTCTAGAGAATTCTGAATCATAGAATGCATAGAATATATTTCCATGCAGACACGTTCCCAAGCACACATAATTCCTTCTGAAAACACACCTGTCCCATCAGTGAGGCACCAACCTCTTTACCCACACCTGCCATACTTACAAAGGGTCTTAAGTGTACGGTGAATGTGGTTGCATAAAAAAGTTTTTGTGCAATGTATTGGAGAAGTAGGTGACCAATCCGAAGTTCCAAAGAGATGACTCTCGGCAATTGGTTTCCAGATATAACCTGTCAGGTTGGGAGGAATTCAGAAACAAGCCAGCGCCTGCTTTGAGAACTCTCTGTAGTGGCATTACAGCTGAGTTGATCCTTAGTCCCCTTTGTCTCTGCAATTCTACTCCTCACCCACCCCCACCCCACCCCTTGGCCTACACTTAAAAACAAAATCATATCACTCCAAAACCTCTATTCTAGTCATTGTGTCTCCTTTGTAAAGTAGTGGAACCAATCAGCTCTCCTGAGCCAGCTGCTCAGATATATGCCAGCATGGCTCACTAGAGTGCAGTCGTAAACTCATTCACAGAAGTATTCTGAAGGATGTTTTTGCTGCTTTATTGTGTGTATAAATCTCTTTGTTTGCCCACAGAGAACACTGATTAAACAAAACGATGAGCTGCTGGTTCCATTGCTTGCCTGCTCACTGAGCTGGCACATTATAGTCTATTTTAGGTTACTCTTGTGTAAACAATATATCAGTGGCAGTGAGCATCGTTCACGCCACACCTTTGTCCAACTTAATGCAGAGCGTGCAATATGAATAAATGCACTGATAAGGGTTGAGCAGGACTGGCACACCAGGGATAATTATGGCTCCAGACAAATGATAGGATGAGTTTTTAATTGCTTTTTGGAGCCATTTCTCTCTTGCAAGCCTCCCAGACCTTGGCTTTCCAAAGAATAAGGGAAAAAATTTCCAAAGTCAAGGAATAAAATTCATTTCAGAACCAGCTTCGTGATTGCGTAAACCCAGGAAGAAACAGAATTATGGTCAAAACAATTGCTGCTGCCCTGGCCAGGTAGCTCAGTTGGTTAGAGCATCATCCCAACACACCAAAGTTGTGAGCTTGATCCCCGGTCAAGACACATACAAGAATCAGCCAATGAGTGCATAAATAAGTGGAACAACAAATCAATGTTTCTCTCGCTCCCTTAAAAGTAAATAAATAAATAAATAAATTTTAAATTAGCTCCTCTCAACCTCTACTCATGATCTGATTTGAGCGTTTTAGCAGCTTCTTTTGTTAGATTGACTTTTATTTGGAGTTTCTCATGGGATAGAGGTGCTTAGCACTGGTGGCAGAGACAAGAGTTCCTGTTTGGTTCATATAGCAATTATCTTCATTGCAAGAGAAGCCAGTCCTTGCAGCTGCACAGGGGAGCTCAGGCATCCTTGAATAAAGCACGTCTGCACGCATGCACACAGAAACGTGAGAGACACTATCAAATAGACAGCTCGCTAAGGTCTGGCCAAGGGGCCCACCAGCAGTTTGTGGTGTTCCCAGGAGGATGCAGCCTGGCTTTCTCAGACTTGGAGCTGATTAAAGCAAGGGGTGATGGGAAGGCCATGTTGAGTCTTTAGTTTGGGGAGGGGGATAAGGAAAGGGCTGACAGCTGCTGCACAACTGGAGACAAACATGGTAGGGATAGGGGCCTCCTGTTGTAGGGAGAAAAAGCAAACCACAAAGATATGCTATAGGCTCTCTGCAATAAATGAATGCTTTCTCGGTAGTCCCTCTATTGCCTAGATCTCTAATCTGTAAGTCTAAATAGGTACTAAATATGTATATATATGCATCAAATATGATATCTTTGTCATAATCTATAATAAGGCTTTATGTTGTGGGATCTCCAAAGTGAGAGTGAACATTGTATTGGTACTCCGCCTCCGAGAGCTGGCCTATGGGCTCAGTCCTTTCACCAATGTGCAAGAGAGTCTGTGTTTTCAACAACCCACTCAACAGTGTAGTAGGCGGATGGGATTTTTCCTGTTTATTAGGCACGCGTGAGTAAAACCTTTGCAGGCAATTATCTTGTATCTGGAAAGTCCCCTCAACAGCTGGAATCAGTTCCTGTGGCTGCAGAAGATGGAAGCAGGGTTCCGATTTAAAAGCCCGATAGGACGTTGGATACGTTAAGTGGAAGAGGGCAAACCAGGTTCCACGAGGGGCAACGAGGCACCTCCTCCATTAAGGGGGCCTTGAAGGTGTCAGCCACAGGACACTTTTCCTGAACGCATTTCAGAAGCTTTTTAATTCTTCCTTCAATATGCTGTGACGCTGCCCTGTAGTCAGCGACAACGCGCATGCAAAGAGCCTAAAGCCTTTGACCAAACATCTTTGTTGTTAACCCTCATGGCATCCTTGGACAGAAGGCGCTGGAAACCAAGTTATAGAAATACATCACTCGTGCCAACGTATCTTGCAATTATTTTTAGTTTTTAAGCTGCCTCCTAATTTAATCACACAAGAAATCTATTTCCATATGGATTAGACAAAATTGAATTAAATTTCAGTATGGTTTTGTTATCTCTAATAAGTGATGAGTTTAGAATCCAAAGATGCAATCCAGACACTAGTGGTTCAAGGTGGCAAACCAAATGCATGTACTTACCTCCCCCTTGCAATAAGAATATATGCATATGTGAATATATGCATTCATGGATGAATCAAACTATGGCAGTTCTGAAAAATGACAAAGGGGACTATAATTGGATCAGAAATTTTGAGGATTTTCTAGAAGACAGGATCAGAACGGAGGAGAAAAGGTGGAGGAAGCTGCTGCCCAGGGTCCCGTACCCATGCTCTAAGCTTCAGGTCAGCAATTCCGAAGAGGAGGGTGGCCTCGAGATTAAGAACTCATTAAAGAACTGCATTCTAAGGACTTGAGATTATTGGGACTCTCCCTTCTCCTGTGTCAATGGTGGTTTTTGTTCTTACGATAATATCAAAAATGTATTATGCATAGAGTAAAATAGCTGTTATGGCATATAACTTAGCTACACAAGTAAAGAGAAAATTTCAGGTTTTTAGATGGAGGAGAAAAAAAGTCCTGGTTACCAATGAAAAAATACGATTTAGAATGGCCTCAAACTTCTCATCAGCCACGTTAGTTACTAAGGAAAAAAAAAAGTTTTTCTTTAAAAAAATGAGGGAAAATTATTTTGCACCTAAAATTCCATACCCAGCCAAACTGTCATTTATTCATTTGACAATTTTTGACTGCCTAGTATGTGTTAGACCTTCTGTTATTCAAAGGAGAAATAATGGTGAGCAAAAACAGTTAGTCTTTGTCCTGTTGGGATTGATCATCTAATTGGGGGAGTAGAGATACTCACTCAAATGCATCATTACAAACAGGTATAAATTCTATCATCTGGAACTACCCACATTGACTTGCCTATAAAATATTATTTTACTAAAGACTGAGAAGTCTTACAGTAAAATTCATGGGTAACTTCATTTAACCTAATGTTTCCTAAATGTATTTAAATATAGAATCATGTCTCCTCCACTCCTTTCCCCCCCTCCTAATCTTTCCATTCTTATTCTTCAATTAAGATTCTGTGGAACTCATGTTCCCCCTCCACCCACCCACCCCCACATAGGCGCACATTCTGCAAAGTTCTGGATTCCAGAGGAAAAAGCCATCCTCCTCAGCACTGCCTACAAGGCTGTTTCCCAGTCTGATCTCAGCTTACTTTCCCCCCTTTTTATCTCCCCGTATACCTTGCCCTTGGCCATTCTCCATCGCTGGCCAGGCCTTGAACATGCCAACCATTTTGGCACCTCCTTGTCTTCATCAGAGCTGTTTTCCCTGTCTGGATGCCTTTCAGCACTCATTCACCGAGCACCAGCTGAGCCTTTGCTATGGGCTGAGCCTGGGCTGTAGGGATAGGGGTGAGTTCGGGGGTGTGAGAGATGAAAACATGGCCCTTTTTCATGGATCGTATTATCGCCTGCCTGTGGTATTTTCCTCCCTAACTTCCAAACCCCCCAGTCAGATGTTGCTTCTTCAGGAAAGCCTTCTTTATTGCTTCCTTCCTCCTCAACCCTCATTCCCAGTGGCCCTTCTGGCATATCGTACCAGCTCCCATAGCACTTATTGTATCATAACTGTGTGTGACTTGCGTGTATCTCTTTTGCTGGATGCTCAGTGTTTCTTGAATGAATGTACTAAACGGGAATACAGATTTTCCCATACATATTCTCTCTTTGGTCTCCCCACCCACCCTCCCCACCCCTCTGGCTTCCACGGAACCCATGTTCTTGGAAACTGCTTCCCTCTTTCTGCATGGAAGCAAAGTTTTCTCAACTCTCTTTTCTTGTCTATTTTCGCATCTGCCAGCATAAATTATTTGCTAGGTTTGGAGAGACAAAACTTCATAAATAAAACGAACTCCCTGTCTTTATTGAAACAGAGTCACAGAATTCATTAAAGCACTGCTATTTTCTGAATTTTATTTTCTCTTACGTAACAACAGTTGCTTGATTTTTCAAGTTCATTCTCTTTTTAGCTTTAAGGCATGCTCATTTATCTTCCCTTGTAGCGGGGATTCGGCTTGGGGCACTACCTTCCCTTGCTTTTACACACATTTTGAAATCTACTGTATCATTTTTAAGGGGAAGAACATGAGGATTTACTGTGGAAGTGGCAGACAAGTTGTAAACACTATAAATGACCACTGCTTTTCCCGTAACAATAGGCAAACACGCCAGGTGTGAAGGAAACTGACTTGCTGTACTTGGGCAGAAGCCTCATGTAACAGGGACACAGTTCCTTGTTTGGATCCATTTCCTGTGAGTGTGTTTCACATTAGGCCTGCGTGCGCCGGCCCCCGGGGACAACGTGGCTGCCTCTTACTGAACAGCAGGAGAGCATGCCGCCCTTACAGCTGCACCCGCCTCCTGATTATCTACAGAGCGTAATAAAATCACTACTCTGGGAGACCAGAGGGAGCAAGCGGAAGAGAAGCCGGGTCATTCCTCTGATGGCCTGGTGAGTGGAAATGGTGCCTTGTGGCTCCAGGTCAGACCCCAGCCTTGATTGAAAAGGTGAGAAAAAAAACCCAACATGGTTTAGACAAGATATCCAGGGGGGCTGAACTTCTATGAGGCAGTGATCTCCTGAGTACCTCAGAAGCTCTCAAGGTGAGTGACTTCACCAGGTGGCTTCGCCAGTGCTCAGTATTTCACTTTGCAGAGAGCAGTCCCAAACACCACATGGGTTCAGGGAGCTCTCCTGCTCGCCTAGGCAGGAAATGGCGGTGGTTAAACTTGGCCCGCTGAAACCTGCGCCGCGCTGGGTTGTTGATTTTTGCTCCCCACAGCAAGTCTTTGGGGGCCAAACCTGAAAGCTGACCTGTCATCTCTCTCTGAAGTTTGATTTGACTACTTACCTTCAAGCAATGACCCTTCCACATACACATGTATGGAATACAACACACACACACACACACACACACTCACTCTCTCTCTCTCTCTCTCTCTCTCTCTCTCTCTAGCCCTGATGGGCTGACCAAAGAGATGTGTTAAAAAGCTTCTCTGGGGTTTTCCATCATAGACAGGCTCGGGGTCTGTCTCTCTCAGGGAGGATAATGAAGGGATGAGAGAGTCTTTGCTTTATGAGTTAGCCATTATCTGCTTACTTTGCTTAACTCTCAGGTTTACTATTTTAATCCTCCTGACTACTGCAGAAGAAGATATAAGTGAGGGAATCACAATTTCCTCTATTACTAAAGTCCACTTCTCATATGTGGGAATATAGTGGATATGATATTTTCTGAAGGAACATCTCTCCTTGTGTGTGAAGCCTAAACACGTCTCTAAGTCAAGGCGGGATCATAAATCTCCGGTTTAAGTTTCCATTTTTCCATTTTCTAGGAGGAACCATCTCTGGCCTTTAGACGGGGGCATCAGAGACTAAAAGTCCATTGTCCAGTGGTGATTTAATTTCTCTTCCCACATATCTCTGCTATTAATTTTTCTTCTAGAAACATAATGATTCTAATCTTTTTTGTTTATGTGTGTTCACTTATTCTACCCACTTCTCTCGTTTGCTCATCATAAATGTGTTCTTCAACACCTTGTCTTGTATTCTTTTTTGTGCTTTCGACTACTGTTTCATTGAATGAGGGCTTGGTAATTTCCCCTCCAAGTACAGGCTAAAATCTTTTAGAGGAAGAGTGTTTACAGTGTTTCTCACACTTTGCCTGCAGAAGAATGCCCTAGAAGGCAATTGCACAGATTCCTGGGCTCCACCCTCAGAGATGCTAGTTTTCAGGTCTGCAGTGGGGCCCGAGAATCTGCATTTCTAACAAGCTCCCAGGCCACGCTAATACCGCTGGTCCTGGGACCTCAGTCAAGACCTGCACTGCCATAGAAACTCATCACAGGAGACTTTTCTGCTTACTTAGCTTCTAATACCTTTTTTTTCTGAGGGCTATCAACCTAGTTATGAAAAACAAGCTGAACCAGTCAATCCTATTGATAAAGGTGGAATTAACATTCTTGTCTCCCAGCTCTGCATCAAATCAAGGAGCATTTAATGAATGCAACACTTCAAGGATGAGTTTATATTTCCGATTCCAAATCTTTTCCAGTTTAAATTCCTTATAGGACTTTTAAAAACAGTTTTTGTCTATGAAAAGATGAAATTACTACCAGTTGTTTTTTTTTCCTCCTTTTCTCCCTCCCTTCTCTTTTTTCCTTCTCCCTCCCTTTCTTCCTTCCTCTGAGGATGAGGATTTAAGTAAATGAATTTTCCAATTTTATTCTTCTGATGCCTCCTGTGCCTGCCATTTTTCCATCATCCTCATTCCTGTGTTCCTAGGGAAAGAGTAGCAATTGAACTGGAAAACATGATGCCTGTGTATTTAACATTTTCTCAAATGTGATAATTGGTGATTTTCTTGAGGCTTGCCACAGAAGGCTATTTCAGCATGCAGTTTGTTTTTGTATTCCAAAGATTCACCAAGAGGCATAAAAGATTAGGAACAGAACTCCTTCAGTGTACATTCATGCTTTTCCATGACAAAACAGACAGCCCTTTCAGGTGGGGGGGTACCGGGGGCAATTGATACCATGGAAGAGCAGAAAGGAAAGGAATAGAGTGTTAGAGATGGTTTATTCTCCCCAGAAGTCATAGAACATGTGCAATACTGAGAGTTCTGAAAGAGAGAGACCTGGTTAAGTATTACGTCGGGAAAGCCTGTGATCTCAGGCTATTAAACATTATCCAGCTCTTCCTGGCTGTCATATTTCAAAACTACAGTGACACCATAGTAACTGCAAGTGGTAATCTTGCCTTGACCCAAAACACTAAGAAGAAGACAAAAGCAGGGAAAGATCAGAGAACATATTGTATTGGGTTGAGTTAAAGAGTTTATCTCATTTTACTTTGGAAGCTTCATGAAGTACTAGCTTGACCTCTTCTGCTGGATAATGAATTTCAGTGAAGGCAAATGGGGGCGAAGTGAGGAGGTATTGGGGTGGGGGTTAGTGGGGTGGAGGAGAACGGGGGCCAATGGTCAACATTTCCTGCATCTCCTGGAGCCCAGCTGAAAGGACTGGGCAGGGTTGCATTAAACCTGATTGGAAAACTCTGCTTAATACATTAAAGAAACAACCTGAAGAAACATCGACCTCCCTTCCTTCCTCCCCCAAACAGTAATGAGTCCAAATTGCTAATAAAACATAAAAACTCAAAGATGTTGTGCATGGGCCATTTTTCTGAGCTGGTTATTTTTTATGTCACTTTTCCCACAGCTGTGAGCATGCTATAACTATCAACTTACCAAATGCCCCGGTTTAAATGAAACTTAAAAGAATATATTTAGGAACTTTATAAAGAAGGTAGAGGAAAAAACCAGAAAAGTAAGCTCTATCAATTTTTTTTCTTCTGGTAAGAAAGAGAAATTTGGGAAGGATCTTGGGGTGGGGGGGGGAAATGGCTTGAATCAATGTCTTAAGAAATAGTGGTTGAGATAATAAATGGATGACTCATTCCTCTCCTTGCAAAGCCATTATTCAAAGATTTTGTTCACCCTGAGTGGAAAGCAAGACAGAAATGCCTGGTGAAATCTCATCCATGTTACTGTGGGCATCATCTAACTTCTGAAGTTAACCTTGGCAAGTAGAATGAAGAAGCAAGTCTAAAGTGCAAGGAAGAACAAAGTGTTTCTTAAACCTTAAACATGTACAAAATCCCATATAAAGGTCCTTCCGTCCTTAGTAGATTGAACGGTCTAAATTGCCAAGGGAATTTACTTTTTGGTTTTTTATGTCTCATTTCCAATCTCTCAAAAAAAATAATAAACATTCTTATTTAGAAATGTGTGAACGTCATTACAAGGGGCGATTGCCGAAACCTTAGGTAATAAAAAAGGAACGCATGCTGTGAAGATGAAACTCGCATGTTATACCCAGAATTAGAAATTGAGCTTCATCACTGGCTCGGCAGCATCGTTCAAGCTACAAAACACCTTAGGGATATTTAATGTTCTGTGCCCACCCCTTATAAATGTATATGACT
Organism: Micronycteris hirsuta; assembly: GCA_004026765.1. Lineage (NCBI taxonomy): Eukaryota > Metazoa > Chordata > Mammalia > Chiroptera > Phyllostomidae > Micronycteris > Micronycteris hirsuta. Next base: position 185,658 of record PVJI01000410.1, read on the forward strand.
CAATATCCCCAGTGAGTAATATGGCTGGCAGCCATACCACCTTCAGCTAAGTTCTCATAAGCTGAACAGGGCTGGGCTCGGTCGGAGTTCTTTCGAGAGACCTCCAAAGAAACCCTGGAGGCCTCAGCGATGATTCACTGGGTAGTACCCTGCCTTGAGTCAGTCCCAAATCACTTTCTTTTCCTGGTGTTAACGGGTCCTTTATATATGCAGGTGCAGCTTTTTGGAGAATCCGTCCAAAGCCTGTTTGCTTAAAAAAAAATATTTTAAAAATTTAAACTAAAAGTCAGCAGGGGAGGGGGTGGACAAAAAAAAGGGAGGGGGAATAGGAAGGCAGCAACAGAAACCAAAGAGTAGGGATCCATTGCAGGCCAAATCCCGTTTCAAGAGACTAACAGTGATGCTCCCAATTTTTTATTGTATCGGGGCTTGGTTATCAGAAGTTTTGCTCGGAGTCCGTCATCCTAAGATTTGGGGATCTGCTTTAATATGAAGGGTGAAACCAGGATCAATGCTCTTGGGATCCTGTAAAAAGTTCTGACTTGCCTCTGAATAACTCGCTCTAAACAAGTCCAGAAGATGTGCGCAGCCCCATCAAGATGTTGTCAGATGCAGGCTCTCACTGGAGCATCCACTCCATCCCCAGGGACACATGCAGCACCTGCCACAGCTTCGGGGATACCAGTGCTCAGTGCATGTTCTTGTAAACACTCACTGACTCTGCCTTCCTGGCCGCTTGAAACTGCCATCGAATTTTGTCGTTGGCAATTGAAATGCTACTGTGCCCCTCTCTAGCAGCTGCTGTGTTGAGAGTGTTAAAATTCTTTTTCTTAATTCTATTTTGTTGTTTATGCTATTACAGTTGCCCCAGTTTTTCTCCCTTTGCCGCCCTCCATAGAGGCCCCCCCACTCCCCCAGGCAATCCCCACACTGTTGTCCATGTCCGTGGTCCATGCGTATATGTACTTTGTCTACTCGATTCCCTGTGCTGTGCTTTACATCCCCGTGACTATGCTGTAACCACCAACTGGTGAGTGTTAAAATCTTAAAGATAGTAAATGTTTAGAGGTTTCTGGAGTAAAAAGCACTTTTTAATATGCAAGAAGAACTGTGGACATAGTTCCTTTCTTCAATGAAATATGCTCAGGCTGCTTCTATTCATATTAAACCAAGGATATGAATAAATCTGCCTCAATATTTTCTTTGGGATTGGAATTATTTTTCAAGTAAATCCCATTGGATGATGTAAAAAAAAACAAAGAAAAGAAAAAGAAACGGTTAATTTTTTTTTAAAAACCTCACTGTTACATAAAAGAAACATTTGTTCTGTTTATTTGTAAACTTGTAAAATATCTCTAAGTTTGCAACTAAAATAAACATTTTCCATACAATTATTTTTGAAGTCATACCCCGCCGTCTCCCTAAGATGACAAAGCTGGGGAACAAAAACCTCTCTTCAATGAACTTGAAATTGGTCCACGTTCGTATTTTCGTTTGAGGGATGTGTTAGACTTTGAAAAACCTACAAGTGGTAAATATTCTGTTCTTACTAATAGATTTGTTTCTGAACTCTTGCTTTGCCTGTAAAAAGAAAGACGGTGACAGCGTATACAATAATTAAAGGTTTAAAACCTGCATGCCTGCCTTTCAGTCACACTGCCAATCACACGTCCTCTAGCATGAGTGCCCCACCTCGAATATTGCGCGGTCACGTACATACAGAAATCAGACATTTCCATGAAATTCTCTCTAGTCAGATCACATCACATGTTGTGTGCTGCTTTGTGTTTCCCGCTGGAATCTTTATTAAACACTCTACTTGTGTCAGAAGGTATTGTGAGGATATGTGAATTCATGAGGTTTCCCTTCCTAGGTCTAATGCATGATCTCACTTTATACTGATCTCAGTTTTTATTAAGTTTCCTTGCTAACTGAATGCTAAAAGATGTATAAGAAAACGAATACAAAGCGTATCACGTCTTTTCATTTGCAAAAATAAAAAAAATCAGTGTTCTGCCTCCAATATAAGGGGTCACACCATACATTCCTTTCCATCAGGTGGGTTTTGGAAACATCTCTGGATATCAAACTTGACTTCTTTTTTAGTAATCATTTCTCTTTCTCTCTGTAACTATATAACATTCTATTATAATTATGAAAATACGAGTGCATAGTTATAAAAGTACAGAACAATTGCTGTAGTCAGTTTTATATATATATTTTCCCCTAAAGCGTGCCTACAGGAGAAAAATTGCTTATTGTAATCTTTAATATAGTAAGGAAAGGAGGAAAGAAAAAACAAAAGTCAAAACAAAAAAGTTTATACAAGAGTTAGGTTTTCTCTAAACAGAGTTTGGGTGACAACACCTTTCATTCCAGTTAAGGTAAGAGAATGTTAGAGGTAGGAAATAATGAGCTCTTTTTATAATATTTTTATGACAGGATTTCAACCTATGTGCGAATCAGATTATATTGCTATGCCTCAAGCATTCTAAGGCATTGGGTTCTTACCAGTGGATGAGAGTGTGAAGTTTCTTTTCAAATTCACTACCTCGGGACTCCTGTTACCTCACTTTGTTGGGTGTCAGGGACTTTTTTCTTGCTGACCCTCAGCTGCCCAGGCTGCTCTGATGTCCATTTGGTGAGATTCTCCCCAGAGTGCAACACGAAACACTGGCATTGTACGCCAGTACGTGCAAGAGGGATTCCTAGGCAATAAAGAACGTTCTGATTTGAGGAACTAGGAACACTTTCATGGAATAGAAAACACTTGCTCCAAGCTTGAAAGAAAGGACAGAACCATCAGCCCTGGAAGACATTACAAGTGGAGGGAATGGCGTGAACAAAGCTACACATAGAGGACAGATCGGGACAGACTGAGAGGAAGCAAACATGCCCACGTGAGCTCAGGCCACACCGTGCAGGTTTCATGTGGGTGAATAGCAACAGATGATTCTCAAAAGATAGGATGAAACCAAATAACTGACGAACATAGACTTCAATTATTGAGAGTTTGTTTTTGATCAAGGGGATCAAATTGTAAAAGCTCCATTATGGTAATATCCCAGAAAAGTAAAGAAATTAGTGAAAAAAAAACTGATGAAGTCTGCAGTTTGGTTAATAGTATTATACCAATGGCAGTTTCTTAGTTTTGATAAATATGGCAAGATGAAATTAAGATATGGAAGCTCCATGAGGGGCATATGGGAAGGCTCTGTACTATCTTTGCAACTCTTCTGAAAATCAGAAATTATTTCAAGAGAAACAGAAACAACAACAAAACACCACGATGGGACTTCATCTGCAATGCAGGGCCCATGCACGGGGCGGGTGGGTGGGGGTTGGGGATGCTGTGACTAGGGCTGCAAACCCAGCTCCTAGAACGGAAGGAGCTGCAAGCTCTGGAGGTCTGTTCCCTGTGTCAAGAATCTTTGTTTCCGATGTTTCACCTGCTCCTAGGGTCCGCTGCTTCCCCTGCCGGCCACAAAGATGGACCTTTCCTCTGGAAGCCGAAGGCTGCTCTGAGGACCCAGGCATTGGGCACAATGTGGAGTCTGGCTCCCTGGGGCATTTTTTCTTTCTTTTTTATTCTCCTTTGAAATATTTTTTTATTAAATGTATTGGGCTCACATTATTTAATAAAATTATATAGGGGTCAAATGTACAATTCTATAATACACTCTCTGTATATTGCATTGTGCAGTCACCACCCAAAGTCAAGTCTTCTTCCGTCACCATATATTTGACCCCCTTTCCTCTTCCCTCTGGTAATCGCCATACTGTTGTCTATGTCTGTTAGTTTTTCTTCATTTTTTCTTCATTGGATTTGGTACTTTCCATTTTACGGCCCACATATGACTGAAATCACGTGGTTCTTGACTTGCTCTGTCTGGCTTCTTTCGCTTAGCATCATATCTCAGGATCCATCCATGTTGTCACAGATGGTGGTATTTCATCTTTTCTTCTGGCCGAGTAGTATTCCATTGTATACACGGACCACAGCTTCTTCATCCAGTCATCTCACTTTCTATACCAGTTCGCCTGCTGTCCCTGTCACCCTGCTGTCTTTCTGAATGCTCTCTGCTGCATAGGTTGAAAGTAAGATATTTTTTAAAACATTTGGCACATAATTCGAAAAGTGCTTATTTGAGTTCACTGCCTATTAATAGGTAGGTGATTTTAAGTGCATCCCTCTATTAACCACGTATCTGTGTTTGGGATTCTAGGGGCTACTGTGTTTTAGTCATTGGAAGTATTTTCTGTAGTCATTAATACAGACTAAGAGAAGCTGACAGTTTATCCAGAAACAATATAAGCTTATTTCATCCATGAATACTAGTGTACAAAGATCAGGGCATGAGGAAATATGTAGCTTATATAAGTCCATTGTCCAAAGTTTGTTTTTAATTCCCCATATCTCACATATGCCATCTAAAAAGCCTGAGGGTGCAGATCAATACAAGTCAGAACAATTGAAATTCACTAATGCAGAAATAATGTGTGCATTTTTACACAGTGTGCATGTATTATTTCCACCGGTCTACAGCACCCGGCTTTGTTGGTGAAATTATGATTACATTTTCTGCAAAATGTATTATCCAAAAAATGTGTATGAGATTGCTTGAGTGACATTTATTGCGAAATGAATTCAGACACTTCCTATTTAGAAATATGTTTCCTGCTCTCCGCGATCTCTTCTCAAAAAACTGAGGTCCTCTTACATTTTGCTGTAGCGTAAGCATAAGTTGGATACCCTGGGCCAATCTTAGAGGTTGCCAGCTTCAATCAGAAGAGAGCGGTCATAATTTTTCAGATTGGCAGAGAAGCAAGACGCTTTGGGCCTTCTTCTCCATCTCAAGTATTACTTCTCACAGTCCAGTAGCGCTTGGATTGCTCAATGGCCAATCAACATGGGAGGGTTCAAACCAGAGAAGAGAACCCAAGAAAGAAGAATTGAGCCCTTCAGTTCTTCTTTGTTTTGTTAAACAGCATCCCCAGAGAAAAGACAAGAAGGTGTGGTGGATTGGAGTGTGAATGCCTTGCTCAGCAGCCTGGCTCTGCTGGGCGCCAGCAGTGTGACCTTGGGCAAGTTACTTAACCTCTCTAACTTTTGTTTCCTCATCTGTGAAAGAAGGATAAGAATTGCAGCCAGATTTGCTTTTAAAATTTAGTGAGATGCTGCAGATTAGCTCTAGGCACATTGCTTGGCATTTAGTAAGGATTTACTACTTAGCTTTTATTTTATAATAATTATTGTTACACTTCCTATCCTTTACTACCTCAAAAGTTCAACCATGTACCTCACACCACTGAACCATACACTTAAAAAGTTAAAATGGTAATTTTTGTTATGTATATTTTACCACAATAGACAAACATAATGAATGAAGAAAAAAAAAAAAAAGAATTCCAGCCACACCAGCCAACCAAGTACTAAAATCACTTTCCAAAATAAAACAACACACATCCAGGAGACCAAACAAAAAAATTATACTACAGAAAAATCACTGGACTAAAGGATGTCAAAAGACTGAGACCTAGTTAATAACTCTGTATTCTTGACCAAGTCATTTCACCTTCCTGACCTCAGCTTTCTCCTTGGGAAAAGTTCTGGGAGGATTAGATGAAGTAACAGATTGCCTTGTATCGCATATAAATTGGCATAATTGTGTCCAGAGTCCCTACTGCTTTTTATCCACGTCTAAGAACAGATCCAGGATGTTGTAGGAAAAGTGTCCTGTTCATAATGCATTTATTTGGTTACAAAAACATCAGGACATTTAATAATGTATCAGGAAATAGGTTCTGAGCAATTCTGATTGACAAGGCTGGCCGGCTCGACTCTGTCAAGGGGAAGTGCCCTGGGCCCAGCTGTTGTTCAGTGGGCCATTTCCATTGCCCCTTGGCTGACATCTTGTTCAGGGCGCATCTTCTACCCCCAGGAGATCAAAGCCAAGGAGGGATTCGGGAAAGACACTGAATAAAACTCTGTCCACTATCCAGATGCCTCGGCCTCTCCAGAATGTAACAGAAAGGGCCCTGAAGTAGACATAAGGGAGCCTGGGGTGATTTTAAGCAAAAGACAACTTTTGTGGTACCTCAGTTTACTCACCTGTAAAGTCAGCAAAGTGGGATTTAAAAATCTTCATGGTCTAATGTACTCTATGAGGCTGTGTTAAGAAAGTAATTTGAAAATTTTAGGACATTTTTCTGCTTGTTCCCCCAAATTTAAGATAACCATTATGGCACTTGGCTTTATGGATTGCCTTGGCTCCTGCAACTGCTCACCCATCCACCTCCCAATGCGTTTCTTCCCTTGACCTTCCTAAGTTTGTGTGGGCCATTGAGGGTGGGAGCGGTGGGGGGGAGGGTTGTTTAGATCCAATGCCACCACTGTTTAGGAAAAATTGGATTTACCTAGAACAATGTAAGGATTTTCATAAAAACGTCCACAATTTAGCCTTTGAATTTTAAAATGTACTATTTGGTTTTTGAAAATTGGAGTAGTGCATTTCTCATCTCTCCATTTGTTTTTAAAATCTAGGCCCTCCCTGGTTGAATATATGGATAGAAGCCCACATTCCAAAAGGACCGTCCCATTTTAAAAAACTGTCCCAGGATACCTGTTTTCTCTAGAAAACAGCTCTTCCAAGCTCTTGAGCAGCTCACATTCCCAAACCACCCTGAGACCACCCCAAAATGGGAAGTATACTAGCACTATTAAAATCACATGCATTAGCAAAGATTATTGCTTAAAAACATGATTCAGGGTCTTCCTTTTAATCTTTCCCTCTAGCCTTTGAGACAAATGAAGGTCCCCAACTAATGCCCATGGATAATTTCAGTTTTATCATTTCTGCCAAATCCCCAAAATGGTAATGAATAAAGCAGAAGGCCTTATTGACTGGAAGTTTGTCTCTTGGTAATAAAACTACTCCACGAACAACAATTGTAAAAGGAAAAGGTTGCCCAGCAGAGGGTATCAAAAAGCTCTGAGGCCCAAGTAGAACTTTTGTTAAAGTGCCTTATCTTTTGTTGCTTGAAATAAATCTTCAAATTTTCTGCATTACAGTCATTTCTTTCTTAATACTTACAACCGTGGGGAGAGGGGCGGGGCATCTGCGGGAAGAAGGAAGGGAGAAGGAGGCCTGTCCTCTCATTCAGCGCAGTCTCCCTTGCCTTTTAATCCTTTCCTAGGCAGAACGCAGCTACAGGAATGACTGAAGAGGTGATTTTGAACAAATTCGTACTTCTTGGTCATCTGAAGGGGCTGTTGTACTTACATTGACTTCTAGGACTCTCCCTTGCCTCCTTCCAGGTTTTTCTCACACCTCATTAGCTAATCATCCTCTGCCCACTTCTTACTTAAGTGTCCTGCCTGACTCAGTTCTGAGACTCCCCTAGTCTGTGGCTTTAAAGACAGTCAATCAAAATCGATTCCCAATGGAAATCCACAACTCTGACCCCCTCCTGAGCGCAGATGTCCCTACCCCTCTGCCTCTGTGATTGCTCCAACTGCATGTCACTCAGCATCTCGAAGTTAACTTCTCCAAAGCAAAAGTCTTGATCCTCCCCAAGCCATCCGCAAACCCACCTGCTTCATCACTGTAAATTAAGCAAGGCCATTTAACCCGCTTGATCTGGTCAGAAATGCAGAGTCCTTGACTCCTTCTCTTCCTTGTTCCTGTGGCCAGCTCAGGTCGCGCTGCTGGCTTTAAGTCAATCTATCCTGGTTCTGCCCTCTCACCCACATTTTCTGCTACCAGCCCAGTGCAAGCCTCCGTCACCACTCATCCAGACTGTTGCAAAATCTCTTCATTGTTCCCCGAACTTGAATTCTTACTCTCTGACCATCCATTTTCCATACAACGGTTAATGCAATGTCTTCGAAATAAAAATCAGATTATGTGCGTTCCTTCTTTAGATTTTCCTATGGTTTCTCTTCGTCTTAAAATAAAGTAGAAACTCCTTGTTGTGGCCTGCAAGACCCCCTACCTACTTCTCCTAGGTTAGCTCTTCCCCATCTCTTTCTCCTTCCGCACATGGCTGTCTTTCCACGCAGGGAACACACTAAGTTCTTTTCAGCCTTGGGACATTTATCCAGGTTGTCCCCTCTGCACACCTCTTCTTCCCTATGCACACTCATGCTTCCGTCCCATTATTCAGTTCTCAGTAGACTGTGGTCCCTATGCTGAGCACTCGCCAGAACACCTTATCTAGAAGACTCCGCCGCCGTGCCCACGTTCCAGACTCATGTGTGTGTTTTACTTCTTAGTAGCAGTTATCACTATATATGATTATTTGTTTACTTGTTTACTTGTTCACCATCTCTTTCTACCCATTCCACATTAGAATGCTGTCTTCCTGAGGTCCAGGACCTTGTTTTGTTTTCTGCTCTTTCTCTGCAAACGCGAACCAAGGGGGAAGCAGCACCCTCTTACCAAACCATTTCCATCCCATCTCCTGTCCTGGCGTCCCCACCATCATCACCACGAGCCCTTACAACTCAGCTTTTACAGTGCAGCACATGTGCCCTTATCGGCGACAATCTTTTGATAGATGACTTGAAACCAGTTAAGAACAAAAAGGCTTCAGGAGATGGAGAGAGAGAGAGACTAAAGGGGAGAAAAGAAAAGGATCTCAATTGTGCTGAAGTTTGGCCAGGCCAGGAGATATTATGAAACATGGAATGGTTTTTGTTAAGATAATAGAAACTAACCAATTAAAACGGAGCTGCCCCAGACTGAGTTATGGGGCCTTCCGCGCTCAAACCCATTGAGCCCTGCGACGTCGAGCTACCATGAAACCATGCATCATGGGTCCTGTTTCAGTCCAGGATACAGGCACGTGCGCTCTCGCACGCCGCAGCATCTCAGAGCTGAGACAGAGAAGACTAGTGTGTCTATGAGAAGCCGCCAGGGAGGATATTTCTTTTTTCTACTCAATGAGAAAGACAATTTGCTGGCAGCAATAGATTATTTGTTTCTAAAAGTATATGGGGCTTTAAAGAGGATTGCTATCTCCAAACTTTCAAAGATTAGAGTCATTAATAATGATCAATATCTCTTCATTCTCTAAATCACGGAGGCTTTGTCTTCTGTCAACACAGGCCTTCTCGGAGTAAATAGATGTAAAAAGCTTCAGTAAGTGTCACAATAAAGGGTGCATGATGGCCCCTGGCTAGAAAGGTAGTAAGTGACCAAAGAAATGCTTAAGAGTCCCCTTTGCTTTTGTCATATCCATCATAAGTTTTCATGTTCATTGCCTTTTATCCCTTACATCATTGCCACCTCCTGTTGCAACTTTATTTTCCCAGACATTCAGCACCTACCAAGGTTTTTCCTTCCGTCTGTTCCCTGGGCTTTGTGTGTGGTGTCTGTTTCAATAGCCGTTAATATGACAGGGAGTTGGTCAAACAGAAATTATACAAGGACCGTCATTGTAATTCAGACACTTAATTCCCACTTAGTAGCTGCAGCCCTTGATGACTCACAGGTCAAGATCCTCATTCCCCTTCATCGGTCACTCTTGTTCTTGGGTCTGTGGATGGACTGCCACTTCCTCCTCTCAAGTGTTTATGGCACTTTACAATATGAAGAGTAAAAGACTTATGAAAAACTTTTAGAACATTCTTTGGGGAAAGCGATGGGTAAAGAACACTGGAAAAGGGGACCCTATATATAATTCTGTCACATTTGTGTTGTACAGAACCAGGACCACTGCCTGATGTTGAACTAAAGTTCTAGAAGATAATCAAGTTATACCAAAGGCGTGGTGGGCTGGTCTCATGCAATTCACTCTTTAATTACCACTGACATTCGTTTCCCCTTCCTGAAGTGCCCTCCCTGTGACTGTCACATCGGGAGACTGGGAATATTGCAAAGTAAACATCTGGAAGCATTGATAGTAAACACAGGAGAGAAATGCTTTGCTAGACCAGCCCTGGGTCAGGAAACTCTATCTTATCAGGGGTCCTGGAGCCTAGAATTCCACGGACTCTTTAGATGGTGTTATGTTACTTTGAACACGTATGTTTTATTTCCATCTATTGTAGACAGCCTGTTTTGGAAAAGCCACTAGCCCACTTTTAAAGATTTGATCATTTTAGGGCAGGTAATTTTACTTTTTACCTTAAAAAATAAGTGGTAAGAGAAAATTAAAGCTCCCTTGAAGACTGAACAGCAGGAAAAATACACATGTGTCTATATTTGTTTCCTTTTTCTTATTTAATTTGTGTGTAATATTTCTATGACCACAGGATGACCAGGTGGAATTCGGTTTCTCTTGAAGTTTGGGCTGTGGATCACTAGCATCAAAATATCTAGGAGTTGTTAAAAATACATATTGTGAGGCCCCACTTTGACAATTACAGTCTTTGTGGTAGTACCTGGAAATTGGTATTTTAATCTCTCCTGGAGATTCTTAGGCACACCGAGTCTGAAAACCGCTGAGCTAGAAAATGTCCTAGGTCTGCCACGCCAGGGGTTAGCCTTTGAGGCACTGAGATTCACCGGTATGTGCTTGCTTTCCTTTACCTGTGAAAGGCCACGGCTTGAAGTTTAATACAAAGAGAACGTGTTTTTGTTTTTTATATCTCGAGGATTGTTACTCTCGGATCTGTGGTTAAAAGGAGGCTTCAGAGTTTTCATGAGCTTCTCAAGGAGGAGTGTTTCTCAAGAAAGATACGTTCTCACACAGCTTAGAAGCGTGCTTTCCCGTCGGGGTGGCTACGTAAAGCAAGTGGGTCCTCAGATGGGCCCCCACGCTGCTCAGCACTCTCCTTCCTTTCCCTTTCTGCTTAAGTCAGAGGAGTTCTAAAGTTTAGGAAAAATGAGAAATTTAGGATCCTTTCCTCCTAACCCCAAAGACCCCTTGGACCTCATAATATCTATTTTCCCTCCTAGGATTGGAAAGGACAAGTCTAAGTTATTTATAATTTACACAGTACTGCACTTCTGGAAAGACAGAAATCTAGGCCGATGTGCATGCAACCGCCACTGCGATCGGGCTTCCGCGTTCCGAGCAGACCGGCAGCAGGACGCAGGAGTGACTGTACCTTCCGATCGAGGATTCTGGGGTGTGCGCAGCCGTGGCAGTCACGCACAGGCCTGAGAGGGGCAGTAGACTGTGGAAGTGGGTTTGGAAAGCAAAATATAATGTCAGCAGTTTTCTCTTTCTTTTATTCTCTCTTATCAAAACCAACTTTTTAACTCAGGGGCTCTGTTAATACAATCAGATAATTTCATTTGGAAGGCAGAGAGCTTCAGATTTGGGTTTTTGTTGTTCTGTTTTTTTTTTTTTAAATTCCTCTCATCCCCTCGAGGCAAACGTGTTGGAGGGTTCCTTCTCCATGCAGAGCCCTTGAATAATCCGTGCTGATGAACTTGAACTTCTTTGCTCCGAGGAAGGGGGGTCAGTTTTAAACACACACAGAGCTCTCCAGCTGGACTTGCTGTAAAAAGCAAAGAAACCACAAAGATAAATATAAAAGAAGAGGTCAGTCTTCCTTTTCACTTCTAATGCCCTCAAAACCTCTTCAGATTCATTCTCGCTTTTGTTGTTCTTTTAATTTAAAAATGTAGAACAATAAAAAAGGCCAGTAGAGTGGATGTTCAGGGCTATCGTTTAAAGATGTAAGGACTCCTTTTTCAGAACGCCTTTTTGAGCAAGGGCAGAATATTTGCGGGCAAATATTCAGAAAAGAGACTCCCAATGGTTTGAATGTATAATGTGCAAAGAGATAAGGAATCTGGACATGAAGTCTCAGCCAATGATCATCAGGATCTGGCAGACACACGTTTTTCTGCAGGAGAGATGGGGAGGCCCATCAAGAAGGAGTGGGCCCTGGAAACCAGCAGCACGAGGGTGCAAGGAGAGCTGCAGGGGTGACCTCTGCAGTATCAGTTCAAGATGTGGCCCTGGACCAGATTTCAGGGTGCGACAGGAGGTGGGGAAGGCCAGGTGAGTGGTGAGAGCCAGGCAACACCATCCGATCACCTGAGGGGGCAGCGACCTGCCTTTCTTATTTTTTTGACGTTATGCCATAAAAAGTCTCCATTCTCCTCTGCTTCTACTCCAGTCCTCCTCCTTTGGAAAATCTCTCCGATCAGATTCAGGAAGCTCCTGAGACTCACACCACCTACCAGGGTTGCCTTGGCTCCAGAACCTTGCTTGCTTCTGGACACAGATTAACCTAGGTCACCAGGAGCAGCAGGGCTACAGAAGGTGTTAGTGCAGTGACACAAAATAGTGAGGGGACATGGTCACACGTCTCAGCTCCACTGGGGCATGTACGCAGCTTACAAAGTCCCCTGAGTCAGTTTCTTCATCCATAAAATGGGGATAAGGAAAGTGCCTACTTCATAGCGTTACTGAAAATATTAAAAGAATTAATGTCTGTGGGACACTTATTAACACAATGCACAGCACAGAATATGTGCTCAATAAATGTTGGCTCATGATGACAAATACTGGCATATACACACATGTATATTCACATATGTACATAGGTAAACATATGTATATGTGTGTATGCATGCATTATTATATATGTCATTAAGCTAGATATGATAGCTACAAAAGATGGGGCGGGTGTCAATTCCTAAAAATTCTAACGTGGAGGCTATGACCTTGGTATTTCACATAAGCAACAAATATACAGGTAGGAATAGAATGGCTAGCTAAAGGACTTGGCATCGAGATGGTAAGATTGATGAACGGGATACTTCCAAGGAAAAGTCCAATCCATCGTAGGTATCACCTCCTTCCCCGCTGCTGGCCAGGTAGATCCAGAGCACCTCCCAAGGTTATTTCCCTAGTTTTACGAGTGCTCATGAGTACACAGCAAGTAGCAAGTCTTCACCACCCGGCTCAGGGCCTGCACTAGGGGAGATGAGGGAGGTGCCCACAGCCCCACATCTAAGGAGGCAGTCGTTCTCAGGGCTGTGGAATTGCACAGCCCCGAGCGTGAGCGCCTCCTTAAATGTTGCACCCAGACTCCCCATTTGTTTTACCTCAGACTCTTCCAGCCACCACACTTTGTGTAAAGGGACAGTGGGGATTTGGCGGACTACCTCTGAGCTACAGTTGTCCACAGAGCCTGCGGTAGAGGCTCCTTCTCTCCTTCACAGTGGCCTCACTCTACCAAGAGGAATTGCTCCTCAGCCAGCCCCGTTCAACTTCTGTGCCACGTCCTGGCTCCACTCGACACCAGAGCGCCTGCATCTCTTTCTACCCACCAATGTTCGAACCTCCTGTGGCCCACCATTTTTTGTTTTCTTTCCGTAGTCCCGACGCTGAGTCGTGGGGACCACGGCCTAAAACAGATGCAGGCAGTCTCCCTTTCCTTAGGATGCCGTGTGACCAGCACCCTGACCAAGAGGAGGGTGTCAGTTCTTCACACTTCAAGTTTCCATTCCCCTGGCTGATTCATGTAGGAAACTGGCAAAACTAGTCAAGAGCCAGCTGCTTTGAGAACCTCAGGGTGCTCTTTCTGGCGTCGCTGCCATCTGGATCCAGGAAAAGAAGAACAAGAGGAATCTAAGGCCCTTCAAGGGGAAATGGCGTGGGGCAGGGATGGAGAAAGCCAGCCACATCTCCTGGGATGTTTTTATCATTGCAACTCTCCTAGATGTTCCAGATCTTAAAGAAACCACAGAAAAAGTGTGCATAAGAATACAAAAGGGAAAAAAAAACCTTTTAGGAGGAAAAGTATTTAGAGAAGACTGAGCAACCTGTGTTGCCACCACTTTAGGGTCAGCCACATTTCTTGAGGACCTACTGTGTTTTGGTCAGGCACTTACTAGGTGTGAGGGATGCGGAGAGGGGTAAGTCCAGTCTGCGCCCCCAAAAATCTAAGAACTCCTGAGGAAGAAAGGCATGGAAATAGGTACTTCCACAGCTGGCTTCTTGCTGGGACAGAATCTGGTCCATGTTGCCATGGGAACCCCAAGAAATGGACACTCCTACCCCAGCCTGGTCGTCTAGCAAGGCCTCCATGGAGAAGGTAATGCCTGAGCTAAGGAATGGGTTCATTCATTCACGCATTCATTTATTCCACTAATATTCATAGAGTGTCAGCTGCCTTCCAGACACCATGCTAGGTTCAAGCGATGCAAAGACACACACATTTTAAAGACACAGAAGTTAGAGAGGAAAGAACCCCTAGCAGACAGAATCAGTGATGATATTGTAGGGCTGATCAAAAGCTCTTATAACTTCCCAATACCTACCCCGAAGGTTTTTTGATGCCTGCATCATGAGAAAGTCATTCCTTTGTCTGAGTTATGTTCCACACTGCCCCTTCAGAACATTACCAACAGGTTTTGACACAGGAAAGGCCAGCAAGTCGCCTGAGGGTACTTGGTGCCAGGGTTGGGTGGTAGAAGCTGCAGCAGGTACAAGATAGAGGTAACCAAGGGCTGCCACCCCCTTGATTCCACCCTGGGAGTGGTTGCTGGGAGCTGCCCTCAGCCGGGCCTACCATCTAAACCTGCTAATCTCCCACAGTTCAGGATGTGTGCTGCATAGGTTCCCCAGACAGCCCCTCAGCCTCTGGACACTGTGAAAGCGTGGGACACCCAAGTTGAAGGGAATGCTGAGTGACAGCACGTGGGTGTGCAGTGGTCTGTGACCGGAAGGTTCGCTGGAAGCAATTTGCCGAGGAGGCCTTAGAAAACCACCTGGCTGGTTATTGTAAATTAAAAAAGGAAGAGATGCCACTTTTTTCTGAATAATTTTTAATACTAGGTTTATGGCTGGGTCCATGTGATAGTCATTACAGCTTGTTTGACTCTGAAATTATCTGGCCCCTCCAACTCCACTGGGACTGTGGGAATCACGGGTTAAATTTTCAAAACAACGTCTGAAAGAAGATGATATGCTGTTCCTTGAGGAGAATAAATTCAAATCCCAAAGAAAAAGAATCAGCTCTCTCTAGGAAGGGCGGTCATCATGTCTCCTATTTGCCGTGCATTTCCATGTGTGCGCTCAGACATTTGCCGCAGGCACGCCAAGTCTCCTTTAGTCGGCTTTTTTCGGCTGTTGAGCCCCTCGGTCCTGCAGTCCAACTTGTGCCTTTTCTGGTGGGTTGTTTTGGAGACGGTCCAAATGCGTTCTGAGCTCTGAGCTCAAATCTCAGAGGTTTCCACTTCTTTGGAGCCGAACGTTTCATCAGGAGCTGGGAGTATGCGCGTGAGTTACACTGAACAGCTGCGCGGTACCCACCACCCCGTCCCCAAGGACGACGCGTCCTGAAGGAGGGTGTTGTAAGCATTCCTGAGCGAGCCAGCTAATCTGGAGGCCCAGCCTGTTGGCTGGGGGCTACTTCTAAGAAGGATCCCGCTGGAATTACAGCATCTTACAACCCCTATCTGCACAGCCCCCCTTCTTCAGAAGAACAGTCAGGACTTGGTGGGGGCTGTGGGGGAGAGGCAACGAGAGGGCCAAATGGGCAAAAAGGAAGCTCCTGGGTCGGAGGGGAATTTCCTTTTGGGAACAGGATATTCTCTCTCATTAGCTGCTCACAGGAAGGAAAATGGGAAAGCAGGGTTTCTTTTCAAGTGGAGAGAAACCCAGCAGCCAGGGAGAATGCCTGATTTGGAATGGCTGGATGGTACTCACACTCGGACCGGCAAGTGCGAATGTAAATACTCGGACCCCTTTGAACTCTGAAACTGAGCCTAACTCAGGCCAGCACTCCAGAAAGTTTTTATTGGAATGTCCCTGTGTCCCGGCACCCTGTAGGCTTAACAGCACCATCATCATCGGGTCCCCAGGCCCTTGGATAGTCCCTCTGGGTTCTAGAAACACTGAGCCCACTGGCCCCCTCACTCCTGGATCAGAGGCACCCTCCCCACCTTGGAACCTTTCATCCCTTCCTCCTTCTGGCAGGGTGGAGGGTGGGGGCAAGATGCTGTGTACCCCCTGAGAGGCCCTGACTGCGGTCAAAGACGTCCCATCTCCTTTGTTACTTTCCAAGGAAGGCACAGGAAAAATGCCTTCCCGTAATCTTCACCTGCACCCTGGGGCTCCTTTCACCTGCTTCATAGAAAAAGCAAACAGCCAGGGTGGGGGGTGGGGCGCACTGTCTAGCAGTTTGGTCTAGCCCCTGTGCCTGGTCTAAGAAAAACCCTAGAAAGAACATTTTCCCACTGACATGGCAGGACAATGTCAATTTGGAAAACTTCACCCCATACCCATTTTGATTTGCCTCAAATAATAACATAGAGAGAACGTTTACATATGAAGACTAAGGCAAGTGGTGGGGAGTGGAGAAGGGACAGTGAAAGTCCTTAGCTTTCCATTAATCAACAGGGTCAATGGCTCTTATAAAAAGGAGAAAATCGTTTCTATAAAACCCTGTCAACCTGCCTGGGAGTGGAAGGCCCGCTCGCAGGAGGGAAGGAAGATTTTGTTTTATTTATTCCCTGCATCAGAAGAAAAATCAATAGTTGCTTGGCGAGTCAGACGTAAGTGAGTTATACAGGCCACTGACATGGTGGACCCAACTTTATAACAACCACATTTGCGCTGTCAAGCCACGGGCTTCGGTGGCGCCAGCTGTAATTACGGCTGATCACCTCTAATTCAGCACTGCCGGCCTTGATAAAGGTGTCACTGGTGCAGCGGTGGCATCGGCATCAATTGGGGATGTCATGCTGCAGGGCAGACTGCGGGGCGGGGGCGGGGGCGGGGGCGGGCGGGGAGCTCTTCCCCACCCCGGGGCCCCAGGGTCAGCCAGAACCTTGCTGTTTAACTGTTCACCTTGAGTGTTGATATTCCCTGAAGCTGTGATTTAAATTCCAAGGGACTCAGATGAACGGCCCTGTCCCCTAGCAGCAGACATCTTTAATAAGCGAAGAGATTTCTCTGCAAGCAGAGTTTAGAAGTGTGGATGGTCTCTGCTTACCATGTCATGGCGAAGAGACAGAAGTCCACATCGCCTCCACCAGTCGCCGGACCCAAAAGCTATGAGAAGCAAAAGACGGTGGCAACAGACTAGGATTATTTAAAAATAAATAAATAGATTGTAACCTTTCTTCTGCTTTTGTGGTATTTAAAAAAAAAATCTAGTGAACTTCCTATTTTTTTTTTACAATTTTTTTTTCTTTTTGAAGGAGGCATGAGGGGTGAAGGGAAGAGAAAAGGGAGAGAAGATAGAGTTAAAAAGTGGGACTGAAAAACAGCCAGGTGTCTGGACTGTTCCAGGGAAAGTCCTGAGCAGCAGAGGTGTGAAGTGAACGGTATAAAGTTCCACAATTAAAAGGACTTAACCGTCAGTCGTGAAGGGTACCGTGTGACCGCGCACCCCCGACACCCCCGGCTGTTTTTCCTCACCCTGTAATTTAAAAAGAGACACACATACTGTTTGTTCTCCCTGCATCCTTTCGGCTCAGTCCGCCACACAGCAGCAGCACCCCCAGCAAGTGCAGGGACATTTGCAGGGGGGACATATTTTACCTCCCTCCTCTGTGGACGGCTCCCTGGACAGTGGAGTGCTAATCTCAGAAAGACAAACTTCATGTTTGGCAGCTGGGGTCCTTTTCCCTTCCACACCAATGTGGGCTGACGGAGAAGTGACTGTGACTTCCCAGTTCTAGGTGGCTCCAGACGCAGGCGGGCGAGTGTTTGGCCCAGCCGTGGGTTTGCCCTTGTTGTCAGGGGAGGTCAGATGTGAGAACTCTCTGGAGGCCTGGTGGTTGGCATTCAGCAACAGAAAATCCCATCCAGCTCCACGGGGAAAAAAAAAGCAGCCCTGGACCACGGAAACCCTGTTACCGTCAGCCTGGGCTGGTCACCTGTCTTAGTTATTCATTCCCCCTGCACCCCCCAACCTGCTGCCTCTCACCCCTCTCTCCGTGTGTCTCCATGGCTATTTCCCTTTCTCCAAACACACAGGCATTTTTTTTATTTAAGCAGTAATTTCTTACAATTTTATCGGAACCTGTGGACCCGTGCCAGCAGAACTGCGGGTCCCCGCCTCAGTGCAAGGCAGCTGCTGGGCCAACCCCGGGCGGCACTGTTTCCCCCTCTGTTTACACGTTTCTAAGGGCAATTGCACCGGGAAAGCTCTCTGAGTCTGGAACTCGGCCTGGGGCTGTTTTGGTTACATTGAAGTTTTTGCTTCAGTTCTGCCAGATTTAAATGGTGACTTCACCAGCACTGAGCTAAAAGGGAGAAGGGGGAGGAGGGCGAGCCCAGGAGAAAGAGAGCGAGCGAGCGAGCAGAGGGAGAGAGCCAGAGCTCGGCGCTAGAGAAGGGCCAGCGCATTACATCATCGCTTGGCCTGGAATCAAGTGGGAAGGATATGACTCACTCAGGCTAGTTAAGCTTTGGCTCAAATTCTACACACACTCATTCCAGAGCTCTCATGTTCTGCACCTCAGGAGGGAATTCAGCCTCAGTGATGTCCATGAGGTTTGTTTTTAATTTTATTTTCTTTTTTCGGATTTTATACATTTTTGGGGGCCCCAACTGCCTTCTGGTCTTGAGTCTTCATCCTCCTCCTCCTCTTCCTTCTCCCCTTTCTGCCCGTCTTTGTTTCTCCTCCTCTTCCTCCTCCTCTTTCCCCAGCCCCTCCGCTCCTCTTCGTGTCCCGAAGAGGCATTTCTTTTCACTGTGATAAGAGTTTTTGTTCTAGCGCTGCGACCTGAATGAGTTGAAGCGAGGCCGGGTTGGGAAAAACAGGCAGAGCCAGGCGGAGCGACGGGAGCAGAGAGGCCCGCAGATAAAAAGCGGAGCGAGAAAGCGCAAACTCCGGCAAAGTTTCTCTGCCGCGGTGTCGCTCCTAATCGGAGGAGACAGGGAGAGAGTTAAAATGCAGGAACCAAT
This sequence comes from Micronycteris hirsuta, assembly GCA_004026765.1. Lineage (NCBI taxonomy): Eukaryota > Metazoa > Chordata > Mammalia > Chiroptera > Phyllostomidae > Micronycteris > Micronycteris hirsuta. The sequence goes on from PVJI01000410.1 coordinate 204,489, forward strand.
CGCTTGAATGGTGATGTAATGCAAGAACCGCAGGGTAGTTAAGTAATGTGAGAGCAAGGGGGTCAGGGTTGCAAAGCATTTACCTGCTCTCAAGGGGTTTTCAGTTTATTATCAATTGCAGTGACTGTAACTGGCTTCAGACTGCAATCCCTAATTATTCACAGACGCCCCTTTTTTATCTTTTATTATTAAAAGTAAAACTATATTATGATATTTTAAAAGTGATATTATGATATTGTCACAGCTGTGCATTATTTTCCACCAGGATTCTCTCTCTCTCTCTCTTTCTTAAATGGCTCAAAACAGTTGTCTTTTCATAAAAGGTCAAAGTGAAGTGACAGTAGGAGTTGGGGGTGGCTTTTGGAGTGTAACTGGTGAATTGCAAATGCCTGGAAAACTATTTGGTGTGTTGCACTGAGTAGGAAGAGTTAGGCTGTTGGTTGCATTTATTATTAAGAATACACCGTAGGCTTTTTAAAGTAAGTAACAGACGATGACCCTCAGAAGTACCTGCAGTCTTTCCCCTATCATTTCAGCTAAAGTTAACAGCGATTGTGCAATTTGCTTGAGAATTTTAACTTTTCTGTTGTTTCATGTGACAATCAACTTAATCCAGGGCTATCCTTAAAAACTTTCAAGTTCTCAAATTAATTTTAAAATGATCTGCCACACTTGTGGCAGGGTTGATGGCCACTTCTTGACTGATTTGTCCAGAAAGAGCGCATTAATACTGCGAGTAAAGAATTTACATGAACTACATGGAGAGAGAGGCAAATGATGTTGTTTTTGATGCTGTAAAGATCTAGTGTAGGCAGAGAGAGTGAGAGAGACTTTTACAGCTTGAAAATTATTACCACATTTCTGTGTGTTTCATGAAATATATTTAGTACTGGGACGCACTGCCTGGGCTGCATGCTATCTGAAACCATCCAGCATTACTAGATAGTTGTACACTGGAGCCCTGTGTGATCCGGGAGCCAGCCCACTGAGAGCGAGCCCACTGCCTCGTGGTTACTCCAGAACTCCTGGGGCTCAGTTAGTCTCGATCATCCTAGAGCTTGATGCAGACTGAGGCATGGGGTGCATACCAAAAGGTGTTTATGTTTTGTTTTGTTTTTTAATGCATGTTTGGGGTATAATTCATCATGACTTTTTTATGGGTCTTCTCCCTTCCTTTTGGGGGAAGAGGTGGAAGGAGAGGGAGGGTAGTCAGAGGTACTTTTTGGAAGACACAGCCTGGTGTGTTGGAGGTCAAGAGGCTTGAGTATCAATCCTGATGACCTTGACCAAGTCACTGAAACCTTCTGGGCTCTATTTTAAAAGGAAGGAGCAGACAAGGTGGGCTGTGAGCCCCTCCCCCACATGTGGCACCAGTCTGAGATGATCTCTGAAGTCCCTCTCAGCTCGAGAGTCCTGTGCCTGTGTCTGTACAAGTATTGCTACAAGGTATTTGTCATGGTTTTTCAGAGGAATGTACACTTGAAATCAAGGCGAATTCGTGCCTTAAAAGAAATGAATGGGCAGAGTGGAAAAGAACATGTCTTTCCCCACCTTGAAGGCTGGTTTTGGTTTTGCTTTTTGGCATGAAGATGTCTTTCATGGTGAAATGCTTAGTTTTCAAATGCTATGTGCTCGAGTCCTCAATGAAAGTCCATGAAATGGGTGAGTCTGTCAATAGAGTGCCAGAATAAAGGTCCGTTTCATTTACCTACCCAGTCAACATTTCTAAAAGCCCCCTGCGTCCTCAGATGCACGAAATAGTGCCAAAAATGCAGGGGGCACTTATGCTCCAGTTGCTCGTCATGCAGAACTATAATCGCAATGAGTTTGTTCTCCCAAAGGTTGCCGGACTCCTTGATATGTTTCTGTCATTTTAACGTAAACTTGACTTTTTAGGTGAGATTGAAGGCGACGTTGTAAAACCTTCAAAGAACATGAAAGGGAAAACTATATGGGCTTGTTAGAAAGATAATTTTTCCAAACAATATCCCTATTCTTCTTCAGCCAAATTCCAGGGTAGTAGCCTTATTGTAAAGCATGTATTTATGGACTCAGCTTTATTGTGCATAGGGAAGGACCATAGTTACGCCTCTCTGGGGGAAGGGGGGTGACCCAGAACTGAAACAAAACCAGTGATGAAGGTTATTAGTCATTGGGCAAAGTTTGAGGAGCGCCAAGCCTGTGCTGGGGACTCTTCAGGAATCAAGAGAGCATGATCTCTTTTTTTAGAGCATTACAGTTTGTGCTAACTTGGCTCTGACTTGCTCGCCCATAATCAGAAATGTCCTGCTTATGACGGACAAAGAGGCAGGCCAGGCAGGAGCTTGAGCCCAGTTGGGATCCTAAGGCAGACTTCTGTTACCTCGCTTCATTCCCATGGTAACCTGGAGGGGCGAGAATCATTAGCTCCACTATTTGGTGATTGTTTTGTTTTGTTTGGAGATTTTGTTTTGATTACTGTTATTGTTTTTCATCCTCACTCACTGAGGATATGTTTATTGATTTTTTTTAAAAAAGATTTTATTTATTTATTTTTAGAGAGAAGGGAGGGAGAAAGAGAGGGAAGCATCAATGTGTGGTTGCCTCTCAAGCGCCCCCTACTGGGGACTTGGCCCACAACCCAGGCATGTGCCCTGACTGGGAATCGAACCGGCAACACTTTGGTTCATAGGTTGGTGCTTAGTCCACTGAGTTACACCAACCAGGGCTGTTTATTGATTTTTAAGAGAAAGAGTAAGAAAGAGAGAGAGAGAGAAAGAGAAACATTGATGTGAGAAGCATGGATCAGTTGCCTCTCATATGTGCCCTTACTGGGGATCGAACTTGCAACCTAGGTATGTGCCCTGACGCACACCATTGTTGGTACACAAGATGATACTCCAACCAACTGAGCCACACTCTCCAGGGCAATTATTGTTGTTTGTTAGTTGAACTTTTAATTGAGGTAAGTTAGTCTTAAATGCGGTTATAAGAAATGATACAGAGAGATCCCGTATACCCTTTGAGCAGTTTCTCCTGATGGTAACAACTTGCAAAACTATAGTACAATATCACAACCAGTATACTGCCACTGATATGACCCCTGCTTTCATTCAGCTTTTTCCCGTTTTACTTGTACTTATTTGTGTGTGCATGTTGCTTTTATCGATGTGAAAACTGAGCACCAGACTTGCTCTAGTTCACACACACTCTAACCCCTTATGTCCAGTCCACACTAGATCTAGCTCACCATCACTGGCCAACTGTCCACCAATGTCATGACCATCATGGGTCTAATGGCTGCGCTTGTCAGGGGGGCATCTTGTGACGTTGCTGATGTTTTGCGTGCCCTTGGGGCATGGCCTGAGTGGCAGCTTCCCTCTCTAGAGGGGGTCCCTGAAGCTATGTTAGCAGGTGAAGGGAAGGCAAAGCTCTGGTGGCACAAGAGAAGGGGCACAGATCTACTCCCTCCCTAGGCCAGGCCCAAAGCAGAGGGACGTCGAGTGGCCCCTGCTCCACCGTAAGCCGGTGCTGCGCTCAGCCTGCTTCCTCTGCCCTCCCGTTGTTTTCCTGGGGGACCCATCTGTGGCACGAAGACAGGGGTGACACCAGGATACCAGACATCTGTCGATCAGATAGAGTGCGGGGGTCTCCTGAAAAGAGTATCATGGCTTTGGGCGTTCAAAAGGCCTGGCTCTCCCACTTACGAGTTGCGTGACTTTGGCAAGTGACTTCTGTCTTTGTGACAGGAGGGTAGCCATGCCTACCACGTGCAGTTGTGAGGGTGCAGAGGCCTGTCTGGGCCCTTGGCGGGCAGCACGATCACAGCGACTCAGGCTTAACTGCCACCACCCCGAGGACAACAGGACAGGGTCCTCCTGGCAGAAGTCTCTGCTGCAGGTGACGGACGTCAGCCTCAAACGAGGCCTCCTGTTCTCAGCGTCACTCCGACTTCGGCCTTCTCCGGCCTCTCTTCTCTTATGCCTTCCTTTTATTCATAAAAGCAAGCAGGTCTGAGACTATGTCCAGTCCTGGAAACAGAAGTAAAAGTACCGTCCTGATTAAAGGGTGGAGGGTGGGGAGGGGCTGAGAACGAGCCCTGTTAAACCTGCCAGATTTCCCGGGACCTGAGTGGGGGGGACAGATGCCAACAATGCTGGCTGGAAAAAGGACCCTCGTGTCCCCATTCACGCTCAGCTGTGGCTTTGTGAATGGGGAAATGAAGTGAAATGGAGATGAGTTCTCATCGGTCGTGAGAACTGGATTCCATTCCTGGCTTGACTGAAAGTTTATATTTGGAATCGCATATGTGTGTATCTTTAGTTGGGTAAGGCTACCTTCTAAGCTTGCTGCTCTGTTTCATGTATCTCTTCTGGTGGTAATAAATAAATAAATAAATAAATAAAAATGGTGTTTTAGAGATTGAAGAGGAGGGGATTTCCAAGGTGGCAAGTGGGCAAGTGTGATGATGGTGACGTTGGTAGGACTGTAGAACAGCGATGGACCCCTAAGATCTACATCCAGTGGTCCATTCCAGGATCACCGAGTCTGTGCTGGAAATGACATGAGGCCGGCTCACGCTGTGTGGTAGAAATGTTGTCTCAGATTTAACTTAGTGGGCACTGGCTGGGAAGGTCAGAGGAAGAGGCAGAAGAAATTCATGTGGACTTGACAGTGAGCGCTATCATGTGCCTGACAAAGGCGGTTGGGCAAATCTGGAACTGCATTTAAAAAAAATAAAAAATAAAGAAGCAGTGGATGAAACCCAGGCTTCTCCTTTCTGTTCTCCTTTTATTTCATTTTCATGGGCCTCTGACCTTCAAAAGGGACTCCTTCTGCATCGAATTGCAGAAAGATGTATGGATAAGGACCCAAGGGACTGGTCCTGCAGCAAGGATGTGGGGAATAGCTGGGAGGAGGAAGGGAAATGGGTGGGCATTGATAAATGTGGACCAGGCCTAAGAAAATTCTGTGGCCCGATTTTAAGTGTGTAATTTCTCAACAGACTTGGCCAGTCGGTTGAAAGTGCAGACTGTCAGGCTTGGCGCTTTCCAAAGCGTGTATTTCATGGGTTCAGGTTGCAATAACGGCAGTTCGTGACTCTTTCCATGCTTGAAACCAGAAATTGACTTGTCTTAGCGCTCCAAAATCTACTGCATAATACACATTCACTTTATAACAAGCCCATACATCTTTTCTTCCTGTACCTACCCTGGCAGGAGAGCTTATTTAATGATTGATGAAGCACCACTGCACCCAAGAAGGATTAATCAATAGTTTGAATCGCCATGGAGAAGGCGGCAGTAGTTATGCAAAGCCAAGACTCGTGGAGCTATCAGTAGTCTTCCTTTCCTCTGCACGATACCAAAAATTGAGTTCTACCTTGGGATTTTTTTTTCTTTGCTGCCTGGAATGACTGAAATAGAACTGGATGTGTCCAAAAAAAGCCAAGTCTGGAAAAAAACAATACTAAGGCTCCAAAGGAATACCAAGGTACCGAGGTATCTGTTGACGCAGGGGTCCCCAGCCTCTGGGCTGCAGACCCTTACGGTCCGGGCCTGTACGGAACCAGGCCGCCCAGCAGGAGGGAAGCTTGAATGTAATACACTCGACTCATCCCGAAACCATCCCCCCACCCAGGTCCATAGAAAAATTATCTTCCACAAAACCAGTCGCTGGTGCCAAAAAGGTTGGGGACCGCTGTATTAAGACGTAGATTCAATCACTTATCTTAATGGCAGGTAAAAAACGGGGCCAATAGGCTGCATTGTATAAGCTGGAAAGGTGACCGTGAGTTACTGTGTATTAGGAGCCTATGGACATTTTATTTCTTTTAAATCAAGGATTTTTAAAGAATTTTAAAGAAGTGAAGTCACGTTAAGCTGGACACGCATGCTGCCACAGCAGAGAGGCACGTGGGCCTGGCACCCACTTGGCTCCGCCCTCCGCCCGCTGTGGGGCGGAGCCACCGCTGCGGAGAGGGGGGGCTGGTCTGCGAAGCAGCCTCCTCTGCAAAGGCGGAGCCTGTTTATGCGAAATCAGGATGGCCCTTGGGGCTGTGCCCTGTGAGTCATCTGGAGTGTGACGCGTCTGCGTTCAAACTCTGGCTTTGCCACTTGCTAGCTGTGTGATTTTTGACAATCAGTTGGAAGTTCCTAAGTCTCCGTGACTTCGCCTGTGGAACGGGACCCCTGAGATAAGGACTATAAGGCACTTTGTGTGGTACATGTTCAGTAAATGTTTGATATTTAATAACGGGACCAGTGGACTTCTGGGGAAAATTTGGGGCATCAAAAATGCAGAGAGAAATAGTGTCCCTTAGCAGTGCCTTCCCAGAAAGATAAACCGAGACACAGAAGGAGGATGACAGTGTGAGCGGGAGAAAAGGTGAGGAGGGAATCATAACACCGGCTCTATACTATGTGACCGTCTCTTCACTGGCCGCAAAGCGAGATTTAAGTTCTCATTTTAAGGCAGTTTTTATTCCACTGCCCACAAGAGCCGGGGTTTTTCCCCCCACCCCTCTCCGTTAGGTATAGATGTCTTTTTTAGATGGCAGAAAACAGCTTTTCTTTTGCATCTGCTTCTTCTCCACCTTCTTATTTATCATGACACTTCCGTCAGCTCAGCAATACTCTGCCATAAAAGGGCTGATCCCCTTTAATTCCTCTGGAATTAATCATAATAGTAGCAATTATAATAAACCCATTTACTATAAACGTAGATGTAAATTGCTCTCATGTTGCGCTTTCACCTTTAGCTTGGCTCTCCCCAGCATCCACCCTCGTGTGGGTTACACAGAGGGCCTCTCTCAAGCCAAATTATTGTTCTTAATTCAGCTGTTGCCCTAGCTCAATGTGTGGCTCCTTTTTTTGCTGTTTCCTTCCATCCAGGGCAAAGAGGAAGCTCCGGTGTCCAGGTCACAAGGAACGTCACAGGATTTGGCTTCACTGTCACCATCCAGAACTTCCTTAGCAGACTAATAATCCCATAATCCTAAAAGCACTGATAGGCAGGAACCTTAGAGATCCTTCAGCCTAAACTGCTCATTTTACAGATTCAGAAATTGAGGCCACCCAAAGATGTAACGAATTATCCGCCACCATAAAGCTCTTTGGTGACAGGGCCAGGACCTGGCTTTGATGCGCAGAGGAACACATTACCGCTCTGCCAGACTGTTGAATTTCCTGCTGCCAGGAACTCCATCTTCTTGCTCAGGCTTCTGCTTCTCAGTCCTCTTGAGTTCTGGCTCCTGGGCATGGTGGGGTGGGATGAGTGCAGAGAAAGACTTCGATGTCTGGGGGCTCAGACCAGGGACCAGCAGGCTCTGAGAAGCTGGAGTCCTTCAAAGACTGTGTTGTGCAAAGACTCCACCCTCTGTCCTGGAGGGTGGGGTGGGGAGGCCAACCAGACAGCTCGCTCGCTGCCTGCAGCGTAAAGCTCCCCGGTGTCTAGTTAGTGGGTGGGGCGTGCTGTCCCTGGGCCGTAAATGAGATGGGGTAACCGGCCAGGAGTCAGGCTCTCTCTGCTTCCCACCACTCTCCCCATTCCTCCCTCTCCCGGCACCAGCCCTCCACGCACCGAGTGCATGTCTGATGAGGACAGAGCTTGGAAGCCGCCCCAGAACCAGCACCCACCCACCTGCAGGATGTGACCTCTGGGCCCTGAAACTCGCTGCTTCCTCCCTCTTCCTCCCCACCTAGGGAACAGTTTTAGACCACAGTTCCCAACACAGCCCTGCTTTGCACTTGAATCCCAAAGAGACTCAGGTACTTTGTGACCACAGAAAACTTGTCACTTCATTATGATTCTGAAAAGAGACAGCCAAGGGTAATTCGTAGTTGTTTTAATGACATTGCATCCTTTCTCACAGAGCCAGCTGTTAGAGCAGACTCTGATAGCTCACAGTGCGTTGGGGGCTGCATTTTTCACGGGGCTTCATCACAAGATTCTTCACAGCCAGTTAAGCCAGTTCATCTTCCCCCAGCCGTTGTCCGAGTGCTGTGCTACTCGGCTCCTCCGAAGTCTGCAAAGCTGTGCAGAGATGAACTATTGTGCCTCCCGACCTCGAAAGGATGTTTCTAACTAATTAATGATTGTTAAGTGCTTGGGAAATGCACTTTGGAAATACACTGGTGCTAGTATGTCTGGGTCTTTCACAGTACGGTGGCTCCCCATGCGAGTTGGAAATCATTCTTGTGGTTTATAAATCACATGAAGATGACTGTGACTCTTTCTTTTCTCACCTAGGTATCTGTCACCCCCGCTTTCCTTCCCCAGCACACATTCATTCTTTTATCCATTTCTCCCAATCTGCGTGCTAAGCTACCTTTGGTCAACAGGCCCATGATTTGTAGGATTTCTTCCACGGTGCAGGAAGGGTCGTGTTGGGTCTTTCTGCCCATGTGATTTTTAATGAGGCAGATTGAAAACTACTATTGGCTGAATTACCAGTAAGAAAAACATGGTTTTCTGTATGGTAAAGTGGTTTTGAAACTTTTTTGATATGAAAAACAGTGAGACATACATTTTATATCACAGCCCAATATATTCACATGTGTATGTTTACATGTGTGTATATAGTTTGATGAAACAATACTTAATCTTTCCTGCGTATAATGCTCTTGGATATCTTACATTCTATTCATTTTTCTAAAACACTAATCATGCCAGATTAAACTGATTTCACTAATTTCTCACTATCATACCCACTCATGAGTTGCAGCCAGAATTGGAAAAGCATCGGCATGGTAGAAAGGTCCCTGGAATGCTGGACAGGGGTCAGGAGACCTGGGTCCCGTTGCCAGCTCTGTCCCAATGCTAAGATCTCTTCCCCACACATCAGTGTTCTCATAGAAAAGTAAGGTATTTGTTTTCCAACTGATTTTACCCTCTGAACACTTTCTTTAAAATCCTCTTACGTATGGAAAACTGAGCCCTGACTGGCCCACAGGTCTTTTCTTAACTCATACCCCCTCCCACTCAGGAGACCTTGAAACACAATCCAAAAATGACCAGAAATTTCACAAGTTCCCTCTAGTTCTGGCATTCAATGATTATTTTATTTCTGAGGTATTAGATGTATCGAATGAAATATGTCAGGTTTTACTCCCATTGATTTTGGGAAAGGATTCCCAAATGGGAATCTCTAGAATCAATGAGAATTTTTGCTCTAGCGCCGTAGTTCTCAGCTTCATAGTTTGTTCTTAGTCTTCACAGGATGGGTGCCTTCGGGGAAAGGAGCCTGAGAGCCTCGGGTAGATGCACGAGCAGGCAGACATGTGAGGACATTTATTTATGTCATTGTGCCTGCTGTTTTCTTGCCTCCTAAATTCAGCAGGTTCTTGATTTTTTAACCCAGTTCAAATCATTTGGCTTACAGCTGGTAAAATACAATTTTCTGGTTCTCAGAAAGAAAGGCTTTTTAGACTTATAAAAAGAGAAGCTCATAGGACTTCTTGAACATCAAATAGCTCTTACAAAACACCATTTTGATGAGTTAAGTGTAAATGAATCAGAAACATACGGATTAAATTTCCCTTGAAAGACACATGGGTTTAAGAATTAAGGGGGAAAGTGCTTGGCAAGATGGATTTCAGGTTTTTGCCAAACCTCAAAATGTTTGAAAAATGGTTTGAGACATTTTTACTGAACACAAAATGCCACGGGGTTCACCCATCCCAGACATAATAGCGAATCTTTCTGACAACAACTGCAGGACAAGAAAAAAGGTCTGTGAGGCTGAGCCATTTTCTCAATTCTCCTTCCATAACCGCCCCCACCCCCCTCCCCGAAAACACCATTTATAGGGGTAACAGAGTGGTCTGATTGACAAACTGGTTTCAAGTCAGGCAATTACCAGAAAATAACCCCACAACTTAAAAACACTTGGATTTTTTCCCTCCATACTACCCAAAGTCAATTATACCATTTTCTAAGTGGAATAATACACTCCAGGGATAGGCGGTGTTTGCCATATTTTATTCATTGGTGTCTTGAGCAAATGCACGGTTATTCTGGTCATTTGTATGATACTACAATGCCAGCTTCTTTCAAGACGGTAAAAAATGTCCACTAAAAGCAAACAGATTAGAGGGAAATAACCATTGGTTTATTAAGACAGCCACAGTGTGGAAAGGCTATCTGTATATTAGAGAGGCAAGGCATCGGTTGAGGTTTTCAAGTCGCTGGGAATGGTCTCGGAAACTGGAATTCTGTTATAGCTTCTTATTTCCTAAGCTCTATTAGAACCTCTCCACACTTCAGAATTCTTGCTGGCATGAGGAAGTCTGGGAGCAACATATTAAGGGCACATGGAATGATTATCTTATGAGAGTTGTGTATCTATGTCAAAAGCCGGCTGCCACTTTTACAACCTCATTCTTCACATGCAGAAGCCCAGAAGGAGCGGGTTTTGCACTCACAGCCCAGAGCGAGTGAGAGGAGAGCCTGCTGAGAAGGGTTGGCCTGGGCCGTTTGCTCGGTGAAGCTACCTTGTCTCATGACCTCGTTCATTTTCATAGTTAAGCCAGGGGCACCAGGGTTTGCTTGCCTGCTTCCTTCCTTCCTTTCTTCCTTTCTTTCTTTTCCTCTGAAAGAAAGGGTGCATTCCGTGACTGCCAATATTGATGTAGAAACTAGGAGACAACAATGTACGCATATTTTGCAAAAGGTTTCAAGTCAGTATAGACCAAAAAAGAAAGCTATCTTTAAATCTGTTTTCCCTCTCTGCCAGAAGTAATGGGGAAATCTACTCACCATCCTGTTACTGCAGCATCTCACAGAATACTTTGAGACAGGACTTTCCAGGAACCGTAGTTAATTTCTTGTGCAAGGAGTGCCCAAAGGGGAGAATACAAGTCACAAGAGACACAGAAAACTCTTTTCAATACTAATGAAAATATATTCCTGTCCTTATCTCATGCCTATGTATATTTATTGAATTCAGTGTAAGAAATAGATAAAAACTAGAAATACCAGAGAGAAAACTCAGTTATACAACTTTCTGTCTTGGAAAAGACTTTAGAATCAGAAAAAGTAGGGGCAAATTCTGGCTCCATTTTTACCTTTTCCAACACAGCTTAATATAGGATAATAGGGCCAAGAAGAGTTCCTTTGATTCTTAAAAATGCTGAGCCCCTGCCCAGGGCTCCCCATGACTCCCTCGCACTCATCCTGAATCTCTCTCTCCCTTTTATTTCAAAACCCTGTAAGTCAAAAAGGATCAGATTTGTGCGGGAGAGTCTATCAAATAGTTCTCTTAGTTCGTAACTCAGCCTCCTACAGGAAGCACTGGAAAATGAGTTTTAAAAGCTAAATGGATGTTATCAATTTGACATCTCTAAGGGGATTGGCATGCATGAACGGATGCGTGTCAGCATGTATTTCTACACAGGGAGTGTTGCCATTCAGAGGGATTGTTTTTATCTCATGCTGAACTACGAACAACAGTGAGAGTTAACTCGGCTCGGAGCCCCTACCACCAACATCCCGTCTCTCTCTCTCTCTCTCTCTCTCTCACACACACACACACACACACACACACACACACACACACATGGGCGTGAACACACGCGCACTCACAGGCAACACAGGGCTGTCTTCTCATCTTTCCTGGAGCAATTCTGTGTCTCCTCTTCTAGGACCCCTCCCCTGAAGCCCTCAGGGGATTAGATGTCACTCTGTGGGGGAGGGGTTGGGATTCTTCCGTAACACTCTGCCCTGGCTCTTCCCAGCCTCATCCCTTTCCCTGATACACCATGAATTTTGGGGGATAGGGATCGTCTTTTAACTCCAGACTCGCAGCACAGTTCCTGAAACATAGCAGGAGGCTGAGTAAATGTTTAAAAAAATAAACTTAAAAAATAATTTCAGTTGTGTTTTCTGTTGGATTGAATTTTGATTGTGGCCACAAAAAGTCGGTGGGGCCGAAATGACCCTCCCAAAGGCCCCCTGGGTCCCTAGTCCTCAAAGGAAATGTGAGGAGTAAAATGCAGTGGAGTTTTTGCTTAGAAGAGCTCCCTGCTTGATTTCAACTTTCTCCCCTAACCTATGTTTATCTTGATGGTCTTATTTATATCTAGTTCCCTTTGATAAAAATAGAAGCTCAAAAAAGTGAATTTGCCACCAAGAGTTGGTACTTTAGACTTGTGCCTTAGCTCACAGATACAGCTAACCTGCTGCTTTGCGTGTGGACAGCCAGCTAGATGCTTCTTTTCTGAGTCATCTGACTTCTGAGTTTTCACTTTTTTAAGAGTATAATTAAGATAGGTTCCCAAGGATTAAAAAAAAATTACTGTGAGTTAAGCAGACAGTCTATATATTGAGACCCATATAAGGAGATGTGTGGGCACCCACCCAAATTGAGAGAAGCATTAAGAGCTATTCAAAACCTACTGAAATGTCAACACACTTTTGAAAAGGGTCCATTAGGGATGCAAATGTATGGTTCCCTGATTATGATAAGCACGGGAAAGAAAACAGTGAAACCCATTAGGAGGTTTTGAGAACTTGGTTTTGAAGAGTGGCAAAGGCAACTCTGGTTTCTGCTGAGGGCTGGGCTTATTTCTTCCCCTAGCCCTTCTCTATGTTCAGAACCAACAATTATGATCTGAATGTCGCCAAAAATTCCTCCATTTTTGGATAAGTTGATGAACTCATCCGTAAATGGGCTAGCATTGAAATGCCATTCATGTCAGATAAAATTCATTTAATAAGATTCATTCTCTGGATTACAAAGTATAACTTGTTAGCATATAGGTTTGATATTAGAAACTCACTTCAGGCTTTTGATGGGTTTTAGTTTTTTCTTGCTGGGGTTTTTCCTATAAGAGGCTAATTGTAACTTAAAATGTATAATTTTTACTATATAGCATTATATAGTAATCAGCTCACATGAGGGTTCTATTTCTATTTAATAATCATTTAGGGTTTTTCTGTGAAGATAACGGACTCATTTAATCAGAAAGACACCTTTAATTCTGGCTGTCCTGAGTTATTCACAAGTGATGTCAAACGATATTCACAGTACTGGATAAATTGGGGCATAATTTTTGTGTAATCACTCTCAATGTAAAAAAAAAATTAATTGATTTTTCCATTTTCCTTGATCTGGAAGGAATTGTATCAATTTCCAGGACGTCATAAAACAAAATATTTAAAGTATGTTTCAAATAATAAAAAAAAAGAAATACTTAACTTAATAAAGATGTGGAATTCATTTATGAAGAAAAACACTGGCCATGGCCCAAAAGGCCAGAGAGATTGCCAGGAGTCTGCAGCAGACAGTTACCCTTGCCCACTCTGCCCCGTCACCCCTGCGCCATTCCATATTAAGAAAATGAATTCTTTCAGCCAAACTGAACTTTGAAATCATTGATTTTGTTTACTTTGTTTTCGAGTAAAAAAAGACAGAAGGTCTTTTTTCAGTTTTCCGCCTTATAAGGAAAGCAGTCTAAGGCACTTATAACCCTTGCTCTTCAGGCCCTATTTTAACTAAAAAGGTTTGCTTGGCATATATATTTGATGCTTGGGAATCTTACATAAAAGTTATGATTTTTGACCCTTCTGAGGAGCTTCAACCGTTGAAACTATTGGCAAAAATGGAAATCATTTAACTATCATAAGAAAAATTGAGTGCTTCAGCATTCACCTAAAACAAAAACCCTAAGTCCTGAAATGAACATTTCCATTTGGCATTTTTTGCTTCTGTACTATCAAGAATAAGCTTCAGGCTTCAGAAAGACAGATCTATTACTAATAGCATATAGGGCAAATATGCTGGTACTCACATTGGATCTTTCCTCTTAACTTCCAGAATTCCTTCCAGCTATGTTATGGTATTCTCGATTCTCCCCCATCCAAATGGAGTAGAATATTCCAAAAAATAAGCACAAATTTTTTCCAATAGTCAAAAGAAATCCAAATGACCTTATCTCTGGCAGTCCAAAGACACATAGACCCTCTCTCATCAGGGCGGTCTGAGTCTACTGGAAGAGACCAACACTAAATAAATAAGCATCCCTAAAAGCATATCATTAGAAATAGCGTGAAGGAAAAGTACACGGGAATGCTATGTGGCCCTCTACATTAGAGGCAGCTCGAATATGGGTACTGGAGAAAATTTTAAGAAAGTGATATTAAACTGAGACTTAAAAGATGAATTAAAAGTCGGTCAACAAAAGAGTAGGTGGATAAGCACTTCAGGCTAAGGCAATGGCATGTGCTAAGGCCCTGGGGTATGAAGGAGCTTGGCACGGTCTAGGAAATGAATGAGAGCAGGGTGGATGAAACATACCTGGTCAGGTGGGAAAGTGGTACCACAGACACCAAAGAGGTCGCACATTTCGAGGATGAGTCGACTAAATGCTAAATACGAAGGCAAGCCATGGAGGAATGCTGAGCGGTGACAGTCATGATTAGATTGCTGGTTTGGTGAGATCATCTGGCTGCAATGCAGAGGTTGGGTTGGAGAGGAGCGAACTGGAGATAGAAACTGTTGGAAGAACCAAGTAAGAGAAAATAATGTTTTGGACCGGGATCTTGGCAGTGGGGATAGAGCCAAGTGGATGGATTCCAGGTCTATTTTGGGATGGAGTGGATAGAACATGGTGAATGATTGGCAGTAGAGGATGAAGGATATCAAAGTCAATGCCAGAATTCCACTAATTCACTCCTACCATATATGTAGAATGAGATTATAAGGAATTGGCTTGCACGAATTACGAAGGCCGAGAAATGCCGTGACCTGCTGTTTGCCAGCTGGAGACCTAGGGAAGCTGGTGGTGCAAATTTCAGGCCATGTCTGCAGGCTGGAGAACCAGCAGCTCTGTGATGTAAGTCCCAGTCTAGGGGCAGAGGAAGACTGATATCTCAGGTCAATCAGTCAGGCAGAGAGAGAGAGAATTCAACCTTCCTCCCCCTTCTTGTGCAGTTCCGGACCTCAACAGGTTAGATGATGCCCGCACACCTTGAGGAGGGGGTTCTGCTTTACTCAGTTCACCAGATCAGATGCTAATTTCTTCCAGAAGCACCCTCACAGACATACCTAGAAATAAGGTTTAACCAGATATCTGGGCACCCTGTCGCTCAGCAAGTTGACACCTAAAGTGAACCAGTTGAGGTACCACCGACAGGACTGTCCAGAGAGCTCAGTGTGGGCACCTAGGGGATGTTACTGAGCTCGTAAGCAGTAGGGTCAGGTAGCCCTTACTCCTCAGTGGTGAAAATGTTTTTCCTGGCAGCTCACCGCTTTGGAAGAGTTCTATCATTTTCAGAACCCCCAGGCTCAATGACGCTGCTGGCACATACTAAAAAAGACAGAACTGCTTATTTGGGCACCTGAACTACCTCTGCTAAAAGATGTTATTCTGTTTAATAGCAAATGACTAACTCTAGAGCACCAGAGAGTGAAACTTTAATTTCATGCTAATTAAAAGGGTCATTGTTCACATATAAGAAGAAATTGCCTTCTCCCCTACCCTTCTGGACTTCCGGTTCCTGCCCTACTTTGCTAAATGCTACCTGTACTCAGGGACCTTTGGAGCCTGCCTTTGTTCAAGGAAAGGGAATGTCGAAGAGAGGCCAGTGATGAATTACCCATTTGTCCCCAGCTTTGAGGAAGCTCACAACTGACATGCTGCTTCCCTCAAATAAATAGTTCTTGGCCTTTCCATAAGTCAGGTTACTCCCTCTTGATCATATCTAATCACAGAACTTTAGGGTTGGAAAGGTCCTTGAAATTTGTTGGCTCAGCCACTTTATCTGACACACGAAGCAACAAGAGCTATGAGGTCACAAGGACAGGGCTGGAGATCACCAGGCAAACCAGTGGCTGAGGCAGTGACGCCCTTGTGGGGGTATTCAAATTCAAAGCCCTACAGTGGAGGGCTCAGTTACTTCTCTTTTTGTGATCTTCAGATCAACATATCCTCCGAAAGTACACTCTGGCCTTCTTTTTTGGTTTCAGGGTTCCAGAGGAGAAACCAGACTGTCATCACAGACCAGAAAAGGGGTTTCTTAGGGACAAGACAACTCCTGTGAGCAAAGCATAATGTGCAAATGTCCTTTAAGTGTGCTGCCAGTCACTTGCCATTCCTATTCTACTAGGGACTTCTTGTCAATAGCTACAATTGACATTTACTGCCACCATAACCCTACCACAAATTAAAATCAGTCCCCAAGTCTCTCTGGGGAAGATGTTTATAAGCTGTAGGAAGACATCTGAAATGATACCAAGTTGCATTTTAAACTTGAAACCCGAAATGCCACATTTGTTTGGGAGTGGGAGTAGGACTGTCTGGGGAATAATACGGGAAACTGAGCAAGTCACTCTCTTTGGCATACACCAGGGAAGCGAAAGTGCTTTGGGAGAGAAGTTTTATATGTAAACCCTGGTGTGGCTTTTAACTAATCACTTAAGGCTAAACAAAAATTTTTTTTTTCAGAATGAGCTTAAAGGAAAAATCAATCCTTTCAAACTTCATGCCTTCGAAGAACAGATGTGGGTGCCCCAATTGTACTTGTCAGTACACTGAGAAGGGGATTGAAAATATCATAATAAAATAGGTCTATCAAAATGCAAACCTAGGTTTCAAGGTTTGACTCAGTTAATACAGACAAAAGGGTGTTTAGGACCAAAAGCTTTTATATTAGGTTTGCCTGTTACCACATAGATGTCTGTGGGTGTCTGTGCGTAGTGGGTGTGTCTCTGCACATAGTATGGCACCATCTCAATCTCAGAACCCAATGAAGGACCCAACTCAGTCCACAGGAAAGCTGTGCTCCGTGGCTGTGCTGTGTGTCCAGTCCACGAGTCGCACTGGAAATAGCAAAGCCTGGTTGAAAAGCCCTTTGAGATCCTTGGATGCGAAGTTTGTAGTAAATGCCAAACATCATTATTATGAACTTTATTGCTATTATTTTATTAAGTGTTTCAGATACATATCAATTTAGTTTCATGATAAGTGCTCCTGCAAAGTAGGAGAACTTGAAAAGTAGCTCTGGAAAGTTGGCCCAAGGAGGACACTCAAGTTTCCTAGAAACTCGGCCCCTCCCCCAAACCCCCTTGCTCAAGCCAATTACAAGTTGAGTGTCCCTTTAGGGTAGTGTTTCAAGCTATCACGACCCTTAAAAAGAGGCCTGTCATGGGTGCGTCCTGGATGCATCATGCGTGCGCAGCATTTTCCTGCGCACGGCTGCCAGGAAATGAGCGACCGTGTACAGTGGGGCAACCTCATTAAGTCATCCAACAAACCTCTCTGAGTCAGGGACAAGCCTGGCTCAGAGAAGTCAGAGCAGAGCAGGTTCTCCCAAGAACATGGTACACCCGGACTCGGCAGGGCTCTCAGTCATGGGAAAGACACTCAGGTCCCTCGAGAGGCTGGACGTTTGGGGCCCTTTCCCCCAAACTGCTTCATGCTGAAATTTAGAACAACGTAGCTTTATGTTGTATTTTAAAAGGACACTAGCAACAATTTTATATTCTTAAATAGGTTGCCTCTTGAATAGATCATACCTTGATCATCGTCCAAGGACCTGGCAACCACAAATAATATCTCATATACGATTATTGGACCCTCCTCATGCCAGACCTACCAAGTGGGTGTTACAGTCCTGTTTTTGCTAATGAGAAATCAGAGATGTGAAATGACTCGTCCAAATCACATACTCACAGTCCATGGCAGGGCCATGGGGCAGCCCAAATCCTACGCCTTGTCAGCCACAGGAGGCTGGCTGCTTTATCCCATTTGCTGGTTAATGACGGCAGCCAGCATTGTCTCCATCCTTTCTGTCGGCCACTGTGATTGGAATAAGTGAAAATAATAGACCTAATTTAGGACTGTGAGAGGTCTGCCAGTTTCTCCTCCTCCTCCCTGGAAACCTCGCCAGACAGGGACGAATCTATTTTTTAAGAGGCAAATAAGAGGAAATTCCAAAACCTCAGTAAGCCATTTAATTGTTTTACACTATTCATTCTTGGGAGGTAGTCTTCTAACTGAAATCCCATGTGCTGCTGTCTTGTTATTATTCTGCTTCGGTTGTGCTTGAAAGTAACTGGTCACCATTCTCTGAATATAGTAATTTAGAAACATGAAGATCACTATCACCACCTCCCAGTCTTCTTGTTCCTTTCACTTTTCCTCTCAGGTCTTCCCTTGTGGCCTTGGAGTATTTTTCTGCACGACTTTGCAACCTTCTCAGGTTCTCCATGTGTCCCCCCACCCTTCCCCCATGATGTTCAGCCCTCACCTTCAGCCTTTGCTGGACAAGGATTTCTTTGGGATCTCGCCCCCCATCCTATGGTTTTTGGCGATTTGATTACAGCTGCGGTTTGCAGCTCTCTGTTAGGTCGTAACCAAGTGAGGAGTCTGCCGAGCCTGGCCTGTGTTCCGTTGGAAGACGAGTTACCCTCCCAGCCTTTCTTGTGTTTCTTTATCCCGAAGAACAAAACTTGAGAAATTGAGCTTTTAGCAGCCTAAGGTTGCACAGTCTATTCATGTCGTCCCAGCTGCCCTAAGCCACTCCTTTCTCACATTGACACATCCCTCTTCCGCCAGTATATTTGTGGAGCTAATCATTTCTAATGCTACCTCCTAAAGAGCTGAAATAATACTGGTGAGTGGCTGGGAAGAGAGAGTCATAAATTCGGTCTCCCAGGAGAGGTATTTGAAAACTGCCTAAGGGAGCCTGCCTGGAGAGTCAAGAAGAGGTTAGATAAAGGTGTTAGTGAGGCTGACCTGGCAGGGAGCCTTGCAAAATGCACAGGATGAGTGAAGGTTGCCTAGCCGATCTGTCCATCCGTGGCCCGGACAACTCGACACACGAAATAAACCATCCCAGGCACCACAGACAGAACTGTCCATAGCGTTCAGCATAGGCACTTAGGGAATGTTATCTTAGCTCTTTAGCAGGTAGGGTCAGGTGGCATTTACTACTCAGCAGTGAAAATGTTTTTCCTGGCAGCTCACCGATTTGGAGTTCGGTTATTCTCAGAATGCAGACCCAGTCCTAATGGAGCTGATGGCACCCTACTTAAAAGACAGAACTGCTTATTCAGGGACCTGAACTACCTCTCCTCAAAGATGTTATTCTGTTTAGTAACAAATGACTAACTCTAGAGCCCCAGAGAGTGAAACCTTTATTTCATTGCTAATTAAAAGGATCATTGTTTATATGTGAGAAGAAACTGCCCGTCCCCTACCCCTCTGCTGTTTGTACTGAAGTCTTTTGCAGTTAGAGCTGCAAAATTAAGCTGTGTATTTGGAACGTGGGTATTTGGAGATTGCGTTGGGTGTGGATTCCACCACAAATTACTCGTTAAAATTTGAGAACTGACAAGCTCAAAGTCCAGGAGAAACCCAAATGGAACTGCTGACTTAGAGTTAAGGGGGTTGCGTCTGCAAGCTCAGAGAGCTCTTGGCCTCCACAGAACATCCAGGCCAGTGTGTTAGTGCATGTTTTTCATGAATTATTCATCTGTGGTGAATGAATGCAAGCAGCAATCACATGTAAATGACAAGGCTCATAATCAGAGGGCTACTTATTTGTCCTTATGAAGCAAGGAGGAAGCTTATTAACAGCTCACAAACAGGAAGAGATTTGACTTAGAGATACATCGCTATAAAGAATTTTTTTATACATATGTAGCCAGATGTAAATCATTTATTTGAGCCTGGATTCAAAATCATCTTTTATTGCACGCCTTTTGATCTGCATTTACTTTCCTTTTCTAAGGGTAACTTATGAATAATTGATGCAACTGTGAAGTTATTGGCTAATCGAAAGCCATCTCTTCACGTCTTTAAGTCTGACCCAGGCTGCAGCCAAACTCTTTGAGCATTTGGGGTCTTTTAGAAAGTCTTCATAAAGAACCTTTAGCTCTTTACAAGGAAAAATACCAGATTTTGAAAACAGATTTTTTTTTCCCCCAACAGTAGTATACAGCAGAAACAAACCATGTTTTGGGTTAACTTAAATGAATCGGGCTAACTGCATGACGAATTCAGATTCATAGTACAGAAATTAGTCATTCGAGATGAAAAAATGAGATTGATGGAACAGTCGTGACAGAAGGGCCATAAATTCACATCTCCCCTCCTCTCGCTGCTCTCTCTGTTGGAAACACGAGTGGCCGCCCCTCTGCCTGGCTAGGGGCAGCGTCTCTGCTGTAAACCCAGCCAACGGCTGCAGACGGTGCAGCCCCGTTAGCTGTGTGACATGTCAGCACGGCCATTGTCTCCCTCTCAGCCCGGCTTTCCTGTAAAGAAAAAGAAGTTCCATTCCCGAGGTACCAGCCACCCTATCTATACACACGAAAGGCGTCAGCAGTACAAAATCAATGTAAAAAGAGGCCCGAATTTATCCTGGGTGGTAAATTAAATCTCCGACACCCCTGGTGAAAATGCTTCCCAAAGTGTTCTTGTCCCTGTCGACAAGTCGGTGCAAAGCAGGAACGAGATGTTTCGTTGACGGTGATGTGGGCGCAACTGGTACCTCCCAGCCCAGAGCTCTGAGCATGATAAAGAGCAACGTTATTGCAGGGCAAGCGTCCAATTCTTAAAACATTATATAGATTGGAGACAGATGAGCGTTCCTGAATTATTCGTGCTTGGTCTTTTCTTATGAAATGCCTAAAACCTAATTTCCAATGGAAATTAATCTAATTGGTGCAAAAACAAATGGCTCTAGAACTTACCAAGTAAGCTCGAGTTTAATCTACAGGGCACTGATTAAAAAGTACAGGTTACTTTGGGGGTAACCATTTATGCTTTTCAACGGCAGAAAAGGTTTATATCAAACCGTTAAGGTAAATTGGAGTTTCACTTATGACTCGTAAATCAGTTAAGTTCTTCCCATTAGTTAGCAAAGATAATGTAGTAATCACTGTTTTGCAATGTCCATCGGTAGCTGAAGAGGTCCTTGATACCTATGCTTTCATTAATTCAAGAAATATTCATTAAACACATACATATTGTGCTCTTTCTTAAGTTTTAGAAATACCTATATTGGCAAACAACACAAATACCACCTCTGGCTTATAAAGTTTATTGTCTAGTTTGGAGCAGAGACATTTTTTAAAAATCACCAAAAGTCACTGAGCGATTAATTATGATTAGGAAGTTGAGATGGTAAAGTCCAAGAGACCATGAAACACATCTATTTTGTGTATCATCATAGTGTTACCAGTCAGATATTTGTAATTTAATTTGTATGCAAGTGGCCTGAGTTGACAAACTAGTTTTCCACTCCAAAACGAGAAGGTACAGGGCCTAACCGGTACCCATATTTGGTACTTCATTGATTTTTTTATTGACTTGTTGATCGAATAAATGATGATAAATGTTACTGGAGAAAAGTGCTGGGTGCACTGAGCTCACTCCAAAGAAGGCCCTAACCTAGTGTGGCCGCCCAGAGCCCGTGGTGAGGATTACTTACTTTCAAGGCTCTGCTGGAAGGGAGATGGCGCTTCCATGAGGTTGGGAGAAGTGCTAAGGCACATGTATGGAGCCGAGGACCATGAGCAGGAGAGGCGGTGGGGGGCAGGGAGGGGGACAGTGAGGAGCCAGAGGGTGCAAGATCTTGGAGCAATGTCAAGTTCTATCACAGGGAGATGGGTTTACTGGTATCTCTCATGAGCTGCAGCATTTGCTGTTTTTCATTGATGGTTTTACTAGTTTTTTGGAGGGCCCTAGGGAAGGAGTCAGTGGTCAGGATAAGGCTCTTTCAGCTCACCTAAATGACTGCATCACCAGCATCACCAGCAGAAAAGTTCTGGCAGGACAGTTCTTGCAGGAAGACTTCGGATCTTTAGCAGAGGCCCTCCCCTGAGTGGAGGACAGCTTTGAACGGGAACACATACATTTTTATTGAATCCTGCTGATATTCTGGTGCCGTTTCTCAGGCTAGCTATTTCTACTTCTTTGTCTTAAATTTATCATTTGTTAAAAAGGGGAAATATTGTATTTGCTGTCCAACTTCAGGAATTTGGCAGTGAGGCTGTGCAGAGCTAGGAGCCCATTCAGAAAAAGATAGTGTGATGTCTTTTAGAATATGGGCGAGAAGGCCTCCTCGTTTTCCCGATTCATGTTCCTGTTGGGATTTCGTTATTGTTTTCAGGAAAAACAGAGTCCTCAGAACTGATCTCTGGGGGACTAGTTCGGTTCCTTTTTGAGGAAATATTTATCAGGATCCTTTCTGAGAAATAATGTAAATTCATTTTGAAATGCTGTAAAATTGTGGATGAGAAGATCCTTCTGCCTCCATGGAAGCAAAACTTGATGGTTTTTAAAAGAAATATCATATGTATGGAAGGAGTTTGAGGTATTTTTATACGAAGTGACGCCTGCTTGAGTGTGGTTGGTAGGGTAATAATAGGGGTGTACTAATTTATAGTTTTAATTTGACCATTTCACCTAAAATGCCTTATGGTGTGCTTGACTGTGATATTGTTATGTTACAGAATGACATGCTTATGATTTTGTAATAAAAGATTTTTGTAATAAAAAAGGGCCATTATTTGTGCCGGACCCTGTATTTGTTAGATTGTAGCTCTTAAATTAAAGCTAGAAATTTGTCTTCTGTAGGATTCCAACGTTATGCCAGTTTCTTGTTGAAGTTCAGTGATTAATCTGTGTTTCAAAATAATAACAATAACAAAAACAACTAATTTTATTGAACATAGTCAATATATTTAATATGTAGTCATTTATAATGCCATAAGGCAAATAGATCTATCATTTCATTTTACAGTTGAAACTAAGGCACAGAGAAGCCAAGTAACTTGCCCAAGGTCACACAGCTAGTACGTGGCAGAGCTGAGATTCCACCTCGGCGGGCTATTTCCTGAGCCCAGGTTCTTCGCTACCCCATTTTACAATGTAATTATGACCCCTGGAAATAATTAGTTCTATTGTCTTTCCATTTCACATTCTACTTGATTATCCCAACAATTTGCTTTCTCTACAAAAATAAGAAGTTTTAAATTCTACTTAGGATTATGAGTAAATAAGGACTTCTCTTTACAAACTGTCTTCTATGAAGATTTAAGAGTTTGTATTCTCTCTCTGACCCTTTAGCCTCCCCATCCCACACAGAAACTAGTCTCCCTGGTTAGGCCACAGCACTTCATGTAGGAAGGTATAAAGGACACACACAGTTCCTTTCATTAGCAAATACAAAGATGGGGCGGGGAAGCAATAAGCTTTCACTAATCTGTTTGTGAAATTATGTTGTACTTATTTTATTTTTTTTAAAGATTTTATTTATTTATTTTTAGACAGAAGGGAAGAAAGGAGAAAGAGAGGGAGAGAAACATCAATGTGTGGTTGCCTCTCACGTGGTCCCCACTGGGGACCTGGCCTGTAACCCAGGCATGTGCCCTGACTAGGAATCGAACTGGCAACCCTTATGGTTCGCAGTCTGTGCTCAATCCACCAGCTACACCAGCCAGGGCCAAATTATGTTGTATTTAAATGAGAAAGAAGTGTGGGCCCCTTGGGATCTACCCGGTCCTTTTCCCCCAACTGATCTGGCCCTTAAGGGACACCGGCTATTTGGGATTTATTCACCTTTCAAATGTCATCTTGACATTGAGAAGTAAGCGCTACACTGGCTCAATTTTATTTAACATGGACACTGACCACCTACTCTGAGCCAGGTGCTGGGTTAACCACTGTGGATGTGCCAGGGAGCAGTGAGGAACACCTTTATCTTAATGAACAGCTAGTCTCCCTAGATTAAGAACATCTCATTCTCATTTCAAGGCCTGGAATCTGAATTTTAGAGGTTCAGGAGATTTCCAGGTGGCCTACAGTGTGAACCATTCATTAAAGAGATGAGGAAACAGAGAGCCCCCAAGTTGAGGAAGTTTCTTCCCTGGCTTCAGAACCTCTAAAAGCAAAGGCACCTGGCCGGCCTGCTTCCTGCTCACTCTCCTTTCTATTTGACTGCTTTGAAGCTCTTCTTATGCAGCTCCCCACCTTCTCCCTGACCCCTCCAGGGTCTTTTGTTTTTTTTCTTTTTAAATCTGCTCAAAGTTTCTTAGATGTCTATTGTCTGATTTCAATGCTAACATTGATCTCATTTTCTGACCTAATTATTTCATTGCTTGCTTCTTCCCTTTCCGCATACCTGGCAGATCTGTCTGTCCTGAGAATTTAATAGCTGTCATGGATCTTGTGAAGACCTGGGAAAAGGGAGAGTCTGCTGTGACCCTCCCTAGACCTTCCAAACAAAAGCTCTCGCCCTTAGCTCCTCAAAGATAGCTGGGCTTGTCCAAGGGCATGGAAGACCAGCAGACACAGCCCTTGCTTTCCAGACACCCCCAGACTGGAAAACGTCCTTTGGAGTTTGGGGGAGGTGGCAAGGACGTGAAAGCGCTTGCTTTGGTCCCTAGCATTCTGTTAATAAGGACAGTGAAAACACAGTCTGTCATCCTTGACATTTTAATTGAAAGAAAAGCTTACATAGATTTCAGCCGTAAGCAGTATGTTTATACAAGTGTATAAGGAGGAATAATCTGTCACGTTGGAAAACTCTTAGTGCTACAGGACGTCGTTTAGTAAGTGAACAATCCAACGTGAGCTCACACATCTTACCCTGTGCCATGCCTCAATAATTTTTAGTAGAAGCACTTTACCTAGAGGCATATGGTTATTAAAAAGGAGGCTCGGCTTGCTCAAAGTCTGGAATTAGTAGCTCATGGCAACAAGCCTGCACTGGAGAGAGACTGTCGGGTCTTTGTTTTCACAACTTTACTGCAATTTGCCATCTTATTTTCGGAGTCTAACTGATGTGTTGTTTGGGAAGTACTTTTTTTTCTTTTTAAAGGAAGAAAACATAATTTCACATGGATGAGTGACTTCTCATGTTAGCGGTATCACAGAGTTTTACTACTTCATTAGAAAGTCCAGAGCAGAGTGAATATCAAAGCAAATGGACTGTGGATTTATTTTAGTATAAAAAAAAGTCAATAATAACTTAGTTATGGGACCCAACAAGGTGTGATGGGGGAAACTCTCTTTTGTAAGTTGGGTAAAAGTCCTGCGTCTTTTCATGACCCATCTGACCTTGGGCCAATTTAAATATTTCTGAATTCAGCTTACTCCTGAGTAAAATGGGAGTAATGGGCCCTCCCTACCACAGTGCATTGTTTCAAGTCACACGAAGGTGAAAATATTTTGAAAAATATGAAGCAGGTTTTAAGTGCAATATAAAAAATTTTATGCAAGTACAAGGTGTTAAATAGTAATTATTTTTATATATACAAAGGGAATTAATTAATACAATTATTCCCATATGGCTCTAGGCTTCAATGATCTGACTATTCTGGACAAATGATTATGTTCTGGGCCAGGCTACATCATTACTTCAGTCTAGTTCTATAATACCCAGTGATGGATAAGCACAGATTTTTTTTTCTTTCAGTTTTTGTAGTTTTAAAAGCCCAAGCAAGAAGCCTAGAAAACTCCATTAGTTTTGTTGGTGGGGTTGGGGGATTATTTATAGGATTTGTGTAAAACAATGATTCAAAATTATTTAGAATCCAAACATCCAGGGTTCTTAAATAACCATTTCCCCTTCAAGTATACATTGCTAATTGGTCTGATTGGCATCATTAGGTAATTATTATTATAATCCCAAGGGAACCCAGTACCTTGAAAGCCTCTCTTAATTAATGGAGGAATACTTGATATTTTAAAATCTAGTAGATTTATGCACATGTGGAAATGACTGACCTAATAAGAATGTTGAATTAAATGAAACATACCATTCCCCAATTATTCTATACCCCTGGGAGTTTCCCATAGTCTTGGGAAGAATGAAAACTCATTTTAAATTTAATTACTTTAGCATCTCCATTCACATCACCATTAGGTTGTTTAATTGATTTCTTGTGAAAAAAGAACCCATTGTTAAAAACTCATAACCAGATTTTTATTAATAGGTCATGTTGGAAAAAATGTAAATGATGATGATCTGTTGCCCTTTGTCCATGAGGATGATATAGCCAGTTAGCATCATACAAAAATTTACATCGTTGTCTTTCCTATAACAGTTTTTGCTCGTCCCTAACTGTCTACAGTGGAAGTATTATTCCTCATGGTGTCTAGAACAGGCGTATGGTAGAAGGCTGTATATATGTAAGATGCATGTATCCATATGTATTATGTGTGCATGCATAGATGTAGACATAGTTGTATCTAAATTTTTCTGGATGGATATATAGAGATCTGTAGATGAAAGTGTGAATGGATGGATGAATGATGTGTAGGGATACTCTTAATGAACGTTTCTCATTGGGAAACTGCGGAGTTCAGATTATTAATCCGGTCTTTAGAGGAACTGAAAATTATTAAGCGCAACATGGTTTGTATACAGCCATTTTATTTTCAGTAAATGTCTCAAACAAAACATTGAGACTGGAGATCATAATACAAACACTGTCCGTTGGCTGAGCCACACGGTGCACCTATGTGACTCGAGATATCTGCCTCTGAATCAGGTGAGACTTTAAGACTCAGTGAAGTTACAACCTGCTACGGAATTCTGGAGCACTTGAAAGAAGGAGCTTCCTAGAACTGTAAAAGCCGAAGGGCTTTCAAACGCCCTACTAGTCCTTACCGTCAGTCCAGGCTCCAAAGGGCCCCAGGCCCATGTCAAGGAATAACTGAGTATATCATCATTTGCTTTTCGGAGAACACTCATCTCATCGTCCTGTCTCTGTAACCACTCATCCACACGTTCCATTTTAAAAAACTGGGTATAATTTGTGTCTATCTATGCAAACTGTGTAAAGGCTTTATATTCTTTCATATTGTTATGTGTACAACTTCCTAAACATAAAATATTGACTAATTCCTACTAATCTTTTAATGATACGTGTGGCTCTGATGAGTTAGCTGTATTTCCAAAGGAGCTGTCAGGCAAAAAGGGGGCCAACTTAACCTTCTTTGGGACTGCAACAGCCCTGCGGAGAAAGAGTGTTTTGGCCTCTTTTCCCATTTCAGTCTCCCACTTGTGCATGAGTCACCCGTGGGAGGCCCAGGAGCTCCGAAGAAGAGGCTCTGGACAGGGCTCTCCCTGGAGCGCAGGGAGGCGTCAGACTGCACAGCCCCTCTCTATGTGCGGCTTCACAGGGGGGATTTGCTTTTTTTGAAGATAATGCATTAAGTTTGTTAACAATGGTTTCTATCCTGGCGCTCGGGATAAGATGACTGAACCCACAGATTCAGAGGTCCTGAGGCTGTGTGTTTACTTGTTTGTTGTTCTGTCTTTAACTTAGTGGTTTGACGTTTACACAGCTCCCCTGAGCAAAAGCATCAGGAGACTGAGAATTTAGCCAAGGAGGTCACTTGTTTGCCATTTTTTAATAAACACAAATAATTCCCTTTTTCCCTCAGCCCCATATTCCCTGGCTCATTAAATCAATTTAAGGCCCTTAAAAAATTTTTCTGGCAAATTGAAGCAAAAACTCTAACTATGTACTCCCCCGAGGAACATGTGCTTACCCCAGTCCTGCAGGTCAGGCCAAAATCAGTTTCTGTCAAACAGCCTAACACCTCAAGTTATTACGAAGCGAGGGATTGGAAATTGGGGGCAGGGCTCTGGACCTGCCTGGGGAAAGGCCAGCTACAGAGCCGTGTGTATAAAACCCAGCTGCCTTCGTTTGGGTCCTGGCTTTCATTTTTTTTTGTTTGTTTGTTTATGGGGTTTTTTTTTTCTGTTTGCAGGGGAAAAGATTGAAAAAGTCAAAATAGATTTTTATTGGGAAACTCATGAATGAAGCTGGCTCTGTAAATCCAGAGAGTGAAAATGTATCCAGAGCAAAGCCAGGAGGGCTTCCAGACAGAGGTGTGGGAGAGTGTGGATAAAACACACATACACACATCTCAGGCTTTGAGGTCCTCCAGAGGGCAGAGACTTCCCAGTCACCAGAGGATTTCACTACCACGTCTCTGGGCTGAGATGCGGGGGTTTTAGAAGATTTATCAGCTTGTTGTCTATTGAACATCAGTTAGGTAACAGAGGTCAGGAAATGAAGTGGAATTTGATGTATTAACTAGGAAGCAGCAAAGGAAGCCAGACTTTTGTTTTATTTGTTATTATTTCCCCAATATCCTCAATTATGTGGCTCCCATTTGAGGATCTGATCTGCTGCACGCATAATGGTGGTGTCCCAGCTGGTCTAGTCACGGGGAAACAGGCAGTGAAACCCCTGCCCAGAGCCTCAGGAATAATATTTGCTTTTTTCCCTCTTTGTCCCCAGGCCTGTCCCAGGCTCTCTATCTTCTCTGCTGCACATCCACAACAGACAGAGACAGCCCATGCCAGCCTCCATGCCTGGGACCCTGCCTAACCCGACGATGCCGGGGTCTTCCGCCGTCCTGATGCCAGTAAGTGCTTCTCGCTTCCTCCGAGACTTGCCCGCTTTGAAAAAGGCAAGGCAAGGCAAGGCTGAGCTTTCAGCTGACCGAGAAGAAGGCGGCTCCTTCTGGATGGAGTTGAGCTGGGTGCCAAGTGGTTTCCAGTGCCTAGTTGTCCGTCCCTAGGCATCTTGCTGGCTTTCCCTGTCCTTCAGTGCTTCCCTAGTAAGGCATGGGCTCATCTTCCTGCTGGTGACAAGTGACCTTGCCACTCCCAGGAATGGAATTTGTTCAGGGACACGGTTGTATGACTACTGCAAAGTCTACACTGGGCTATTTACAGAGTGTCCTTAGACTGGCAGTGAGAGGTCCAGCCAGGGCTGGGAGTAAGAATAATAAAAATAACAATGATGGCCCATAAAACTTTAACATGTATTTGTGCGTATCACGTTCTGTTAATTATTTGAACAGCATTTGTCTGGTGCATCTCATCTGTTAGTCTGTCTCTAGGCACTTTGTCAATACCTGCAACAATCCTAGGAGGTAGGTACTAATACTACCCTCATTTAAATGAGCAAAGTAAGGCAAGGAGCTTGCTTGTCTGAGAAGCAGAACAGCTGAGATTTGAACCCAGGCATTCTGGCTCCAGAGCTTACTCACTCAACCTCTACCTGATACACACATTCCTTCCTTTCTCAGAACAATCCCATGAGGTATGCACAGTTCTTACCCCCATTTTACAGATGAGGAAACTGAGCAACTTGACTAAGGTCATGGAGTCAGTGGGTGATGGAGTCAGGATTGAAATCCAGGTAGACTGAATCCTGAGTCGACCCGCTCATCATTATCCTGTCCCTCTTTGAAAACAACAGATGGGCATAGATGGGAGACACAGATTTTCCAGAGCACACTGTGCTCTCCTTCCATGGGATCCCTTGCCTGTGCTTCTTCTTCGTCCTCCCTGGCACTGTGCATTGGTGGACATTGGTGGCCGCTGTTATGCACAGGGCCGCAAGAGTTCTCAAAAACCCCAGAGGTAGCATGCCAATTCTATGAAAACCCTCCCATCACAATATCGGCAGTGCCTTGCGGAGCATTTTGGCATTTTAAAGAATTGTCTACCTTTGTTATTTCATTTTGCTATCACAGTAAACCTGTGGAAATATGCCAAAAGCTGTAATGATCGACATACTCATTTTACAGACGTAAAGCTGAAGAGTAAGGAGTTGAAGGGATTGTGGAATGCCACGCAGCTCATGAGTGAAGAGCAGTGACTGGAACCCACATCCAAAGTCACTGAGCAGCTCAGATTTTGGCAGGTTGAGCAGGTGGCTCCTCTATCCAATTGGAGGCAGGGGAGGGGAGAGGGACATGGTGGCCCTAGTTCAGAGAAACGGAGGTACCGCTATAAATATGGGGCAGTTCAGGCTGGAAACAGCCTTTGCAACATCGGCCAGATGAGCTGACTGACTTCACCTGTGCTGCTCACTGTAAACATCTTTCAGTGAAAGAGAAACAGCTCCATCAATGTCATTACCCCAGGTTTCATTCAACCCAACTCATTGGAAGAAGACTTCCACCACCAGCGATCTCTGTTTCGGCTCTAAATCCCCCCTGTCCAAAATTAGTCTCCTCTCAGAAGCTGATGCATTGTTCAGAGAAATACCACCGTGGTAACCTTTTTTCCGTTTGACTCAACAGTGTACCAATCCCAGGGACAAATGTGGGACACTGGGCCCAGAGAAAGGTCACTGGCACATGTGTCCCGCCCTGCTTTGTTGCACCGCGTCACTTCATTGCATAACTTGACCTCCTGTCGATGCTTCAGAATTGAAACAAAGGATCGGGTGCATGGTTCAGAGCCACATAGACAGAGAGTCAGGGATGCTTCCCGTGCAGGTGTGCCCAACCCCGTGTCAGTGACACGTTCCGCTGCCACATCCACAGTGTCGCTCTAGAGCAGTGATTGTTGACCCGGGACGATTTGGGGCCGTACCCGGAGTCGCTGTTGGTTTTCACAACTGGGGGAGGGTAGCTGGCATCCAGTGAGTCAAAGAGAGGTACGCTGTGAAACGTTCCACAGAGCACAGGACGGACCCCACTATAAAGAATTATTTTGCCCAGATTGTCCACAGTGCTGAGGTTGAGAAACTGAGGTCCAGGGTGACACTGATGTCAACTCATGAAAATTAATATATAATCTCCAAAAAGCACGTCCTAAAAGTTTCAGCCCCTAGCAATCTGGGCCTTTTCTGTCTTACTATAAAGTCACCAGCTGCTACGCTGTCGCTTTGGCATTTCAAGCATGATCTTCTTCTGGAGTTCCTGCCCCAGGACCACGGGTCCCTGGGTATGAAAGAAAGTCTGTGTCTTCAGGGGAAGATGGAATTCTTAACTGATTTGTGGCATGTTGCTATGCCACACACTCATGAAGCCTTGAGTCTGAAACAAAATGATGGATTTGTTGATTCATGCCTTCATTCCACAAACTTTCACTGAGCACCTTCTGTGGGCCAGCGACGAGGCTAGTGGCTGGGACGTGTTGAAGAAGGTAGCATTGCCTTCCCAGAGTTCACTGGGTTGTGATATCCTATCTTGAAAGTCAAATGCTTAAGTAATTTGGGAATACGAGCACCCATTTATTATAATAAAAGCCCAGTAAAGTATGGACATTTCAGCTCCTGTTCTCCAGCTTGTTTCCAGAGAAAAGAAGAAGCTCGAAAAGCAAACAAACAAATAAACAAACAAACAAAAAACCAGTGAACTCCTTTCCCTGGAAGTTTCGCCGACAGTGCTAAATGCTGCTTTGTGTTCAGCAAAGCCACTCCCGTCTTCTGACCCCTCGTTCTAGTCAGCTCGTCAAAGCCACACTCGGGGCAGAGCCTTGTGAGTGTGCAGCACCGAACAGTTGTTTTGAAGAGGCTCTTGCTGACCCCCTATAATTATTTAGAGCGAAATGTGCAATGTTTTTAGATAGAGAAGTCAGCCTGTTTTCAATATTCTGTTTAATTTGTGAGTCACGGGGTAGAAATAGTCATCAACTGTAATTTTTCCGAAAAGTGGGAAGCGTGGCCAACCGCGGGCCCAAAGGCCCCAGCAGGCCCCTCTCGGGCTTTGCAGTGCATGAGGCCTGGGGGCCTGGGACCCTCCCAACAACCATCGGTGCTTCTGAACGGAGGATCCTCCTCCTTTGGAAAACGGGGAACAAATGCACAGGTGGACTTGACTTCTCTCCAGGAGAAGGTCACCAACGGGAAACAACGGGTCAAATGCTACACCAACGGTCCTAACCCCCAGCTTCTGGAAGTGGGAGTTAGTTATCAGTAACAGGCATTTTTCAGAGCAATCTTCTTCATGACTTAAGAATTAGAGTACACAGATGTAGTTACTGGCACTATAGTATCATGATTTTTAAAAAAGAATTAAAAAAATTAAAGTCCCTATGCTGCCTGGAGATTTGGGGGAATATGGGTGTATTTTATTTTACTGAATTGGTAAAGCCTCAAAAGGATTTGCAGAAGTACTCTAAGAACGAATAGAAAATTCTTTAAATAATTCCTTTTGAAACAGTTCGATGGACCCATACTCTGTAGATGACAGATAAGCGAATTCGGTGTCATAATCGCGCCCTGCCCCTGGGGCGGGCACAGCAGGAATTGCAGTCATAGACTCTCAACAATGGAAAAGACATTAAAGGGTCATTTAGTTCAACTATCACTCTCAACTCTGCTCTGTGAGCTTCCCCGCAATGATAACGAGCTCTGTATTTTCCGAGACTACCTAGACCAACTTTGAGCAGAAACCTGGTTCCCTAAGATTTCCGACCATTGTGTTCATTTCCATCTTTTGACAAATGGAAAATCTCTTGCATGGATGAATAACCCTAGAAACGTCTCATTTTCGTCTCATTTCGAAAATAAT
The DNA here is from genome assembly GCA_004026765.1 of Micronycteris hirsuta. Taxonomy (NCBI): domain Eukaryota; kingdom Metazoa; phylum Chordata; class Mammalia; order Chiroptera; family Phyllostomidae; genus Micronycteris; species Micronycteris hirsuta. Next base: position 236,753 of record PVJI01000410.1, read on the forward strand.
AACGTCTCATTATTTTCTACGTGATTTCAGTATAAAATAGAGGGCGGGGCAAAAGTAGGCTTACACTTGTTTGCATGGAAAATAATCCAATAATTAATAAGTAATAATATAAGAATAAACTCAGAGTTTTGCATACTCCCAACTGTAAGCCTACTTGTGCCCCACCCAGTATATTTGCTTTATTTTGATTCTTTGAAAAGGGCTAATTTTCTACTAAACCGAAAATCTTCACCAAACACATTCTTCCATGACTAAAAAGGAGATTTTGCTGTATTTCCTTTTTAACAGGGGCACTCCGGAGACAAAAAAGCCAGAACCCGATGCAGATATTTGAATGATGTTAATTCTAGACACAGTGGTGGGTCAGCAGGACAATGTGGGGTCAGTTGATCATGTCATACCGAAGCCTAGGCTGTTTTCTTCACCTAGCCCCCCTGTAAGGCTGGGAACTCCCACTGTGTAGAGCCATGACTAGGTTAACAGGGAGGAAGACGCGTGCCAGAGGCAGGGGATCATTTCAGGTGTGTTCATGAGTAAGGACAACAGACCGACCCATCAACAATGCTTTTAAAATTAATTTTATTTTTACTTATTGCTAAAATGAGTCCTGTCTCTGTATAACATTTAGGGAGGGGAAAAACACCGCAGATAACCTGAGACAACCGTTTGGTATGTTATCTATCCTTCCAGCACTTTTTTATGCATATGTTATTCTTTATAGCTATAAAAATCAGCATAATTCATGGTGGTTGGATGTTTTGCAAAAAGGAGAAAGAGTCCATACTTTTGTTTGGAAATGATCTACGTGACAACATAGTTCTCTGGCTCAGTGCATCTTCTATAGAAGGCGTAGCTTTGGGTGATTCTTTGATGTGGTTGGGTTCAAGGCTTACCCTTCAACAAACCATGGCTTTCTCCACAGTTATTCAAAGTTATTCTAAATGATTCACTTGAAAGAGAAATGCAGCTTTGTCTGTGACCTAGGCTGCCTTTCCCAAACTTCTGACTCTCTTGCTCTCCTTTCTCTTAGATGGAGAGACAAATGTCAGTCAACTCCAACCTCCTGGGAATGCAAGGTCCGACTCTCAGCAACCCCTGTGCTTCTCCTCAAGTCCAGCCCATGCATTCAGAAGCCAAGATGGTAAATAACATTTATAATCCTCCTGTTGTTATTTCCTGACTTTGCCTTTTGATTTCTACTCTGACTTCCACATTTGGGTCAAGTCAGGTAGAGGGGCTCGGCTTTGTTTTGGTGCAGAGGCCTGTCTGTGGAAAGGCAGTGCAGAGCCCGGCTCTTTCTTTAAGGGTGTTTGTTACCAAACCTTGTAGTAGACTTTGCAGTAGACTTTGCAGTAGACAGCCATGTAACTAGTACCGGATCAACTCATGGCCTTAGTGAAAGACACATGCAGGAGTTTGGGGAGCTCCACAGGAGTTGAGTGGGATGCTCCCGAGAATGTGTATGTTTGCCCATAACCTGAAATTAACAATAATCCAGAGTTTCTCTCCTTCAAGGGGGTCATTGTTTCAATGCCATTCTTCCTGCCCCCGTATCCTTGAAAACATAGGTGCCATTTTAAGCACACACTATTAGGGAAATAACTTGCGTTTCATGGTTGTCAGACCTGACATTGATTGGAAAGGATCAGAGCCTTGTTTTCTCTCAGGATAACCGAAACACGTGACTTCAGGTGACAGCCTTCGGGGACTGTTAACGTCTGAGGCTTATGGGCAGTAAGGTCAGTCTTTCCAATCACAGTGATAGAATTCATGCATTTATGTTCCCCTAAATATTAAGGGAAAGCAATGCATGTCCAACTCTGCAATATAAAATGTTGTGAATTTGCTGGTTCTACTTAGTGAAGTTCCTTAAAGTATGTCATTCAACATGCGTAGAGTTAAATGCTAACAGCACAATCAGGCAGGCAGCAGATGACAACGCAATACACCGCAGCAAAGGTTTTACTATCTGCTACTGAAGGATCGCTTTTGCTAGAAGTTGGAGATTTATTTGTTTTGCTGACTGACCGCATTAGGGACCGTGTTTGGTGGCTGGCATGAGGATGTTCTTGACAGTTCTGAAAATTAGCCATCAAAACTCAGTGAGTTCATTTTCAGTGGCAACAAGTTTTTTTTTCTTTTCTCTTCCTTTTTTTTTTTTTTTTTTTTAATGGCTTTGGTCACTTTCTTTTGGAAACTTCACTCATTTAACTTGCAGCTTCTTGACCCAAGGAAGCGACTGAACTCCCAGTGTTGGCTACCTCTGGCAAATAAAACCTGTGGTCAAGAGAGTTCTCTTTGCTGTGCCACAGCCCCTGTGATGTGCCAGATGGCACCGGCATCTTCAGCAAAGCTTGTTAAATCTTTTTGGAATCGGCAAATATTTTTCAACTCAAGCCCTGCAGTGCCAAACCAAATACTTGCTGGCAGAGTATAGTTCAAACTGGCATCTGTTTTGGAGACCAGAGTAATGCCATTTACTTTTTTTTTTTTAAAGGAAAATAAAAAATGAACTGTGAAGGTACTTAAGAAAAAAACAAAATTAAGTTATTCATATGTGTGAATAAGTGTTCTTGTCTGAGCATCAGATATGATGGCCCAGATGGATTATTTCTACATCGTCTTGTTCAGTTCAGGGTCTGTACCCTTTGTGAGGGACCTCCCAGACACACTTGAGGTAGATTCTGAAGTACAATTCCAAACCAAATTTCCCTGCCAATTGATTTTCACTGGGTTTTATGCTACCACTTGACTCAGAGTGTCCTGCCCCTCTTCTTGCTGGCAAAGAAGGAAAAAGTTTTCCGAGGGGAGTACAGGCTTATAATTACTTCTATGTGTGAAATAAAAACATATGGTATGGCAAATTAATAGCAAATAATATCAGCTAGCGACAAAAGGGAATTGGTCTGCACTTATAAAAATAATGTTACCCCACAAATGTTTGCTGAGTTAAATTTACTGAGCAAGCACACTACTCTGCTGATTCATGTTCTAAGTGAATAAATATTTCCAGGCAAATGAACTCTATAATGGAGTTGAGGCTGAGGGAACACAGCTATTCTGTCTACCCCAAGCTTCCACACCTAATCCCATTATTGCCAATAGGTTTACCCAAAGGGGAGAATGGTAGTATTGGCCACTTACATTTTGGAAGAATAGCATTTACTTAGTAGCTTACAAAAGTGTTAAGTAAGTGGCTTTTAATACATTACTCAGCATCTCTATTCTTATTCTGCTTGCACTATTCACTGGAGAAACCAATAATTGCCACCTACTAACTGCACAGTATTTTCTAGCAGTTTTGAGTTGCTCAGACAAAAAGCTTTTATGAAATACAAAGTAGTAAAGAAAAAAAATCTATGATTTTAATGTCAGCCAGAGCCTCCCCAGGTTTCTCAGAACTATGGGCTTTGTTCTATGCCTAATTTTCTTCCTGTGTGAGACTGGAATGGATTCCAGATTTCAACTAAGACTCTTGTTTCACTGTTTTCAAGGACTTTTCCAAAGGTCACTCATGGGCTATTGTGATGAATGCACTCTGTGGGGTGTGTTCTCGGAGCACACGAGAAACCAGAGAGGTGCCGCCCACACGCCACACTGCAGGCTCATTCTGCTGGGGACAGTGGTGTTCATTTCACACTCCCTGTTGGCCCCTGACAAAAGGCATCGTCCTGAATCTCTGGTGAAACTGGGAGGTCTGGGAGGTGGACAGAGTGTAAGACAGGATTGTTTTAAAGGCACAGTTTTGTTAGAAGCTGCCTGACTAGTGATTGCTTAGCAGAATATATCTGTTTTCCTGGCCTCGAATCTGTCATTTCTGTTGTGGGAGAGCGCATTAATCTGGGACATCCTAAATCGAGAAGCATGTGTTCTTCCTTTGACTTAACAATGTACATTAGTATCAAGCAGTGACTTCAATGTATTGTAGCCACATCTGTCCAAGCTGGTTTTATCATAATTCTGGCAGATTATAATTTAGTTTTATGGAATGTTGTTCTGAAGAATTAAGCCAACAGACATATGGCTTCATAAATTTGCAAGTGAATGCATGCAAATTGGGTTCTGGTTGGGGGTCAGAGCAGACTCAGATTTGAGAGAACCTTCCGTCATTCTAACCATCCCAAACCACAGGCACTTTGCCCCAGATTCCTGGGATCAGCGTCTGTCTTCCATGAGAATGGGGACTGCTGGAAAGGAAATTCATGGGTTACCTGGTGGACGTTTTGAACATCCAGAGGGGAAATGGAAGAAAAGAGGGAAGTTAGCATAGAGAACTAAAAAAGGAGGAGAAGACAGAGATGGGATGGGTAGGGGCAGTACCAACTGGACAGGGGCGCATTTCCAGCCTCTGCTGCATACAGGCGACTCTGGAATTACATAGATTTGTGTTCACTTCTACTTGTGAGAATTATGCCAATTTTAACCAGCCATGAAAAAAGTGTTCCTTTTTTTTTTTTTCAAGAAAACCATAATAAGGTTGGAAACTAAAAACGAAGTGGGAGGGACTTGTCCATGTACCTAATGAGATATAAGCCTGTCTCATTAATGATGAGGTGACTATTAGCACATTGAAACTGACGAAAATGGAGTCCTTCACAGAGGACTCTGGCCACTCTGCCCAGATTCCACCTTGAGTTGGGGCAGGGTCACTCTGCCTAGCAAGGGAGAAGGTATGTGCCGCAGCTGTCACCTGATTTCCTCCTCAGGATGGCACCATGACATGGGTGTCATCCCCATTTTACAGCTGGGACAATTGAGGTTCCGAGCAGTCAGAAAACTGACCCTACAGCACATCACTTAGCAAAGGCTAATGTCTCAGACTCCAACAACAAAGGTGTATCATCAAAATATTTATCCTTTAGGTAATAATATCCGATAGCTTCCAGATATCAGTGACCAGCTGAATAAATCACATTCTTTGGGGTTAATTGATGTTTACATATGAAAGGGAGACACGAACGGCAAGGATAGTGCAGACCTGTAGATAACTTGGAAAGGATGATGCGGTTGGTAGTGTGCAATGTCCCCTGGGTCTAACCAGGTTCTGCGGCCTCGCTGACCGGTCCAGCTTGTCTGCATCCTTCTCCGAACACAGTGTTATCTTGATGTTTCGTATTTTCCAGTCGACCAACTGGAAACTCCTTGAAGGTAATTCTTGCATTGTGTAAGCTCCATGTACTGAGAAAGGCCTCATGAGTGAGAACTGAATTCGATTGAGTTGAGTTGGATTAAAAGTATGGGAAGGAACCAAACCCTAGCCATGAAGATGGGGGTGGGATGGAGTGGGTAAGAAGCAAGGGCACAGCTGAGAAGGAGAGGATAAAAGCAGGTAAATGCTAAGCTGAGTAATGCTAAAGAGTAGCTGACTACATTAATTTGCTTTGAAAGATATCTAGAAAAAAAATCTATCGTATTCTTTTCTTGAGAGAGAAGCAATATGGCTGTTCCTTAGAAAAGAAAATTGGAATATCATTGCCCTCCTAGGAACTGAGAGCGATCAATAATATGCTGTTTCTTCCATTGTGATGGACTGGTTGTGCTGTATTTTGGTTATCAACTATCAATACTTCATTCATAGTTAGATTTACAGTTTACTGAATGCAGACATAAATATATGTATTAATGAATGAGTGAAAGATACCAAAAAGTTTGAAGAGTCGGGGTTTTTTTAGAGATGGAGGGTACTCGGTAAAGACCTAGCCCAAATTCCTCATTTTACAAATGAGCACACCAAAGCCTGCTAAAGATGTAGGGAGAACACACCATCATTTACGTGCACACAAAGCTGGGCTCCCAACTCAGGCCTTCAGCCTTCTGCCCAAATCATGCTTTTCCCAAATCAGCTGTACTCATGGATGACTAACAGCACTTTTTTTTTTTCCTTGGCTCTGGTTTCCTCCTGGCAGATTGGCAGACACGAACTGGGGTGGTATAGTGAGCAATCACAGTTAAATCTCCACTTTGTTTTGAATGTCAACCTGGGTGTGTTTTTGTTTGCCGTTCCCCTCCCTAATTATCGAGGTGGATAACTGTTTGCCTGCAGTGCCCCTTGGCCACCCACTGTCCAACAGATAAATCACAGAGAAGCCCGGCTCCAGATGGAGGTGCCTGGAAAGTTTATTCACATGAAAAAACAGTCTCCAGGTAACATCTCTCTGGCACTCTTGAGAAATGCACTCCTGCCATTTGCCTATTTGCTTTCAGCATCCCAGCTTCACTTCCTTGAAGTGCAGGAATAAAAAAAAAGTGAACAAATAGCCTGTCTGCTTCTCAGAAGCTTTGTGGTGAGGCAGGAAGTTCTGTTGACCTTGAAGAAGCTCTCATCAACTTTTGAGTTGTGCCAGCAGCCCTGTGATGATTGGATGAACCGAGGTGACCACTTATTTTCAGAATTTTCCTAACCTCACAGCTGTGAAAAACTACTGTCCAATATGCAGATAAGTAGGAATTAGGTAAGAGTCCATGACAATAACCACCATAAAAATCTATGTTCTCATTAATCTATATGATAGATCTCATTTTTAAAGGCCATTTGCCTTCTTAAAACACCATGGTAGAAAATAGTAATTGTTGACGTTAATCAAGTACTTGTGTATGTGGCAGAAACTGTGTTAAGCATTTTGCAATGTATTATCTTACTTAATCCTCCACAATCCGATGAGGGAGGTACTGTTCTGAATCTCATTTTACACAGGAATAAGCTGAGAGTTTGGGTAACTTGTGAAGGATACAAGCTGGTGAAGTGCAGGGCCGTGATGTGAACCCAGGCACTGGGCCCTTGGTCCTGGCCCTAAACCGTAATGTTTTGCCAGCAATGGAGATAATCATCCTATGAGTTTACATTAGTAGAGCACTTTCCAAATCACAAAGCACTTTCCATATACATGGTCTCACTGGAGCTTCATAGCTACCCAGTCGGGTCAACAGGGAAATATTCTGATCCTCATCTTATAGACACAGAGAGGTGACTTTTCCAGTGTCATCCAGTGACATAACCAGGCCCTGAGCCCAAGCCTTCTTTGATGTTGCCCTGTTTCTACTCTTTCATGCTGTCCCTGGTGTCCCCCTGGTGATTCACTCTGAATAAAAGCAGGTCCTGAGCCTCAAATTAATAGCCCAGGCCCAGCCATCGATTGGCTTGTGTCTATTAGATTCTCCAGTTCTCACCCACTAAACACTGGACAGAAGGCTGACCCCGATTTCTGCGTGTCCTAGACAAGGGCTGAGTGTGAGCTCAGCTATTGTTTTTGAAGATCTGAAGCAACAACGCTTCTCTAAGAACAAATGGAAGGTTCTGCTCCTTTCTGTTGGCAGAAAGCACAACCTTCCACATGCCATCGCCATTTCTCCCATTTAAACCACAGAAAGTTTAATTTAGAATTATATTGTGCTATTTTTAAATAAAATGTAAGTGATTTGCTTATGAGATCATTAACCAGAGCTAGCAGCTGTTTGTTTGTATTTCTGTAGAACAGACTAAATTCCTACACAATTTGTATTCCATGTGTGGATCAGAAACCCAAATACATGGGATTATACATTTAATATATTTGTTTTGAAAATGAGAATTTAAGAGGTTATCAATTGCCTATGAATCATCAAATTCCAAAGGTGATTCATCGGCAATTCACAGGCAGGAAAGGAACTTGGGGATTATTTTAGCAAAATCCTTTCCTTTGTGAAACAAAGGCCTAAAGCTCAAGTTAATAACTTGTCCAAGGTCACATAGCTAATTAGAAGAAAGGGAATTAGAACCCAGATTCTGGGTTTCAAGTGTAAAGAACTTCACTCTCCATGTGCTGGTTGGGAGTTTGCAGGAATGCCATCTGTCAGTTGCTGTGACAGTGAACTTTCTAAAGGGGGTGTCTCCTAGAGCATTTTGCTGCAGAGTTTGGTTAGTGAAGCAAAGTAGCTGGGGTAGCAGTGGGTGAAAATGCTTTTTTCCCCTTTCACGTCAACTGGGAATTTAAACTAATCGCCAGGTTGCCCAAAGGAATGGGCCCGATTCTCCATAATTCTTCCTGAGACTCGGGGATCTTGACTTGAGACCGCTAAGCTATTCTTATTTGTCATCCAGAGTGTGGGTACACTCTTGGACCTGGCACACGCTGCCTTCATTTTGCCTGGGCTTTGGGGGACCCGTGTTGTGCTGGTGTGTAGTGGTGGCAGAGCTCGCTGCTCACACACACAGGGCTGTGGACACGTCCCTCACCATCGCGGCTCTTCTCTCAGCTGTCCCTGTTACACCTGCATCCACGGGTCCTCACACACATTCAGACATTCTCCTAGGACTCATTGTCTTCCCAGTCTTATTTCTTTTCCTTTCTGCCAGTATCTGCCCTGTTTTGGTAACCATGGCAATAGGTGAAACACAATCCCAATATTTGCTCGCTGCCTCTGTCATCCAGCCCAGCACGCGCATTGCCTTGTCTTGTTTTGTGTTTGTTTAATGTTCCCCAGCCCAAAGTCAGACGCACTTGGGCGAGGACACGGCCCAGGGTCTGGTTCGGAACAGCCCCTCAGACAGCTTTCAGGCGTGTCTTCTCTGTGTGTTTACATGCGTGAGTGCGCATGTGTGTCCCTGTCTGCATTGGGACACTGTGCAAACAAATCCAGCTTATGTCAGAATAGGCAGGAAGAAAAAAGAAGAAAATTCACAAATCTGGTTACAGGGGAGTTCTGCTTTGGAGAGATGTATTTTGGTCTTTTTTTCTTGGAATTTTTGTAGCTTACACTTTCTCAGATTTTTGCCAGCACAACTAATAATGAAAGTTTGCTTTGCACTTGGCAGTGATGGCTTTGCCTTGATTTGGTTTTGTATGTGGGAAGTACAGAAGATCTGTCAGAAAGTTTTTGCCTTGTGGAGGCTGGAAGAAGGCGGGGTACTGGGGCAGATGAAGGAGGCAAAGTTTTTTTTAAAGATTTGGATTTTTTTTCCTTAAAAAAATGAAAAGGAGACTGCAATCTTCAAGTCTGAAACTAACAAAGAATGCCTCCCCCTTGGTATCCTTTTCAAATTGTCTTTTTATTAAATCCCCTGTTAGTTTGAAAAGCTAGGTTGTGTATTTGCCTTAGTATGAATAAGATGAATCATTAGAGTCTCGGAATAGTTAAGTCCCAAACATTAAAAATAAACATCAAGAATTTTGATTTGAAAACAATATTTGCAGTCACTAGAAAAGACATGTTTAAGGGAGATAAGATTTTCATCCAACTGTGGTCTTGGATCCTAGAGATTAAAAGTGCGACCCAAGAGGCAAGGCAGTAACCTGATTTCAACAGAGAGCCAGGATCTGAAGTTCAAGAGCGAGCAGGGGCACACGGGTAGAATTTCAGAGTGGGCAAGTGTCTCACTTGCACCCTTTCCTGGACCGTCCCCTTCCCTTTTGGGATCTGGATGTGCCCACGTTTCCATGGTACTCGAGGCATCAGTCCGGTCCCCTGTCGCTTCCAGCCTCTTCCGCGCCTCTCAGCTCTGCACACCACGCCCACTCTTTGAGAGCCCCTCACAGGAGCCCGGCATCTTCCTGGGCCTTCTTGCTCCCTGCGGCAGCCTTGCCTATCCTGTCCTATTTCCTTTGCCTCTGCAAACTACACTCCTTTTTTTTTCCCAACACTCAGGTCAAATGCACCTTTTCTGTGAAGTCTTCTCAAGTTCTTTAGTGAGACAGAATCCACACCTTCTGCTAGATTAGACTCCAGGTATACCTTCTTTATCTCTTCCCTGTAGAGCTTTATGACATGCCATTGTCTACGTCCTGACTCACTGCTAGCCTGTGGACCCCTCGAGAACAGAAGCCAGTCTGATTCAGCTCCATGTCCCTAGATTGGTTCTCTCTAGCACATTCTATGTGTCTGATAAATGTTTGTTGATAGAATGAAGGAAGGAAAGTCAAGAAACGAATTTAGAGGAAGATGTTACTGTGACTTAATATGTCACCCCTCACTGTGGGCTTTTTGTTTTGTTTTGAAGTTCCAGGGATAAGGTAGAACTTGTCAGACAATCAATTCAAGAATGGTAGAATTTCAGGACCCATGACAAGTGGGTGGGAAAGAGATATTTGAGCAGGTGAGAATCCTTCCCATAATTTCCCAGATCCCTACGTTGGTGCCTAGGGGCTCTGCCAGCCATAGCCAAGTGCAGTTCTGCTGACAAGCCCTGCATGAGACCTCTGGGCCCTGCGCATGGCACCACCTGAAGATGAAATATTTTATCTGAAGGTGGTTGGCCACTTCAATATTGAGATCCCCTCAGTGCAGGCCCAAGACTCTAGTACTTTTTAAAACATACATAAATTCAGGATTCTGATGTAGTTTTCGTTCAGAAATAATTCACAGTGGACCCTTGGACAAAGCAGGGGTTGAGGGTACAGAGCCCCACATACAGTCGAAAATCCATGTATAACGTAAGTTGTCCCTCCGCATAGGCGGATTCTAAACTGTGATGGAAGATACCATTTTCAACCTGAGGTTTGTTGAACAGGTGGACGTGAAACCCAAGGATATGGAGGGTTAGCTGTATATTTATTGGAAAAGCGTTGTGTATACGTGGGTCTGCACAATTGAAACCTGTGTTGTTCAAGGGTCAACGTTTCATGCCAAACTATGGGGGATACATTAAAATGAAAAAAGTTATTTGTCTTTTTTTTCTGTTCATATATGTAATATATCAAAATTAGGTATATACTAAATACACAATTTACATCCTGCTTTTACAAAGTTTCATGTGATATTATGAGTAGTTTCCTGTATCATTAAGTATCTTTTGAAAGCATTTTAATAATTGTATAATTCATCCTACAGTATCACATAAAAATTTTAACTGTTTCTTATTTATATTTCTTGAAATTTTGATTTTCTCTATAAGAAATAACCCATTCACTATAAAAATAAAGAAAAAATTGATCTGAAGTTATTGAATTATATTTTTGACTATTTCCTTTAAGATATATCCCCAAACTTAGAATGACTAGTTCTAAGTGAACAAACATTTTAAATTTTTTTTAATTTTATTTATTTATTTTCAGAGAGAGGAGAAGGGAGGGAGAAAGAACAATGTATGGTTGCCTCTCACATGGCCCTCATTGGGGACCTGGCCCCCAACCCAGGCATGTGCCCCGACCGGGAATCGAACTGGGACCCTCTGGTTCCCAGCCCGCGCTCAATCCACTGAGCCACACCAGCCGGGTGGAACAAATATTTTAAAGACTTTCTATATATGCTGCCAAATTTCTTAAAGTGTATACTAACCTTAATTCCTGCCTGTAGATAGAAGGGTATCTATCTTAGAGTATTTTCAGAAGTATTAAGCATTATCATTTTTTAACAAAATCTTTGCCAGTTTTTGTTTTGCATTTCTTACACTGTGGGTAATGTGCAAATCTTTTTCTATATTTCTTGGCCACTTAATGTTTTTCTTTGATGCATTTCTGTACTTTAAGGCAATTTTTCTTACTTTGGGTCAGTAATGAAATCCAGGGAACAAGTGACAAGAGTAGGTGGTCTCCCCTCTACTGCATTTTTCAAATTCTTATTAATTAACAGGCTTTATTACCTTATTTAGCAATTGTATGTATGTTTGTTTCTAAGACTAATGCTTACCTTAAAATAACTTAGGTTTTTAGTATATTGTTTTATTTTGCTTATTGGCTTTCACTTAGAGAAACAGTGTTTTGTGGATTTTTGAAGAAAAAATCTCCTTTCTTATATTTATAGTTTTCCACTTATTTATTTCAAAAATATTAGCTTCTCTAGGAATATCAGTGTGGCTGCCCAACATTTTCCGTGTTTATCTGACCTAGCCTTTGTTTACTTGGTATCTTAAATAAACTGCAGATATGGTTGTGTCTTTCACAATTACCTGAGGTAGGATTTACAGGGATCCCGCTCTTATCCCATTTATGAGAAATCAACCTCCGACTATTTTTATGTCTCCAGTCACTATGTAACTATATGGACTTATATTGATTACACTTATCATTGCTGGCGGTGACATGTTGCTGAGTCCATTCTCAAGCAAGGAAGTGAAACAGGAAATACAAAACAGCTGAAGTCCCCCAGGGTGATATTGTTGCTGTCCTGTGCTGTTGAGTCGGCTCCGACTCCTGGTGACCCCACGCACGAGGGATGTCCACGGTGTCCTGTTTACAGCAGCCCTGCCCAGCTCCTGTACACTCATGCCTACAGCTTCTTTTATGGAGTCGATCCATCTTGTATTTGGTCTCCTCTTTTCCTGCTGCCTTCTATTTCTTCCAGCTTTGTTGACTTTTCCAAAGAACCCTACCTTCCCACGATGTGCCATGAATGGAGTAACATTAAGGGTTAGTGAGTCTTGTGTTAACTGTAACCTCCTCACTAATACCTAGGTTCTCTGAGGGGAGGCATCTGAATGATAGTACATCGTTGCCATGGAATATCTCTTTGTCAAGTGAATGAATGTGAGTAATTAATTAAATAATACTATCGAACACGCATTGCGCGCAGATCATGGGCCACATTGTCCTGTGATTTCCATGTAGCGAAGATGCGGTGAGAAACTGCACATAATGTACTTAGACTCGGTGTCTACATGTGTTATTCTTTAATCCTCACAACTATCCCATGAGGTCAGTGTCCCTGTTTTTATAGGCAAGTAAACTGATGTGCAGAGGACAGTGCCCAGCATCTCTCAGCCTGCAAATGGCAGACGGACAGTTTGAGCCCAGCTCTGGCATCTGACCCTTCCATGCTGGGCCTTTGCTTTGGCAACTTAAAAACAGCATGGTGACTGGATTCCAGCAGGGGTGGAAGCCTGGAAGCAGTGGCAATTATTTGGCAAATATTTATCATTAGCATCAACTTTGCACTAGGCCTCCTTTCTATTTTTTAAAATCCTAACTTGATATGTGTATTGATTTTAGAGAGAGAGAAAGGCAAGGAGGGGGGGAGAGAGAGAGAAAGAAATAAAACCCCATCGATCTGTTGCCTTCTGTATGCACCCTGACCAGGGATTGAACCCACAATCTAGGTATGTACCCAGACTGGGGATCGAACCCACGACCGTTTGGTGCACAAGAACGATGCTCAACCAGCTGAGCCACCTGGCCAGGGCAAGGCCTCTTCTTCATTAAACATTAGGCCCCTGACATTCTGAGGGTTTTGCCTGGCATTGCTGTGAATTCCCAAACCCATGCATGTGGTACATCACTTCGCTACACCCAGCAGAACAAGCACAGAACAAAACCAAATTGCAGTCCTGACCCTGGAGGGAGGGCCAGACTCACTGTCGTGTTCCCACCCAGAGTTGTGCAGCAAATGCAGCTCAAAAACTGCCTTAGCAGAATTTCCAGTTACTATAGATCATGAAATTTGAGGGTTGTCTTCTAATATTTGAAACCTTGCCTATGAAATTGGAAAATACAAAGTCTCAATGTTAATAATGACTGCTAGCTCATATTTTAAGATATACAAAACACTCTTACACCTCTCACCAGACTATCAGGCTAACCTCTTATGGAGCCATAGCTGACACCGGGAATTATGAATAAGGTGGGGTGTTTTTGTTCTGTTTTGTTCTTTTGAGAAGCAAAATAAAGCATTGATGGAGACCAGAGACCAGAGAAGCAGACTGCCTGGCTTCAAACCCTAGCTGCGTGACCTGGTTGCTCGGCCTCTCTGTTCCTCCTTTCCGCATCTATAGAATGGGGATAGTCGTGGGGCTGTCTTAGAGAGTGCTTCTGCAGATGGCATGAGGTAACAACAGGGAAAGCATGCGGCATAGTGCCTGTCTCTCTGTGAGGTCAGTCCAGAAGGTATCCAGCCATGTACTATGAAAAATAGAGACACTTATCGAAGAAGATACAAGATACATGAAACATTGTACATGGGACAGTGACGCCTCAGTCCCCTTCAAAGCAGGCACCTTGGGACCTCACACAGTTCTCCCAGTCGCCATCAGCTGCCTCGTTGTATTTTCCTGAACCTCATCAACAGTCTGAAATCTCTTCTCTGTCAAAGATGAGTTTAGTTTTGGGAAAACCCAGAAGTTGCAGGGCGCCAAATCTGGGCCATAGGGGACCTGGGTCACCTGGGTGATTTGATGTTTCACCAAAACACTCTGCACGAGATGTGATGCATGAGCAGGTGCGTTGTCCTGATGAAGCTGCCAATCACCAGCTGTCCATAGCTGAGGTGTTCTGAATCATCCGAATAGTTTCCATGGGGAATGTTCAAGCTTAACATAAAATTTGATGCAGATCTGTTGCACTACTCCCTCAGTCATTTTGGATGCTATGGCCACACAGTACACACGCTCACTCAATGGCGTCTACTGCCCCCACTGACTAGTACAGTGAAGTCATCATCGTTCATGCATGCACATTCCAGTCCACTCTCCCTGGCTGCCAGGTCACATCGATATTGCACGATCCATTCTTGTCCTATTAACAATGTCTGGACTTTTTCTGGATAGACCTTGTGTGTGTGTGTGTGTGTGTGTGTGTGTGCATGTGTGTGTGGATTAAAATTTTTTTTCCTGCTTTAATGTATACTTCTCTTTCTCTCAAGCATTTAACTCATTATGTTTAAGACATACTTGTATGTATATAACACACAGCGTAAAGAATAGAGTAGATAATCTTGCAATAACTTTCTGTGGTGACAGATGGTTTCTAGACTTCCAGTGGTGACCATGTCGTAAGGTATTTAAAAGTCAAATCACTATGTTGTGCACCGAAAACCAATATAATCTTGTATGACAACTACACTTCAATTAAAAAGAACACACATGTACAAAGTTCATGGTCTGATAGAAGAGAAAACTGAGACTGAGAGAGACTAAGTACCTTACCTTTAATCAGTGCATTAAATCCCTGTGCTCATTACAGAGACTTGGGTATACAAACCCAGGGGAGTGATACAGCTGTTGCCTTGAATTCACCAGTTCATTGAAACACACAGGAATGAAAAATGACTTTAAAAAGCGTTTTAATTAAAAACTTATTCAAAAAATAGAGTTCAGTGCAGCATATTTTAAAATTTCAAATACTTGTTATAGTTTTACATGTTATTTATATGTTCACAAACATATAAATGTGAAAACATTTTATAACGTGAAATATTTTAAAGTTAAAAGTGAGGGCTAAAATTACACAAAAGACCAAAGGCTCACCAAGGAATATATATATTAAATTCCATGGCCTAAAATAGACTTTTACTATGTCTGTACAAATTACTTTAAATTATACAAATATTTGGACTCTGTCTAGCCATGAGACTCAACTATGTGCCCTAAAATGTCACGAGCAGTGCAATGCCAACATTGGGCATTTATTTTTTTCCAAAACATCCAGGATCATTATTCGTTTCAGTGAGAGCTTCCCTTATGCTCTGCAAGTGAGCTTGGAAGAACTGCTGGTGAAGGGGGGAGAGCTCCCCAGGACCTTGGGTGGAGGTGGTTGTCTCTGGGACGCAGTAAAGGAGGCTCTTTGCCAACATACCCTTTGGAACAGCCATACCGTGATAACAGGGTGTGAAGACTTGATTATTTGCAAGCCTGATGAATGAGTCCAGCTGTTTTGTAGACCAGTATGGGGTATGTGAGAACATGGGATCAACAGCAAAAGCATGTTTATCTCACTCCATCATTGCAGTGAACTTTATCTCCTGGGAATGTTCTTAAAGAGAAAGTCTGGACAGAGTCATGGCTTCAAGACCAGGGGTCTGTAAGTGAGTTGTTCCTAAATTCCGATTATGCAAAGAAAGGGCATGCATTTGTAAGGAAAGATGAGCTAAAGAGCTGTGCATGCTCCTTAGACAGAGAGAATTTGTCACATCACCACCATTAATCTGTTAGTCCCACTTGCTTGGTTCCATGAGATCTGTTTTGTAGATTTATTACATACATATGGAGAAATCTCTCTGCCAGTCCACTGAGCCACCAGTTCATTTATTCATCCTTCCATTGAGAAATTCTTTCTTTTTCAAAGATTTTTTAAATTTATTTTTAGAAAGAGAGGAAGGGAAGGAGAAAGAGAGAAATATCAATGTGTGTTTGCCTCTCGTGTGCATCAATGTGTGGTTGCCTCCTGCATGCCCCTCCACCAGGGACCTGGTCCACAGCCCAGGCACGTACCCGGACTGGGAATTGAACCCTCAGCACTTTGGTTCACAGTCCAGCATTAATCCACTGAGCCACACCAGCCAGGGCCCATTGAGAAATTCTTTATCAAGCACGTCTAAAATGCCAGTATTCTACTTGGTTTGGGGAGATAAAACTGTGCATAGCTCAAGCCTTTAGGAACTCACAGTCCAAGGAGGGAATCAGATAGATAAATAGACAACTGAGTGTGTTATGATAAGTGTTATGATCAAGACAAATACAGAGTAGCCTTCATGGTGATGGTGATGAGACCCGAGTGGCTCTTCAGGCGGATGTCTCCAATGGGTCGAGCTCTTACGCTCTCCAACACAGCAGCTACTACCTACGTGTGGCCATTTAAATGTTTAATTCATTAACATAAAATACTATTTAAAATTAAGGACTGAGTTGCACTAGTCGCATTTTGAGTGTTCAGCAGGCACAAGGGGCCAGTGGCTACTATATTGGACAGCAGAGATAAGGAACATTTTCATCATCACAGACATTTCTATGTAACGGCACTGGTCTAAGTAGATTGGAAGGACGGAAGGGGAAGGCTTTCCAGGGAGAATAAACGGAGTGAGCCAAAGCCTGGAGATGCCAGGGAAGAAATCACATTTAAAAGATGGCTTTTAAATTCATTTTTAAAATATGTTTACATGTATTGAGTTGGCCAAAAAGTTCGTTTGGTTTTTTCCATAAGATGGCTCTAGTAGCACTCAGTTTTCTTTAACTTCATTCAAAACAATTTTGTTAGATTATATTGTGACAGTTGTCATATCAGCATGCATTTAAAAAACTTATCAAAATTGGTGAACTGTTGTGTAGCCATTTTAATATTGAAGATGGAAGAAAATATGCAACATTTTTGGCATATTATGCTTTATTATTTCAAGAAAGGTAAAAATGCAACTCAAATGCAAAAAGATTTGTACAGTGCATGGAGAAGGCCCTGTGACTGATCAAAAGTGTCAGAAGTGTTTTTAGAAGTTTTGTGCTGGAGATTTTTCCCTGGATGATGCTCCATGGTCGAGCAGATCAGTTGAAGTTGATAGCGATCAAATTGGGACATTAATTGAGAACAATCAACGTTATTATCACACAGAAGATAGCCAACATACTCAAAATATACAAATCAATAAAGTTATTGGTGAAAATAAAGAATGTGTCTTTTATTTTACAGAAAAAAC
This sequence comes from Micronycteris hirsuta, assembly GCA_004026765.1. NCBI lineage: Eukaryota > Metazoa > Chordata > Mammalia > Chiroptera > Phyllostomidae > Micronycteris > Micronycteris hirsuta. Next base: position 254,060 of record PVJI01000410.1, read on the forward strand.
TAAACAGACTTTTTGGCCAATCCAATATGTATTAAAGAAGCATTTATGCCCTGGATGATATAGCTCAATGGATTGAGCGCGGGCTGGCAACCAAAGGGTCACCGTTTCGATTCCCAGTCAGGGCACATGCCTGGGGTGCGGGCCAGGTGCCCAGGGAGGGCCATGTGGGAGGCAACCATACACTGCTGTTTCTCTCCCTCTCTTTCTCCCTCTCTTCTCCTTTCTCTAAAAATTAATAAAATCTTTAATTAAAAAAATGTTTTAAAGAAGCATTTATTGTTTATGCTGCAGCTATGGATTTTCCAAAGATGGATAAGACAAAGTATCAGCCTCTATATAACTTATGTTGATATGGGCAAGGTAGAAGTCATAAAAAATTACCAAGAAACTGTATTTTGAGTGCAGAAGAGAGCCTGATTATTGGGTGTTGGGAAGAGAATCGTAGGATCAGGCCAGACTTCAGTCTTCATGAAGTTGTTGCCTTTGATCTGGGTCTTGAAGAACAGTTAGGATTCAAGCACGGAGGTAGAGTTAAATTCCTTACCTTGGTTAAAAAAACATTTTTCACAGAGTTCCTCCAGAGTTAGGGTCCAGCAAGCAAGAGAGAAGCTGAGGCTCTCCCCACTGGTGTATTCATTAATGCCTTTCTGCTGGGACTGGCGCTTATACAATGGGGAGCTTATTTGGCTGTGCCAACTTACATGGAATAGCCGCCCTTCTAAATGGTGTTAGCATGGATTATTGAGGGAAGCTTGAGCCAGATCTTGTTTGCATTAGGTGGCAGAAAAAAGGATTGGGGAGGAGGCTATTAAGGATTATGCAAATCACTGGCTGATATGTAGGCTGGAAACTGGAGACTTTTGTAAAAGCAGCGTTTACAGGCCAATAGGTAAGGGAATTTGAAGCAATTCTAGGCAAGTTATGGGGCAGATCACTTAGGCGGATCCAATAAAAATAGCAGTAAATGATTATATACATACTTGAATTTTATTCTCTGAATTGTACAATCAGGTCTTAATAAAACTTATCGCTGGCCATGTGTTCCCTGAAATTACAGATAAAGACGCTTCCCTTTTCAGTTTGGTATTTTTCCTTTGCAGGAAGTGCCTACAAAGTGCAGTTGAGGTCTTGCTTATCACAAAAGCCACTTGGGCTTCCATTTCTAGGATTATGATGTACTTTGTTGTTAGGGAAACAGCAATCACAGAAATTTGTTTGAAGGAATTCATTTTGGAAGAGGATTCCAGGGAGTGACAGAGAAAGTTCTCCTTAAAAACAGTACTGTGAAGTGCTTGAGACTCAGGTTGAGATCTGGTCTTTAGAAATGGTATAAAATGGTGAGCAAAATCAAAGGAAAACCACTTTTTCAGATCAGTGTTTAAATCCTCTTTATAATGAGATAACCCAAGCTCGCTTCTTCATCCTTTCCCAATAGAAAATCCTTCCTTATGTCTAATTCTCTAGAAAACAAAAGGCAATTGGAAAAGGCATGAGTGGTTTGGGAGAAAAGGAGAATTTTTTTCCCCCATTATCACTTGGAATGCAATTTCTAAAGTGTAGTTTGATATTTATCCAGGCAAAAGGCATTCCGAAGGACAATGTTCTATCTGTACTTTATGCTTCGAGCTTCTCAAGACCAAGAACACATTATGAACATCGTATCTGGCCACACAGCGGATTTTCTATGCACGTGTTAAATGACCTGATTTCTACCAGACTGCAGGTCGTTGAGTCACTGAACGTGCTGTGGGGTAGAGCGCATTTCAAAGGGTTTACAGTGTTGCCAGTGGGACGTCACAGTGGATCCTCTGCAAACAACCCCGTTAAAGGCAGACCCGACTCTCTCGCAGGAGTGGCGTCCCCAAAGTGTGTTTAAAAGTCAGTCATTCAGAACTCAAAACACAGTGTTTCTCACACGGAAGGTCAGAGATGTTACTTTCCCAGGGCGGCCCACAAAAGCCTTTTATTCCACCATGTATCTGAACGAGTCCCTGTACATGTGTTGAGAGGAGAATGAGCAGTACGGAACAGGACCCCCTACCACCATCCCTCGGGACAAAGCTTTTTATTTGCTGTGCAGGCAGCCACCTGGGCTGCGGCGGGAAGAAAAGGAACCGTGTTTCTCTCTGAGGGGAGCATGTCCCTGGGACAGCCTTTTGCAGCGTGAGCCTTTTTATCAGTCAAGATGCATTACGTTTTAAAAAGACAGCTCAATACCTCTGGAGTAAAGAATGTTTTGAACTTTCTCTTCTTTTATTACTGCGAGCTCCATTATGGCTCTTCCACACCATTACTGGATTTAGAAACCAGAGGAATGATGATCATTTGACCATAGAAATCAATGTCCCTTGGATTCGTCATTAGCAAAGGCACGCATCTCCTATCGGCTTAAGATATTGACATTTTCGTAGCCCTTAAAAATGGCCACAGCGTGCAGTTCTCACATTCGATTGATATATTGTGACTTTTTGATGTTGGAGCAATTGATTGATTCTTTTTAGCATCCGAACCAGAGACGGGAGTGATGGAGATGACCTAGAGAAAGATTAAATCTTCCCCCTGCAAGGACTGAACTAATCAAAGTGATTCTGTATGCTTACTTCATCTTAGACAGAGAACAAGCCCTTCATCTTTGATAACAACAACGCTTTCTAACACTTTTGTCCACCTAGACACTGTGTCCATGATTCCTTAAAACACGTTACTGCCCCTCCCGCCCTCATTCACATCTGATGATATACTTGGGAAATTTGCAGCCAGTATCACAGAACATCGCTTTCTTGAGCTTTGTTTTCATTGAACGAGAATTGAGACTTCAGTGACAGTATAGACCCTAAGGTGCTACGGCTAGTTGTCCATGGTGATCAAGGCTATTTTTAATAAATCCTCACCTGAGAATATGTTTTTATTGATTTTAAAGAGAGAGGGGACAGAGAGAAAAATATCAACGTGAGAAAAACATCATCTGTTTGCCTCCTGTACACACCCGACTGGGAGTAGAACCCTCTACTTAGGGATGTGCCCTGACCCGGGATCGAACCCATAACCTTTTGTTGTATGGGACAGTGCTCCAACCAACTGAGCCACCCGGCCAGGGCAATCAAGGCTATTTTTGAGGAAACAAAACAAAACAGAGAAGTGGACAAGAGAACACTTAGGAAACTGTTTCTGCATTGGCCTGTGAGAGCTGCGGTAACAAAGCACCACAGACGAGGCAGCTGAAATAACAGAAATGTATTGTCTTACCATTCTGGGGGCTAGAAGGCCAAGGGTAAGGTGTCAGCAGGGTTAGTCCCTTCAGAGAACAGCCGGGGAAGCCTCTGCTCCAGCCCCTTCTCCTGGATTTGTTCCTGGCCACTTTCTCCCTGTGTCTTCACATGCTCGGCCTTTGTGTGTCTGTGTCCTGATCTCCGATTCTTATCAGGACAACAGCCATATTGGATTAGAGCCCATCCATATGACTTAATTACCTCATTAAAGGCCCTTTCTCCAAATACAGTCACCATTAGAGGTACTAGGATTTAGGACTTGGTAGTAGGATTTAGGACTGAGTTTAGGGTTTAGGACTTCAACATGAATTGGCCAGGGGTGGGGTGGTGAGAATTCAGCCCATAATGGTATCCAAAAGTAATATGAAAATTATTTAAATCTTAAAATCTTAAGCAAAACCCTGACCAGGACCCCGTGATACGCCTTTGCAAAATCATGTCTTGAATTTCAGTGGAAGTTCCTTGGGAATCTGTAAGGCCTCAGGGTGCTGGGTGGGCCTCTCCAATGAGGAGTTCTCCCTTGACAAACACAGTAACTTGTAGATTGGTTCATTTACGAGTCTTGAAAGCAGGGCTAAGACGAGGCTGAGACCAGAGCGGTACCAGGGTACAAATTTAATAAATCACTCACTCTCAGGGTTTATGCAAAGGATGACTGTGCCCCGATGCATTTGCATGCACCTGAGAGTAAGTGTCCTCTAAAATCATGTGCCCTGGGTACCTCTCTTCCTCACCCCAGTCCCATCACCAGTCCCATCATTTCTCCAGAGGAAGATGAAAGCTGTCCATACGTCGTATTCGCATGGCTCTTTCAGCCGTGTTCCGGCCAACACCCAGGGTTTAAGTGTTCACCGAAGCAGGACTGAAAGTGTGATTGCCAACAGGAGATGCCTAACAGGGTGGTGAGCAGGTTCCCGAGTCCTTGAGTTGTTGTTCACCACAGCCACTGAACCAGGAACAGATTTTTGAGGTCCACATGCCATATCTCTACATTCATAACCCAAGGGGACTCTTGTTTTTATTTGGCAATATTCTCAGCCATGTGCTTGATGGCCTAGAGAACAGCATGGAATTTGGGAAGCGGATCAGCGCCCCACTGCATGAGTCCGTGCCAAGACTGAGGTAGGCTGAGGTCTTCGTGTTGCATCAGTGCCGTGACCCTGCCCAGAGGGTCCAGCTGTGTCCTGAGAGCTGAGAAAGAGCAGGCACACCCTCATCTCTGTCCACGGCTGTGGCCTCTGTTGTGACCTTGAACCCGTTTCTGCTATGGCAGAGTAGAGCCCCACAGCCCAGAGCAGAGGTATCTGTACCGCCAGAGCAAGCGGCTGCTCCAGCAAGGGGCTCAGAGCTATCTAGAGGGGAGAGAGCTTTCCTTCCCACCCCCTGCAGCCATTGATCTGACAAGTGGCATGATTAGTGAAGTAATGAACTCTGCTGTTTTCTAATATACCAGCAGGGACTGCTTTCAGGATTAACAATGTCATGTCACACAGGACACCTTGGCTCCCCTGTTTTGCTTGAGAACATTCCTTCCCTCCTCCGAGAGAGCCCGTATGCATGCTTCGGTGAGGGGGTGGGGAGGGGGAGGGTCCAGCTCCGTGCTAGCGCTGGGCCTTGACATGAGATAGCAGAGCCTGGCGGACTATCTCCTTGTTCTGAGGAGAAGAGAAAACCATCTCTCCCCTTCGTCTGACTCTTAAAAATGTGCTGTAAAATTTCCTTTAGAAGTTGGTCTCTAAGGAGATACAAAACTAATTTTACAATGGGCCCCTTTTTATAGTGTTACATAAAAAGTTTCCCCATTAATATTAGCCAGACTAAATTCTCTAGCAACACTAGGGGAGAGAAAGCTCCGTTCCAAGGGCAGCCCTCATTCCATCACGCCACGGAGAGCAACGAGAATTGTGTTCAGCCCGGCACCAGCCTGTGGCAGCCCATTTCAACACCACGAAGGCTACTTGAATCATGTCTGGCAGCTAAATTACAAAAGCTGACACCTTGCCGCTCAGAGTGGGGTCCCTGAACCTGCAGCATCCGCACACCTGGGAGCTCATTGGAAATGTGGGATGCCAGGTCCCCACCTGACTCCTAAACGTAAGCCTGCATTCTAATAAGATCCTCAGGTGACTCCTGGGCACTTTGAGTTGCGAGGCGCTCTGATCTGATCTAGGTACCTTTGAACCTGCGGGGATTCTGGCCCAAGACAGGAAAATTTGCATGGGCCACTCTACTAAAAAGCTGCTAATTAGCTTAAGCAGTTGTGTTACAGAAGATGTTTTTTTCCCTGTCAGGTCCTTTTGTAGTCGTCCCTGACTTATCCAATCTTTTTAAAACCCCTTCAGTTTCTAATGAAGCTTAATTGATTAGCTCTATTTGTGAAAAGCTCAGGCCCTAGTAAGTACACACTCCCACTGGGTACACAACTAAATAGTTTATGAGGTAATTCGTATTTTAATGTCTTTCCTAATGAGCCCTTTCAGTAATGAAATTCCCCGGAGAAAACATGTTCCTGGTTCACAGACGTTTCTCAGGATTCTGGGGCAGGGAGGCTGATGGGCAGAGCTGGTAGCTTTCAGCTCTCGTGTCGAAAAGAGTTTCAGTTCTAAACAAGTCCAAGTTAAAACAACAACAACAACAACAAAACTAAAGTAAGGCTCTTTTATACTTATTTTCTAAGCCACTATCTCCTCAATCATTTTCCTTATAAAAACACCACTTTCTTTTTCTGGACGTCCTTGCCTTGGGTGTACGTAAGCATGAGGGCTGCCAATGTGTGTAATCTTATGTGAGCGAGAGGGAAAGATGGAGAGGAAGAGAAGAAAAAAGGGACACACACACACACACACACACACACACCACCACCACCCCCCGCCCCCCGGCATGGACGTACGCACAGTTAACCCGGCCAGTGACTCAATGGTTTTTCATCGTCTACATTTTAAGTATTCTCAGCAGCATCATTTCTGTAGTAGAGGATGAATACATCAATCACCCTTCATTAAGACTAAAGCCAAAATGAATTTCATCATGAGAAAGAAGCCTTTAGAACTGCAAAGTGGCCGGGCAACCAGGCAGTTATCTGCAGCGTGGCAGAATTCTGTCGAAAGGGAGTTCATTACTACCAATGGCCCTGAAGTGAGGAAGCAGTGTCATGCGGGTCCGCTGGCAGCTGTGTGGAACCTGTCCAGGTGAAGGGACTCACCTTCCTGCTTCCACCCTGAGCGGGGAGAAGATATGCACACTCTTGAACCCTAACTTGAAGCCAGACACCCAAGGCAAGGAGGACAAACCCCAGCACATTTTTCCCAGTTTCTTCCTCTGATAAGGTTCAGGCAGTTGCTGGGCTAGCATGACTGACAGGCTGCCCGTCGCCTGTCCTGCAATGATGGAGAGGCAGAGCTTGACCCTACTTTGTGGAAACAGAGATCAAAGCCTCCCAGCCTATAATGGATGGTGAAAAACAGCCTTTGTTTACCAGTTTTGCCCTTTGATTTGTTAATATCACCTCTCCCTGAAGGAACAAGCTTTCTCAGCTGGATGTGAGAGATGAAGATCCTCTGCGTTGTCAGAAAGACCCCTTTAGAATCATTGTTCATATGTGGTGTGGTGTCTGTTTGGTAGGAGAAAAGCCAGAACAATATGACAGGGTCAATGAATGTGTCCCCACTGGGCCTGTGGCCATGTGGCTGATTTAAGATTATGGTTTTTTACCTGATAGCATTGGATACGCAGGATAAAAAGTAATGGTTTAATAGACCGTGTTTTGGTAACATGTCTGTAGGTCACCTGGAACAGGGTCAGAGAAGACCTGTCGTGTTTTGTCTTGTTTTCCTACAGGTAAGTCCTGGTTGCCTTCATGGTAGTCTATGCAAATCCAAATCTATACAAACCAAAGAGAGTAGTAAATTCCTAGGTCTGTGGGCATCTTGGGTTTTTTTATGAATAAGGCAAGTAAATAGATGTGTTGGATGCCTTTAACAACCCAGTTATAACTCTGGTTGTCATCGTGAGAAAGAACAATGTGTGGGTAGGGAAAAATCTCTTGATTCAAAGCCAGACTTCGCAATCTTGAGGGCAGAGGTTGCATTCTGCATGTGACTCTATTAAAACTGTTAAAACTAGGGAGAAGGCATCCTAGCCAAGGAAGACAAGTTACTAGAGCTCAATGTTGTGAAACGAGAGGAATCTGAGTTCTGGAGAAGACTCTTCGAATGCCCTGAGCAGGTTTTGTGACGGCAACTTCATGCTTGAGAAGTGAGACTCCATTATCCACAGAACAAATGAAGCTAGAACTTGGCATTGGAGCATATTGCTGAGCGAGGAAGCCTCTGCTCAAGGAGATGTGACTTACTACGGGTGCCAGCAAGGAAGAGAGGCCTACCTATGACCCAGCCTGTGATTAGGAGTTTAGAATGCCTCATAGATCTTGGCCCTCTGGACGGTGAGCTTGTGTGTCTCTGAGAGTCTTCCTGGAAAGGAACTAAATGAAAGAAGGGAAGAAGAATCTCAATGCAATTTTTTTCTCTAGTGTCAGAGTTGGCTTTTGTGCAGGGACAGAGAAAGCAACCAAAGAGCAGGTGGCTGTGATTTTTTAATTGTTTGATTTCACAATGAGGATTTAATGCTCTGGAAAGTTCACACGCTTCTACTGAAGCTACTGTAAGCCAATTGCCTCTATCCTTGAGGAAGAAAATCGGGAGGGGGACTTTGTGAGCAGAAGCCAAGCTTGGCCTTGTAAGGCGTGTGCTCTAACTCCCTATTCTCTGTGCATTTTGGCATCTGTAAAAGCCAGGGCCTCAATGCAGAGTGGTAATTTCAGCAACTTTTCCAAACTGCACTCTGGGTGAGACAAGTCAGCTCCTTCCCATTTACTTCTGAGTTAATTGGCATTTAAACTCAAGTCTGCAGGCCAGTGATTTATTTTAATAATATGTTAGCCCCATGGCAGGCCCATGACTTCATAGCTGCCACAGTGGAGAAAGGGCACACCGCCCTGGTGGATGTCTCAGTGCTGCGTGTGGCTGATTTACAAGGCGCTCCTCTGATCTGAGTCATTCTTGCCTCCTCCGCTTCGAGACTCATTGGGTGGCACCTAGCTGTCGGAGGGTCCACCTGCTTAAAGGAACAGTTAAAGGATGTGGGTTGAACCCAACTAACTTGGAGGAAATTACTCTTAACCAAGAAATTGTTGGATACTGCAAATTATGAGGCAGTTTGTACACTGGCCAAAGTGGATCAGTTTCCATATGTTCGTTGTATGTTGCCTTTATTAAAACAAAAGACCACAGATTCTGGTTTCAAATTAGTCTTTATTGTTTTGCATTCTATCAAATATCATGTGCATTTTATAGGTCACTTTATAACAGTGTTCATAATAATGGAATCAGCTGATTTTTCAAGATAATCTTTAAGGTTATTTTCTGTTTATTAGGTTGCTAGGGGCACCTAATTCATCAGTATGAGCAGAAGAAATGTTTAATGCAGTTGCCAGATTTCTGTGCAAGACAAATAGTTTTACATGTCCCAGAAGTAGAATCCAATTGGCCAAGAAGTTGGCTAAGTTGAAATTTGACATCATTTTTGGCAACTAATTTTTTAAATATGCACAATATTAAACATATACTATATCTTTTCTAGATATAATATTAGATCCAAAATATAACTTTTATAACAAATCAGTATTTCCAAATGACCAAATATACTTAGTTGGTCATAGCCATAGACAGCATTTTAAGTGGAAATAAACATTTTTTTGCTTAGTATTTTTAAAACGTGAACATATGTAGCATGCACATATGTTATAGAGCACCGTGTTATAACAAATGCCTGTGAGCCCACCTCCCAGCCCCAGAACAGATCACCACTTCTCCGGTGACCTGGGAATATTCCATTTTCCTACTATACCCTGGAAGCTACCACTGTCCTATAATTGGTGCTCATCCTTCCTTAGCATTTATTATTAATTTTATTTTTAGAGAGAGGGGAAGGGAGGGAAAAAGAGAGGGAGAGAAACATCAATGTGAGAGAGGAACATCAATCATACAGGCCCTGACCGGAGAGTGAACCTGTAACCCAGGCGTGTGCCCTGATAGGGAATCAGACCGGTGACCTTCCAGTGTGCAGAATGATGCTCAATCCACTGAGCCACATTGGCCAAGGCTCTTAGCATTTAAAAAATAGTTTTATCACCCTGGCCAGTGTGGCTCAGTGGATTGAGCACCTGCCTGTAAAATGAAAGATCGCTGGTTCAATTCCCAGTTGGGGCACATGCCTGGGTTGCAGGCCAGGCTCCCAGTTGGGGGTGTGAGAAAAGCAAACTGTTTCTCTCACACATCATGTTTCTCTCCTTCTCTTTCTTCTTTCCCCTCTCTCTAAAAATAAATAGAAGAATAGTTTTACTATCATATATGAGGTTTTTTAAAAAATAAAAACAATATAATGTTTAATTTTGCTTGCTTTAAAGTTTCATGTGAAATAGTATCTTGTTTAGAGTTAGCTTGCTTTTCCTACTCCACATTACAAATTTCTGAGATGAAATCTCATGAATTTTATTTTAAAGACAAGAAAGGCTACATGTTAACCATTTTAAACTGATACCATAGGTATCTGATATAAAAGAAATATAAAAAATACATTTTGAACCTTAACATGAGATATGTCATTCTTTCTTATTAGAGTTAGAGATGCTTGCAGTTTCCATTCTTACTGTATTTTAATTAGTAAAAGACAGTTAAAGCTTATGAATTGTCTTATTTTGACATTTCTGCAATATAGTAATTAATCCCAGAGAAGATATATTTTCTATACTACACTTACACCTAATGAGCATGTAATAATTATCAAATTAAATACTCATTTTAAATATGTAATTGAAGTGTTATGAGTTGAAATCCAATTTTTATGGAATAAATTTATCAGGTAATGAAATTTCAGGTTTCCATCAGTTTTCAGGACTGCGCTAAACATAGGTCTAATTGTCTGTATGGAATTGTCCAATTATCCAGACAGATTTTGAAAAATTTTAGGGGTAGAAGTAGAATATTTAATGACCTCATTAAGAATTAAATGATATACCCCTGGATGAATGGTTTGGGTTTAGATTCTCCAGGTGTCTCACAAATATCAAGGCAATTTTTCACCTTTCTCATTAGCCAGCAAAGAAAGCAATTTGGGGGGAGGGGAGAGGCCACAAATAACTGTAATTAAACCAAAAAAATAATTAAAAAACACACACACACACACACACACACACACAAAAAAAAAAGAAAGCAATTTGGTTGCCCACAAGCCTGGGAAGTGTCAGGCAGCCCAAGCTGACTGAGCCCGGGCCAGTGGGGGTGGGGTAGAGAGGAGAGATGTCCCTTCCCCTCTGTGTATATTTATTAACTAAGATGCCTTTCTCAGTATTCTAAAACAGGCATGCCGCTGTTTGAAGGGATAGCCATGATTATCATTTTGTACACAGTAGTTTTCTACTGAGTCACAGAGTGACATGTGATCTGCAAACATCCCGAAGGATCCAGGGCCTTCCAGCTAGGGTTTGTCTCCTTATGTGACATTTCAGTATCTTATAGGTGCATTGTATTCTTTTGTATTATTAATGTTTTATTTTTTAACTTTTTGTTTTGAAATAATGTTTGACTTAGAGAAAAGTTGCAAAAATAGTACAGAGTGCCCACGTACCCTTCATCCAGCCTTTCTTAATGTTAACATCTTCTGTAACCATAGTAATTGTCAAAACCAGGACATTGACATTGGTGCGGTGCTCTTAGCTCCGCGGCGGACTTTATTCAGGTTTCCCCATTTTTTCCCCACGAATGTACAGATATATCTGTCCCAGCATTCAACTCAGGATCTCACAGTGCATTTAGTTGTCCTGTCTCCTTGGTCACGGCACACCTTTGAGAGTTTCTCAGTCTTGCATGATCTTGACATTTTTAAGTGTTGGTTACTTTATAGCATGTTCCCCAATTTGTGTTTGCCTGATGTTTTCTCGTGATTATTGGGTCACGCATGTTTTAGAAGAATGCCCTGGCGGGGACAAGTGCTTTTCAGTGTCTCATGTCAGGGGATACGGGATAATGAAAAACTTTATAACTGGTGATATTAACCTTGATCGCTTGGTTAAGGTGATGGCTGTCAGGTTTCTCCACTGTAAAGTTCTATCTTTCCCTTTGTGATTAATAAATACGTCACGAGAATAGTTTGAGACTAAGGTACACCCTGTTTGAAGAAAAATCTTTACAGAGAAATCTGAGCTTGTGAAATAAGTACTGATGTAACTTCTTCCATTAGCAAAGGAATTCTTCACTTTTGCAAAGGATTCATCACAGGATTTCATTTAAATAGCAATTTCAGTTCTAGTACGCTTAAAATATTCTATAACTCATCTAATAAACGTTGACAGTTATACAACTTTTCGAGAAAATGGCTACTACAGTGTTTTCTTTTAGGATAGTATATGGCTTCCCCAGTAATGCATTCTTGAGAATATATTCCCATCCCCTATTGAGTTGGAAAAATAAGAATTCCTCATACCTGGTAGGCCATTCAAAGAAGAAACTAGAACTTATAGGTCACTCTTTGTCTTTTTCTAAAGGGATTTTATTTATTTATTGTCAGAAACAGTTAGGAAGTTAGGAAAAATATATTTTTTGGTGGAAAATATTTTAAGAGATGCCGTCCTATGCCATGGTTAACAACAAAGTGGACAGACTAAGAGGGTGTGACACACGTGTCATGAGTGTGTTTGCACTTTCTGGAAGACAAGGGGGCAGGTTGCACCAAGCCCTTCGAGGGTGTTAATGTACACCCTCGAAGGTGTACATTAGACCCACCTGAGGGAATCTGACCTAAGAAAATAATTGCAGACCTCGGTGGAAATTTACGTTCAAGGATATTCACTGCTGTGCTGTTATAAAGGATGGGCATGTAATTTGGGAAATTGGAAATAATATAAATGCCCAACATAAGACAGGAGTAGAATGTTATACAACAACTAAAATCATATTTTCCAACAACAAATAATACATGAGAAAATGCTCAGGTGATCACAGTATATTACACAGAAAAAAATGGAAATAACGCTGCCCCCAATCTTTCTCTTTTTTCTTCTCTCTCTCTCGCACACTCTCACACACGGTTGGTAGTAATACATCACAAAGTTATCATTAGGTGTTAGAATCATATGTATTTTCTTCTTTATATTTATTTGTTTTCCAACTCTAGTCTTCTTTCATTAACATGAGAAGGATATTTTTGAGAAATTAAAATTAGCAGTAATTCCTTTGGGGAGATGGATACTTTGAAACCTCTTTCCAATTTCTCTTTTCAACCCAGTGTAGGTTACGACCTTCGAAGCAACTGAAAAGCATGCATTCTCTGAGTTTATCCTAAATATTTATGTGTATACATATGCACACCCACATTCAGAGAGAGTCATAATGCACTGTTTGGCAAATAAAATCAATAAAATATTTAAAATTAGATCTGTATTTTGAGAAAAAATTAACATCTAGATTTTCTGTGGCTGACTTTCTAAGAGTAAATAGAAAATCTACGGGACGGACTGGGATACAAGATAGGATGAGAGAAGAGTAACTCTACCAGGGAATTTAGTTTTTCAGAAAGAAAAAGGTAGGGGAAGACGTTTTTTCTATTATTCTTTTCAAAGTTGGTCTTTAAAATTGAATTTATTAAAAAAAAAAAACACACCTCATTCAGTCCCATCAAATTGCAGAAGGCCAAATATCTAGCTTTCATTTTTAATCAAACAGGCTAAATACTCATGTTTATGTGACTAAATGAAACTTTTGTATGCAGTGTTCCACTCCATCTGCATGAATAGCAGCATTGTGGCAGGGTGAGGTCACTGCAGAAGGGAAAGTGAGGTAAGAACACAGCTGAATCTACAGGCTTCTCGGCTGCAGGGTGCACCAGCTCTTTCTTAAAGCCACAGGGCTGCCACTCTCACACCAAGGGCCCTCGGTTTGCTTGCGGGGGCGTAGCACCAGCGCGCCTTCCCTGTGTGTAGTGATGCACCATGTGTCTCAGATAATTCAACTGTTCCAGGAGGGAGCCGGAGGTGCGAGGGGGAGCATGTGACCCGGTCTGTGGCCGTGTATCGTTTCTGCTCCTTTGAACATCCACCTTGGTCCCCTGCTCTCAGCGGGAGAGATGGTACTTCATTCCCTTGCTGTTCAGTCACCTGACCAGGTGGGAGCTCTGCTGTAGTTATATGATCCCACTGTGGGGTGTCTCCCTCTGAGTAGCACAGGCCGACATCCCTGGGCTAAGTCACCAGAAGACTGGATGAAAATACATGTCAGTTCATATTCTACCTACAGCTCACACTGACTTAGAGGAATAAGTTGGTTGCCAAGAGCCTGCTGGCAAGTAGTCCCTTGACAACACCATCTTTATTAGAGCTGTGAGAACTTGAAAAAAAAGAAACCACTCCTTTTTATGTTCCCAACAAGCTCTCCAAGCTTTTTACCTCCTGCTTTACAATGGAGAGGGATCCCTCATTTTCCACTTGGCATCAAGTAGCATCCAATTTAAATAATAAGATATTTGAAAGATACAGATGCCATGCCTTTGCTTGTATTTGCTTCGTTAGGTGCCATGATACCAGAATAACAACAGCTTTTAAAAGCTCTCCAGGAAAACTGTCTCACCTGATGTCTGAGCTTATAAATGCCCATCACATAAAAAAGGCAGCCCCGCCCCCACCCCCGGACCTAAACTGTAGGGATAGGTAAGATGAATTCTGTAAAATGGCCATGTCCTGTAGATTGCATTTCAGGAGTCAGTTCTGGGGAGCTTATGGTTGACGACTAGATATGCATTGGGGCGGGTGTTACAAGATCCCTGTCCTGGAGCAGGAAGTTCAATTATGCAAAATAGCTAATGCCCAGTGTACCACTGGCGTGCTTTAAAGAGGAAGTGCTGTGGGAAATCAGGAAGGGAAAATGTGCTTCTGGACTTGGTGGACTTGAAGAGAAGACCTGGTCAAGGAAGCAGAAAATGAACAGGTCATTGAAGGAGGAAAAGCCTTTGGCTCCTCCAGTTGAGGAAAACGGTATGAAGAGAGAGGTGGTGATGCCCTGTTTATAACAGCTGCTCAAGATACAAACTCTTGAATAGACGAATCAAATGCCAGGTGGCCCGCTCTGTGTCCAGGGATCACAAATGACCTGTGAGCTGAGACCCATTGTGTGAGAGATGAGAGGTCCAGTTGGCAGGGCACGCTGGGTGCTAGCCAGACCATGGAGGTGCTGGAGTGCCAGCCGGAGGACGCGGTCATTACCTCTGAGGCAATAATGAGTCACTGAGGATCATGGGTAGGGAGGGACATGATGAAATCAGTGTTTGGGGGAGACAGATCTGGCAGGAGATGTGCAAGAAGCAGATACCAGCTAACACCAAGAAAAAATCCCCACTAGATTAGAACTGTTCCAAGTACCACTTTGGGCAGTGTTGCATGAGGATTAAATGGTGAACTCTGCTCTTTTCTGCTGGAGGCTGCGGAACGCTGATCCTGACAGCTGTGCGCCACAAAGAGCATGAAATAAACGCTGCCAGCCGAAGACCCAGCTGGTACTCAGGTAGCCTCTCGGTTCCGTCAGTCTCAGAGGCCAACATGTAATTCTGAAGTGTCCCAGAGGTCTCCAAGTCCATTAATGCATTTGTTCATGCAGCAAACATTCATTCAAACATACTGTGCACAGAGCACCATGACAGGCTCTGGGGGTATAAAAACCATAAAGCATATTCTGCCTTCTGAAAGAACATATATCTAATTGCTATAATATTTTGTACATAACATAGGCAGGTGCAGAAGCCTAGAATGTATAGCATATATGGCACCACCATATGCAAACCCTCCTTCCTGGAGCGATGAACCTACCTGTTGGTGAGCACTCACTGGGCTTGCAGAGGGTCAGTTATGCTGTGGCCCTGCCTATGGGACAGAAGTGAGCTGGAGGACCAGTCGTGGTCACAGGAAGGGCCTGCAGCTCAGCTCCCTTCCTCCATTAGTGAAAGCAAATTGTGCCTCAGTAGCCCTTGTGTTTCAGGGGGATGGAAATCTGCTTATTTTGCACTTAGAAAGGATTCTTTTCCAGAAATTTAATCGAGAACCCAAAACTTCCCTCACCAGCATGACTACCACTGGCATTCTCCAGAACGGCTCTTCCTCAAGCGCTGCGGTGATTGCTACTGTCAGCCACGAGCCATAGCTGATGCTCAGACACATTGGTTGTGAGTTGACAGCAGTTTTCAGAGAGAGAGAGAGAGGGGTCAATAGACTATCCTTGTATCTTATCTGAGTCGCTGGTTACAAAAATTTAATACATAGTTTTATAGATGATTAGCTTAGGCACTTAGCTTTCTAGGGCTGTATAATCAACCATTAAGAAATAAATTTTGACAGTCTGCAATATGTGGTTTACAGGCACCAAGTTAAACACAGTTAATACCCATCACGTCGCATTATTGCCAGTTATCAGTTAGCCATTCTAACTTTTTCTGTGCACTGTTATATAGAGTTTTTTAAGGCAGGCCCTGTTCTAAACACCTTATAACATTGGCACACTAAATTGTTCTAACAATCTTATGAAATATCTACTAATGCCATCCTTATTTTACAGAGGAGGAAACGGAGACAAAGAAAGGTTAAATAGCTCATCCCAAGGCTCACAGTTAGTAAGTAGCAGAACTGACATTAAACCCAGGAGTCTCACCGTAGATTTCATGCCTTTACCTACCATGTTGCCATAACCATAGGCAGCGATATGGGGGGAGGAATACAGAGAGTAAC